>CAUOFW020008168.1:561720-598635 GCA_963454935.2 Ilex paraguariensis
TTTATTAGTCATTTAAGTAATCGGATTGACACATATCACATGTAAATCGAAATTCTAAGTCTAGGGAACCCTCCCTCTTTTTCTCCCAACCAATCCTGTAAACTTGAAAAATATTGATCATTGTACAGCTCATAATCATATTCAGAAAAACTAAGCGTGAAAAAATGGCAATAATTCTGTCCAACAATACCAAAAACGAGTAAAATCACAATATTTTTGGCATCAAAAAGTAAGAAAAAAATCAAACTTTTACTTACAACACCAATTGTATGATTTGTCGTGTTAAAATTGAATTATTTGTGATTGATACTAATCTAACTTATTTATTATTTTTATTAGTGAGTCATTCTCTTTTTTAATTGGTGTCAATAACTATTCAACTCAAACTTATAAATTTTATGTTCGATTCGTGCCTTGTCAAAAGATTATCGTCTCCAATAATGTATATTTTGTCATTATCCTATCATTTTCCCATGGTTCATTGCCTATTATTTTCGAGGTAACCATCAAAACAATGATGTCTCAATAAAATTGGGAAAATTGTGTGGCAATTGCTTTCCATGTTGCTTGACATGCATGTACAACAAGAATAAAAATCATTATTTCATGAAAGCTATAGGGGCGGCTCAACACTATTAAAAAACAAAAAGTTTCGACCTGAAGTTTTAAAAAATTAAATACAATCAAAAATTTTTATTATAATAATTTAAATCTATGATCTAATTCATAACATTAAAAATCTAAAAATTATAAATTAAAAAAATAAAAAATACACAAAAATTAATTCATATTTACCCCTACTCCACTCTTTCTCTCTCTCTCTCTCTCTCTCTCTCTCTCTCTCTCCGTGTGTAAAAATAAGTAAAAAAATATATAAAAAAAGTTAAAATTAGACTATCTCTCTAGTAAAAAATTAAAATTAAAATTAAAATATNAAATATATAAAAAAAGTTAAAATTAGACTATCTCTCTAGTAAAAAATTAAAATTAAAATTAAAATATTTTTTTCGACAACGTTAGTACGTCTTTTTTTTCTGTTTCTCTCTCACATAATAAATTAATTTTTTAAAATTTATATTAAAATTAAAAAAAACCTTCAATTAATGTTGTCGTGTTAAATCTCAAATTACATTAAGTGAGCCTAAAAAAGGGATGGCAGATGGTAGATGGTGACATATTGACATGTATAACCATTAGCTATTAAAGAAAAATTTTGGTGTACCCCATGTTGGGACCCATCAAGTCCCAATTCAATTAGGGGGTGTTTGTTTGCTTGGATAAAGGTAGATAAAAAAGAGGGATCGGATATAATTAACCAGGGGTCCGCTTATTCTCCACCAACCGGATAAGGAACTAAATTACTTTAATACCCCTTCATTGTAAAGAAAAACATGAATTGAATTAGTATTGGGGGTATGATGGTAAAATCAACAACAGAAGAGTTCAATAGGGCCCACATCTCCCATCCTTCGTATCCAAAAGGATGGTTAGCCAAAAAGCCTTTTCCTTGGATTTGTAACCCATCATGTTGGACCGGATGACCAAGAATTGGATTTGAAATTCCCATCCTATCCAAAAAAATTTGCCAAACACGCCTTCAAGGGAATATGTAAGTCCCAGTAGAGGGTACAAGGGAAGAAAAAGAATTTTTAAATGCATATCTAGTTAGGGTGACCCATGTTGGGGCCCATCTAAGGCAAGTTGAGTTTAGGGAAAAAAAAAAAGATATTTTCTAAAGATACATAGTGAATAATAATCTAAATTCGATAATCGAGCACAATTAAGTGATTTGAATTGAAATTAATTCTAAGCACATCAAAATTTAATGAGACTCGGGTTCTCTCAATATCTAAATGCATGATTTATCCTTTTTCAATTTTTTATTGACTTTCCATTCCAAGTATATAGTAATCGAGAAAAAGAAAGAATGGTTTGCAATGCATCCCTACAAAGAGAGTATGGTGGGGTGGGGTGACAGAGAGTGAACGAAACGGATACGTATATACTTGTGTCGCATGGGTACTATTAGTTACACATAATATTAATGAAATTTGACGATTAAAAGTATGTGAAATTTGACTATAAATATTATTTGATAAAAATAACGGTCTGTGGAATCTGGCGAAACATGTCACATTAGTTATGAAATCACTGTCAATAACATTGAACTATCATTGTCTTGAAAAGANTGTGGAATCTGGCGAAACATGTCACATTAGTTATGAAATCACTATCAATAACATTGAACTATCATTGTCTTGAAAAGATATTGCAACAGTCAAGAGAATTAAAAAAATAATTCTTTTATTTGATTAATTCTACCATTTTTGTATGTTAATTAATATATAAGTGAGAATGTCGTTGATGTGGCACCTCATCAGTCCATGTTTTTCTTCACATTTTTTATGGTGTCGGCCCGTGATATTTTATTTTTGTGTTGTGTTATTTTCGGTTCGTGTTATATTTGTGCCAATAAAAAAAATATTTGACTATTCAATAAACTCATATAATATTATTTAAAAAATTATACAAAAAATAATTTTTTGTCTACAACACTCATTAAATACCTATTTTTTTTAAAGCTATATTATTTGAACTTAAATTACTGATTTAATTTGTTGACCTAATTTACTATCACTTTTGGATTAATTGTGGGCTCCATTAAACATTGAAACTTGGTGTTGATCTAATGATTTCACTGAAACCATGTCATTATGTCAGCAAATTAAGTCAAATTTTTAAGGCCAAAAAAGATTACTCTTTTTTTTTTATTTATAGTATACCCATTAATTGTGTTATTTGTATCTAACCTATTTATTTTAGGTTTAAATTAATCAAATTATTTTCAAATTTTGTGTTTGGTCGAGTTAAAATTCATGGATAAAATTCACACCCCTAGTGACAATGTGTACTATTCTGTCAATTCACGCGCGATTTACTATAGAATAAAACTATGTGCATCAAATCATCTGCAGTTGTTGGATCAGTTATGAAACCCCGAAGGCTACAAATGATTTAATGCACACTTTGTGTATGCATAGCATAGCATTAATGCCCTATCACGAAAAATTCGTAGCTGGCCCACCGAGCAGTTTGAGGGCCCCACTCGAAGGCCCGCCATATTAACCTGGCCCATATGCACGTCAAAATTAGGAAAAAAATTTAATATATTTAAAACTAGAATGGAGAGAGTTAAAAAAAGGGTTTTTAGGGTGTGAGTATAATTTTTTAAACTTATTTAAGTAAAAGTATATGAATAAGTTATTTACTCTATTTAAGTATAAGTTTTATAAATTTTTTTTTATTTAAGTACAAAATTTAAGTGAATTAAAAACTTTTTTACCTAAACACCTTCATTTAAATTATGCAGTCATCATTGACAATTATTTGAGAAAATAAATATGTAAAGATTAACAATAGTAATGAGAGGTAAAATAAGGGCATTAATGATCAAAACTCTTCTTCTTCGACAACAAGATTCTATGACAATAAAATTTGATTAGAATGTCATAAATTATACGTGAATAAACACTGAATTTTCCCAAAAAAAAAAAAATTAACTAAGATGTTTTTGTTAGATATTATGTATTGTTCGTTGTTGGAATTAGGAAAAAAAGAACTTCCTTATTTTTTTTAATGGGTATGACTATTTTTTTAATGAGTATGACTATTTTTTTAATGTGTGTAACTATTTTTTTCGTGAGTGTAACTGTTTTTTAATGTATGTAATTTTTTTTAAAGGGTGTAATTATTTTTTAATGAGTCTAATTATTTTTTTAATAAGTGTAACTATTTTTTAATATGTGTAACTATTTTTTTTAATGGGCGCACAGATTCATGCAATTGTTAAGGCATGATGGTGTAACGATACCGCGATACTAAATTGTGCAACTATTTAGTTTATGTAAATCAATGTTATCAGAACCGGACCGGTCATTGAACTGGCTAGGGTATTGGGTCAATGGTTCATTGATTCAACCGGTGGGTCACTGATCGAACCGGCTATATAATAAAAACAAAATAAAAAAAATATATAATAATTATAAAACATAATAATTTAGCTAAAAAAATATAAAAATATGTTTATTGAGCTGAATACTATAACCTGTTTATTGAAATCAACCACCATTCACAAGTCAAAACCAAAGAAATCAAGTTTGACAGATGCACAAACCATTTTTGTTTACATCTAAAATCAACCATCAATTTTAGTTATTGAGATATGAACTAATGAAAGGAAGTTTAACCTTAATTTACAGCTAGATGTCGCCTGAGTTCGCCTAGTCACTGGAGTCTGTCGCCTCGCCTGATTGCTGATTGCTGTGGCTGATCAATGATTACAATCGAAGATCCCTGGACTGGAGCCTGATCGTTGGAGCTGTGGCGGTGGTGGTGCTGAGTCCTTGGTCGAAGACAACGAAGAGTTTGATCGAAGACGATGAAGAGTCCTTGGTCGAAGACGGTGGTGGTGGTGCTGAGCCTTGGTCGAAGACGGCGGTGGTGGTATTGAGCCAGATCGAAGACGACGAAGAGCCTTAGTCGCTGGAGCCTGGCAATGGTGCTGCGATTTACAGATTTAGGGCAAAAAAAAGCCCCAAATACCCAAAATAATATAGATTTAATTAGTTTATGTAATTTAATTTTTAAATGGGCATTAAATCGTCCAATTTCTAAAAAAATCGCCGGTTCACGGTTTTTGTTAAAAATCGGCCGATTTTTCGATTTTTAAGTGGTTCACTTCCTTAAGCGGTTCAATTAAGGAATTAGACCGGTTAGAGTCCCGGTTCACGGTTGAACTGGTCCGACCGACCGGTCCAGTTCGGTTCTAATAACAATGATGTGAACAACTAAATAACAATTTGAGTTAGTGTCATAATTTTGTGTAATTGTTTGGTTTATTAGAATGCATGAATAACTGTTTTGTGTATTATATGACAATTGTAACTGATTAATGTAATTGCGTTATAAATAGAGTAAGAGAAAATAAGGAGAGAGAGAGAGAGAGAGAGAGAGAAACTGTTAAAAAAAATATGCCCCTATTTTACTTCTAATTGTTTGACTGTAGCCAAAATATATGGAAGCAATATAAAGAGTTTCAACCCATCAGCTATTTACTGAATGACAATATTTTTATTTTTTTAAAAATATGCACTTTAGCCCAAATAAAATTTTGTGATGTATTTTTGTTCAAATAAGTTTAAAAAATTGTACCGACTTTCAAACCACCCTTAAAAAAATCCAAAAATAGATAAACTAAGGTCAGCCCAGTAGATGTCCATTAGGCCTATCAACAGGCCGTTGGCCAGCCTACGGACTCAAGTCTCTGGCATTTTTTTTATGAACATATACAAAGAAATATATATAAATTTTGAATATACTTTAACGATTTAGATACTGAGTTGCAAGATCTCAATAACATCAATAATCTAAATTCCATTGCTTTTTGCCACCATGTTGGCATCCAAGAAGCACAAAAAGGTACCGAAAAAGTAATAAGTTTTTTTTTTTCTTTCAACAGATTAGGGTCGGGAGAGGATGGAATGAAAATTGTGGGATGGGATGAGACATAAATTCCATACATCACACACGAGTCAAGCACCAGTATATGATATAGTGAACTTGACTATGAAAGTAGAGTTCAAACAAGATTTCCTTATTAGAAACTAAGGTATGATTGATCCTCGCCATTAGGGAGGGCTTAATTTGGTTATTGCTCTACATTAGAATTGAAAAAAAAATGTATTCAACCTATAATCTTCATCCAAAATCAGCACTCCCTACGTAACAATATGGAAGAATTGAAGCAAAAACTCTGTTAGTAGCTCTTGTAATCAAAGCTCCAGACTGATTGCTTCAAGTGACTTCGATCAAATTGGAAGCTAAGCAACTCTCTCTCTCACACACACACACACTCTATGACTACTTTTCTGGGGGGCATTGGGCAGTTGGTCTGAGACATTTTTTGGAGGCTAATGGATCAATTCCTCATGTTACAAATTCTTTTAATTTGTTTTAAATTTTAGCATAGTTGATAGTTTAATATGGTGATAGCTGATGTTACGATAGTATTGCTGCCGCGAAGATANACTGTTTTGTGTATTATATGACAATTGTAACTGATTAATGTAATTGCGTTATAAATAGAGTAAGAGAAAATAAGGAGAGAGAGAGAGAGAGAGAGAGAGAAACTGTTAAAAAAAATATGCCCCTATTTTACTTCTAATTGTTTGACTGTAGCCAAAATATATGGAAGCAATATAAAGAGTTTCAACCCATCAGCTATTTACTGAATGACAATATTTTTATTTTTTTAAAAATATGCACTTTAGCCCAAATAAAATTTTGTGATGTATTTTTGTTCAAATAAGTTTAAAAAATTGTACCGACTTTCAAACCACCCTTAAAAAAATCCAAAAATAGATAAACTAAGGTCAGCCCAGTAGATGTCCATTAGGCCTATCAACAGGCCGTTGGCCAGCCTACGGACTCAAGTCTCTGGCATTTTTTTTATGAACATATACAAAGAAATATATATAAATTTTGAATATACTTTAACGATTTAGATACTGAGTTGCAAGATCTCAATAACATCAATAATCTAAATTCCATTGCTTTTTGCCACCATGTTGGCATCCAAGAAGCACAAAAAGGTACCGAAAAAGTAATAAGTTTTTTTTTTTCTTTCAACAGATTAGGGTCGGGAGAGGATGGAATGAAAATTGTGGGATGGGATGAGACATAAATTCCATACATCACACACGAGTCAAGCACCAGTATATGATATAGTGAACTTGACTATGAAAGTAGAGTTCAAACAAGATTTCCTTATTAGAAACTAAGGTATGATTGATCCTCGCCATTAGGGAGGGCTTAATTTGGTTATTGCTCTACATTAGAATTGAAAAAAAAATGTATTCAACCTATAATCTTCATCCAAAATCAGCACTCCCCACGTAACAATATGGAAGAATTGAAGCAAAAACTCTGTTAGTAGCTCTTGTAATCAAAGCTCCAGACTGATTGCTTCAAGTGACTTCGATCAAATTGGAAGCTAAGCAACTCTCTCTCTCTCTCACACACACACACACACTCTTTGACTACTTTTCTGGGGGGCATTGGGCAGTTGGTCTGAGACATTTTTTGGAGGCTAATGGATCAATTCCTCATGTTACAAATTCTTTTAATTTGTTTTAAATTTTAGCATAGTTGATAGTTTAATATGGTGATAGCTGATGTTACGATAGTATTGCTGCCGCGAAGATAGCATCTCATAGGAATTACAAGTGGTATCTTAAGTGGTAACAGATACGAGCTGTAAATTCAGACATTTTGAGTTTAAATCTTAACAATCTCTTGGAGTCAGAACATGAGAGATTTATTTCTCGTAAATACCCCAGTCTCGACGTGGATGACCAATCTTTGACCGAACTAAAGAGAGAATTAATCAAGATATGCGTTAACTAACGAACACACACACACATATATATATATATCATTGGTATTCTCTCCCTCATATGTAAGCTTGACTTTGTTATAAAGCCATGCCAAAGTCATACATTACGTTAAAAAATGAACAAAGTCCACTCTCCTCACATCACGTATTTTGGTATATCTCATGAGAAAACTTTTCAAAGTCCATTTGTTGCAATCAAAGGATCCAATCCTGATTTTGTTTTTGAAGACTTTTCAACCATCTTCTGTCAATAATAACATTCTTGGGTCCTACGTCTGTACTGATTTGTTGGAGCAATTGGACACAAATCGATAAACGAGGCAATGTGAAATTCAAACTAAGAATTTAACGTGTAGTGTGAAAAAACAGACTAAGTATTTTGTTCTTCGGGGAATCCTCGTTGCAAATTTTTCGGTCGATTAGGGTAAGATGTTGCAAATACCTGATTTTGGGTAATAATTCAGAAGATTTTTCTTCTTCGGGCTCTATTGTAGGGGATGTTCAATATATTATTCAATTGTTTATTTTTTTCTTTTTTGTTTAATGCTAGGCATTTAAGAAATTGTGTAGTTTATCGGTTGGCTTGAAAGACTAAATGTTGTGAGAATGTTGATTTTTGAAAAAAGATGACACTAGAATTCTTAGTGACATATCTTCTTTTATATTTATCTTATTAATACAATTCCTACCGTTTCGTTTTTTTTTTTAAATACCCAATATAATTCTTCTTTTATAATCCTTTGTTCTTGGCTTTCAAAATTCTATTTTTTTTTATTCAAATGGATTTTCTTAATCTTGTTTTCTTTTGGTTAAAAAAAATATCGTGTCTTCTTAACAGATTTTTTTTTCTTTTATTTTTTTTAAGTTTGGATATTTTTATGCACATACCAATACATGATGTATGAGTTTAAATTTTGACAATTTTCTGGAGACAGGTCATAAGAAATTTACAAGTAAGAAAGGCCTACAATTTTGCATGAATTAATTTATATATGATTAGAAAATGGTAAATATGATAGCAAATGAACTAGCTATAAATACTTGATTTATTTTGAATTCTAATGATGCTTAAATGAGACTTCATTCCTTATAATGCCTCACCATTTTTCTAATATTTCAAATAAAATACGATCATATCGATGAATAAATATAACACACAAATACATAGAGAGGAACATTGATACGAAACATGAAGTTGGTGATCATATCAGTTGAGTCGATTTCATTCGTTCTTTAATAATAACTCAAAAAATGATAAATAAATAAATAAACATATACCATTTTTATGATTAAATTAAATGGCAAGGGTAAAAGCGTAATCCCAAGAAGCCACAAAGTTGACTAAAATTATTTTCAACCTTTCAAACATCAAACGTTATCTCTCTCTCTCTCTCAAATAGTCCCGTTGGATCAACTCTGCAACATCTCCTCCATGACAGACCTTTCTCTCTCATCTCTCCTGCAATGAAGAACCATCCACAACCTCTTCTCCTACACCTACTACTGATACTTTCATCTCTCCAATCCATTTGCGCCATCGACTTCGTCAGCAACGGCTTCAATTCCTCCACTATATCTCTCTACGGCAACGCCACAATCGAATCTGGTTTTCTCTCTCTAACAAACGCCTCAAATTTGACAATCGGCCGAGCTCTATACCCTTCAAAAATCCGCACAAAAAACCAAAATTCGTCCTATGTATTACCCTTTTCAACCTCTTTCATTTTTGTTATGGCTCCTTATAGGAATCGCCTTCCTGGGCATGGATTAGTTTTCCTGTTTGTTCCTCATACAGGTATTGAAGGTGTCGAACCATCTCAGCATTTGGGTCTGTTTAATCTTACGAACGATGGGGATCAAAATAACCATGTTTTGGGTATTGAGTTTGATGTGTTTGATAATCAAGAATTCAGAGATCTCAATGACAATCATGTTGGGATTGATGTGAATTCATTAACATCTACGAGTGCTTATGAGGCTGGGTATTGGCCTGATAATCGGAATTCTTTCAAGAAATTGAAGCTGAACAATGGCAAAAACTATCAAGTTTGGATTGATTATGCAGATTTTCATCTCAATGTTACTATGGCGCCAGTTGGGATGAGAAGGCCTAGCAGGCCATTATTGAATGTTTCACTTAATCTCTCTCAAGTTTTTGAGGATGAAATGTATGTTGGGTTTACTGCGGCTACTGGGGTTTTGGTTCAAAGTCACAAAATCTTGGGTTGGAGTTATAGTAATTCGAATTTTTCGCTAAGTGAAGCCTTAATTACCAAGGGTTTGCCATCGTTTGAGCTGCCAAAGAGTCCGGTTTATCGATCAGAAGGGTTTATTGCAGTCATGACTGTGGGATTTTTCTTTATTGTTGTTGTGTGTTCTGTAGTTTCTATGTGTTTGATTAAGAGGAATAGAAGAAGAAAAAGGGAGAGAGAGGAAATGGAAGAGTGGGAATTGGAGTATTGGCCACATAGAATTACTTACCAAGAAATTGATGGGGCAACAAAGAGTTTTTCTGATGAAAATGTGATTGGAATAGGAGGGAATGGGAAGGTTTATAAAGGGGTATTGCCAGGAGGGGCAGAAGTTGCGGTGAAGCGCATTTCACATGAGAACAGTGAAGGAGTGAGGGAATTCTTGGCAGAGATTTCAAGCCTTGGAAGGCTAAAGCATAGAAATTTGGTGGGTTTAAGAGGTTGGTGTAAGAAGGAGAAAGGTAGCCTAATTTTGGTTTATGACTATATGGAAAATGGTAGTTTGGATAAGAGGCTATTTGAATGTGATGAAAGCAAGATGTTGAGTTGTGAAGAAAGAATTAGAATTTTGAAAGATGTGGCTTCTGGGGTCTTGTACTTGCATGAAGGGTGGGAGTCCAAAGTCCTACATAGAGACATTAAGGCCAGCAATGTATTACTCGACAAAGAAATGAATGCAAGGTTGGGGGATTTTGGGTTAGCCAGAATGCATGGGCATGGTGAGGTTGCTAGCACGACTCGTGTAGTTGGAACCGTAGGGTACTTGGCACCAGAAGTGATTAGAAGTGGCCGTGCATCATCACAGACCGATGTATTTGGATTTGGGGTCCTGATTTTGGAGGTCATGTGTGGTAGGAAGCCAATTGAGGAAGGCAAACCACCTTTGGTAGATTGGGTTTGGCAACTAATGGGGCAAGGAGAATTACTTAATGCTCTTGATGAGCGGTTGAGGGCTAATGGAGGGTTCCAAGAAGAGGAAGTGGAGACATTGCTTCATTTGGGCTTGTTATGTGCGTATCCAGACCCTCGTGCTAGGCCAACAATGAGACAAGTAGTAAAAGCCTTCCAAGGCAAGAATGAGATTGATGAATCGGAAGGTGAGGACATGGATATCTACCTCCTTGACAAGATGAAATCTACGGAACTTTGGTCCCAATATGGGAGTTTTAGCCATGGGTTACACCCAACATTTGCAGAGATCAGAGAGGGATTGTCTTCTTCCATGTCACTTTCTTGGTCCAATACTACAGTTCAGGGTAGGTGATTCTCTGCCACCTATGGTGACCAATGGTTTTGTCGCTTCTGTTGTGCCAATTTTGATCACTGAATTTAACCCCAATTTCAGGGTCAAACATGCTTGGGAATCAAAGTGCAGATGTTGGAGCAAGTGAGGTTCATGTGCAATTTTCTTAGGATTAAGTGGGAAAGGTTTTGTTTCAATATTTGTACTTTATTTATACCTTAATTCATATTCATTGGGTTGGATATTGTTGAGAAAACTAGCTGTTATTTCTTTTTTCTTTTTTTTGATTTTTTGCTTGTGAGAAACATAATTAGGCATGTTGGTGTACATACATAAGATCTTTGATGTACTAGTGGAAAATTAAGCTTTAATTCATTATGGATATGTGGATTGTTTTGCCATTTTTTGGACATGCTTGGTTTGACGAGTTTTACGTTGATTGTCAGTTACTTAAGCAACCGTACTCTTTTATCTAGGTTTAAATTGTCTATGTTGAGTGAGTAGTAGGATTGTTATGCCATAAAATTTCATTCTATATTGTTATTTTTGCTATAATTTCCAGGCTGATTTACATAGAGTTGTCACTGGAGTAGGATTGCTCTGTCCTTGTTCAAAAATCTTGCTTTGGCATCATCATGCTTGATTGGGGGAAAAAGGGTACTCTAACATGATGGTTTGTTCGTGAGGAGTTTGTTAGAAAACATCATTTACCTTCAAAAGCCAGACAAACTATTTTCCGGTAATGAGTGTGCCTCAAACACCAACATTTTTGGTACATGCATTGGCATTCTAAGGCCACTGTTCTAACCACAACTCCATCCATTGCATTCATTAGCTTTTTGCGCCTTTTTTTATTTACTCATAACTATAATAGAAGTGAGTTCTCCACCAACAAATAGAAGGTAAACCACCAAGTAATTGGTCCAGTGAGTAAGAACTAAGATATCCTCACTCAATATTTGGGTTCAAAGCTCTACAGTTATGGCAGTTCGGTGGGACTAACTAAACCTACTCTTCAGAGCCTAAAATTAACGATGAAACCTTAATTTTGGCGTCGACATTAACGTGGTCTTGCCTCCCCCCAACTAAGTATTTTCAATCTAGCGGGCTAACTGTCTGTGCTGCCCCTAAATCTTGGACATTTCGGCACAGGTTAGAGCCCTTCATGAAATCAAAGAGTCGGTCATCTTTTTTCATATAAAAAATGTCCAGAGAGAACTATGAAAGATGGGTGAGGTTTCTCGCAAATAGTCTTATGGTAATGTGAGATAATGCTCTCTTTGACAAATATGTGAAGTGATCTATCTATAGACTATATATCTATTTATGTACCAAAAAAAGAGGGAGAAGGTAATATGCCTTTAAAGAAAAACTTAGTAATACTAGAGAGAATGCCAAGACTCACAATTTTAGATCATTACGCAGGCCCAGTAATATACGGACTTGGATCTTCTCAATGTTACATTTCTTTAATTGTGGTTAAGTTAATTCAACTGAGTCCCACCAGATAAATGCTTGCTTGTCTGCTTGATAAAAGATTTGAAGTACCTTCTAGCATTATATATAAAATCAATGTTGCATTGTTCTGCGAGGATCGTTCAGTTATCATTTTGTTCCCGATCCCAGAGTGAAAGTATGAAAATTTATATACCAAATTACAAGAGTTGGGACTACCTGGTTGTACCCTCATCCTAAAAGGAACTACCCGATCTCAATTAGTATGGTGTCAATCTTTATGATTCAACTTCTCTTTGCAAGTCGGCTCTTCTCAGAATTAGTTGAGCTCGGATAGCTGTTTTGTAATTGATTGTCAAGTTTGAATCGAATTGTAATGAAAATAAATTGACAAGTTCTAGGACGAAAAACTCTGATCGTAGGCTTTTAGAACATCAAGCTTGTGGACAGGCCTTTCAGAGGTTTGAAACCCTTCTCTTGAGCACCAATTCTGGATAGTACTATATTCTTTGATTGAACCTTTATTGGATCAACAGAAAGGGAGATCTAAAGATAAGACCAAGGAAAAAGGCGAAAACTGTGGCCAGTCGGCCCAATTCTCTCTCAAAAAAGTCTATAAATACAGCCCAATTATCTCTCAAAAAGCCTGAAGCTCTTGAGGGATTTGGATGCTTCTCCATAAGCCCAATACGATTTAGATTATGCCATTGTTGAAAATTCAAAATAAAAAATAACGACAATGTTAAACGCATATCTTAAAAAGTTATGCCATCATAATGTATATTTTTCTTTATAAATATAAATCGTAAAATAGGTACACTTAAAAAAAAGCAAGTACACAATTAAAAATATATATATACACCTTCAAGTCAAAAAAGAAAAAGATACATAATAAAAAAATAAAAAATAAACAGGTATGTTATAAAAAAGAATATAAAACATAATATTTATGCAATATAGATTGTTAATATACCTTTTTATCCATAAACACAAATCATCAAACAAGTACACTAAAACACAGATTGTCAGACGTCATCATTATAATGTCCAAATAACATGTTTTACGAGTTTGAATTTCAAAACTGATAGATAATATTGCAAAAATTTCAATAACAAACAAAAAAAAAAAAAGAAAGAAACTAACTATATTTTAGGTTAAAATCATGTGACGAGAGTAAAATGGGTAATGAAAATCAGTAAGTGACCAATCCTTTAACATTCCACCAACACAAGGACTGCATGCAAGTTTTTTCAAAAATCAGAGGATTTTTTTATCTTTAAAATTTGGTAGAACTAAAATTAGTTTATACACCAAAGGAGAGATCCTAGCCTAATTTACTATTATATCATCTTTGTAAGACTCCATATTATCACTAAAAACATGTCGTCAAATTACAATGGACCCTAACAAATGCGAGTTAAGATAGAATAGTCTTTTTTTTGTTCTTCTTCTCCTTAAGTGTAAAATGATATTTGTAAATTATTTGTGCCCATAATAATAAAAACTCTCTTTTCTCCTAGAAAATCTATGGCCTTGTTTGGTTTGAGTCTTAAAAAATAGTATCCGAAAATTATTTTTGAGAAGAGTTTTAGAAAATTACTTTAGTGTTTTTTTGTGTTGCACAATTTGTTTGGTTATATGATTCTATAAATAGTTCTACATAATAGAAAATAATAAAACTTATTTAGACAGTAACTCAGAAAATAATTAAAACAAAAATGTAGTGGCGGTGAAAATACGATGATGGTGGTGAAAATGTGATAATGGTGGTGGGAGTGTGGTGGTGGTGGAAGTGTGGTGGTTGTGGTGGATATGAGTGATGGTGGGAGTGTAACGGGGGTGGTGCTGGACTATGTTGGCTTGCACTTGGACTTAGGCTTAGGCTTGGGATTATGCTTGGGCTTGGGCTTGAGTAGGTACAGGGGAAGCGGGGACGGGGACGGGAATTATAAATTTATCTTCGGACGGAGATGTGGATGAAAATTATACTCATTAGTGGGGGTGGACCAGGGATGGACAAAGATTTTTTAAGTGGGTACGGGGATGAAAACTATACCCCCACTTCCGCTTTGGTCCATTGACATCCCTAGTGGTGGTGGTGGTGATGGTGGGAGTCTGGTGGTGGTGGCGTTTTTTAAATTCTGGAACGTTGTTTTCAAAAATACACAAAAACACTCATAAGTTGTTCTTTAAATGTACTCACTTTTTGTTTTCAATTTTTATAAAACAAAAACAAAAAAAGCTGGTCAAACAATTTTTCTCCCAGAAACTGTTTCTAAAAACAAAAAAACAGTTTCTGATATGCAAACCAAACAGAACAGATTATCAACTTAAATAATTTTTGGGAACAGATAACCGGCTACACCATGCATTTTTTGTGCTAAGTTGAAATGCAAACCTCAAAAAGAAACAATCACCCGCACATTTTTTGTACTTATAACACAAACCTTAAAAACAAACAATCAACCGCATATGACAATTTCTCCTTTTAAGTTTTTTAGTAGATCTTACTCAAGAAAGTTTATTAAGAAGAGCTAACCCAAAAGAGAAAGAGCAACAAAACAGGTGAAATAGGAAAAAATAGCCGTTTTTGATCCGCCGACAAATAAATCAGGTCACCCGTTTATCGAGGAAATCCTAATTTTATGCGAACAGTAGAGCTAGAACTGAAGACTTTGAGATTTACATCTTCCTTTTGTTTAATTACTCGATTAATCTTTGCTATTCAAGACAAAATATTAGGTATTCTATGGAAGATATTTTCTTTGGTTCTCCATTGAAGTAAGTTACAATACATAAACTAATATCTTGATGCTTTTAAGTAGCAATACAGTCACTTTAGTGTCCATGTCCACAGCATAAGTCCTCATACCTACTTTGAATTGTCTAGCTTGGCTTATCTAGTGGGGTCCAACTATAATTATTAAAACGGAGAACACAACTAGTTTGTGGCATCTGTATTAGATATACATAGGAGCATGAATAAAACATTGAAACTTTTGCTATCATTTTCACCCACTCTTATCACATATTTCATATTTTCAATCCTAGAAATTGGATTTAGAGTCATGTCAAGTGCTCATCCGTAATACTTTGCAGGTTTTAGTCTGAGAGTCGATTTCTCCAAAATAGGTTAAGATTTTTTTATCATTTATGTCTTCTAGACTTTGCTCTAAACGGGTGTACAAAAATTAGTTGAGTTGTGTTATATCATGTTCGGATCATATTATTCTAAACTCGTGTCATATTCAACTTGTGTTATTTTTGTCAAACCCGCAAAAAAAATTACAAAGATGACATTTTTTCTCAATCAAAAACATTGCACATATCTCTCATTTGAGTTAAAAATCTTTCGTCATCCAAATTCTAGCAAAATAAAATTAAAATATTTAATTCCACAATAATTAGTATGGTACTACTTCAATGGATAAATAAAATAAAATAACATAAAACAATTAGATCTTTACATCTTATATTTCAAGGTAAATGAGTTTATAGTGCCAAAACTAATTTATTCTATTTAACATTAAAACAAAGCATTTACTACTCGTGTCAACTAGTCATGTGGTTTTGGAGTTTGCTTTGTCTTGAACTCGTATCGTATGAAACACAAAAATCCCTAATTTAAACTTTGTGTATTCGTTACGACGTTCGTGTTATTATCCGATGATGTTGTTATCCCAAGAAGTGGGTTTTGATTTAAACCTACTATGTGTTGTTGTCATACATATTCTAATATTCAGCATCTAACTTCTAGGTGCTTTTGACTATGCCAACAAAAAATATCACCCCTATCACAGATTAAACTGATAGATTAAAACCGCAAATCTATCAGAGGTTTGACCATGATACGAGAAAGGACAGCACAAGAGATGTTTGGTTTCCTAGAAAATCCAAATTAACATTTGTATCAATCAGATTATCATCACATTTTGGACCATATTTTTGAAGTTTAAACAAATATTTTTTGTGATCTTGCGTCTGGATAAGGCTAAAACATTAATGAAATTNTTTTGAAGTTTAAACAAATATTTTTTGTGATCTTGCGTCTGGATAAGGCTAAAACATTAATGAAATTGTGTCGAGAGAAAATATATTAGGAGGTAACCTATGCACTTTTTTAATAAAAAAAGCAGCAATGANTTGTGTCGAGAGAAAATATATTAGGAGGTAACCTATGCACTTTTTTAATAAAAAAAAAGCAGCAATAACAGCAATTTTATATTACTTGATGAAGTTCTTGTTCGGATTCAAGCTTACGACGTTCATTTGTCATCACTCTAAGGCCGACCTCCATTGTTTACTTTCCTTTGTAAATTCTAAGTCTTGTTTAGTTTGACTAAAAAAGGGTAAGACATTTATATAATTTCTACCAAGTTTAAATCTTCATGGTNAAGCTTACGACGTTCATTTGTCATCACTCTAAGGCCGACCTCCATTGTTTACTTTCCTCTGTAAATTCTAAGTCTTGTTTAGTTTGACTAAAAAAGGGTAAGACATTTATATAATTTCTACCAAGTTTAAATCTTCATGGTAGACTAAGTCTTGAACTATTGTAGAGGAAAGTGAACAATGCTGAACATAAAAACTCTGAAATTATGCATAAAGAAATGTCTGTTTTCATGACTCAAAAAGTTAAAGGAAAAACTAAGCTTGTTGAGAATGCAATAAAACATAAAAAAGACATTGCTTGAGACTCCTACTATTGCGAGATTTAGAGGGAGGCAACTGTACTATGCTTTAACCTCACACATGGAGATGTGATTTTTGTAACTATAAACCATGATAGTAGTGGCGGCAAGAAATTTTAAACAGGGCGGACACTTTAATTAAAAATGATGATGCACAAAAGTGAATTTATACAAAATCAACCAATCGAGTGAGTGTTGTTCAACAATTAATAATAAGAGACAAATATTAGATAGTTGATCTGAGGACCTAATCATTGAAGGCGACATAGGTGGCTAGAGAATTCTATTATTGAAAGAGTATAAGGTAGTAGGGGGAGAGAGAGAGAGAGTATGTAAGTGAGGTGTGTGTTCTCTGTGTGGGAGATAGTTGTCTCCGTGTATCCCTCATGTGTAGAAGACTTAAAATTTATAGGCACAAAGCCTTAATTAAGGAAGTGACGTGAAGATCACACTACTAGTCTTTTAGGGAGGATAACTACAATTAAGGACATATGCTATCTTTAAGTAATAGTTATCTCGATGTTTACTTTCTACATGCGTTGATCTTTTTGAATTCTTGAGTTTTGGATTAAACTGAAGCCATGAACTAAGTCTGGTCTGCCTTTTGATAATTTGGGCTCAATTCATGAACTGGGGGCCCATGTCTGGTCCAAAACTGGGCTCGTCAAGAAACTTTAAAATTTTGTTCTCCCGATCAATAAAAATAAAATAATGTAATTAAATTTACGGCATTGTATTTGATACTTCAAAATTCATAAAATAGAAACTTTATCAAACGTCGATAAATGTAACGTATACAAATAAAAAAAAAGGTTAATTACAACTCTTTACAATAAAGGATGACCAACCGCATAAAAGATGCTATAGTATTTCTCTACAAAATCAGTCAAGTTGTTAATCATTGATCACTCAATATATTATTTAACCTAGTTTTCAAAATATTTATAACTTTAAAAATGAGTTGGACCTGTCAAAGATTTATTTAGATATATCCATAAAACGTTTAAAGAGTGTCCAAAAATTCATAATTATATATTTATATGACTATACTAATTGATAGAATAAAAAATAATACAATAGACACATTTAAGTATACTTATAATAATTTTTTATATATATAAGTGATATTTTTTATAAAAAAAATATTCAGGATAACCCCGCTGGTCCTTGTGTGGCTCTGCCACTGCATGATAGTTAAGTCACAATAAAACATTGATGTTGTTGCGTGGAGGCAGAATACAAGGTACACATATTTTTAATTTTTTTGAACATAAACGTAGACATAATTGATAACTACGAAACTAGTGGTACAGCAAGTCCAACCAAAAGTATAATTAGGAAGGATTTTAGGTTATCAATTTTCATTCCATTGGAGTGGTTTTGAGTCAGAATTAAGCAAGACTCCCTTGTTGGTGTCTTACTAGTAACAAGCACTGCCTACCCGAACCATTTTTGGCCGGGCTCGGGAGGAATGCAACTGAGCCCACAACAGACGCGTCAAGCAGACGCACGCGTACACAAGTTTCTTGCTTTTTTTGAACAAAGTAAGAACTACTATGAAACTTTCACTTAAAAATGGAAGTGACAGAGGATTTTATACACACACACACAACTCAAAGGCTATCCGATGTGGGATAACCCTGGCCTTTGATTTATTATGTTATTAATATTGCAATTTTTTTTTTATTTTTCATTTAAAGGTGTCTAGACAAATTTATACTCACCTTAACTTATAAAACAATCAATCTTCTT
The DNA here is from genome assembly GCA_963454935.2 of Ilex paraguariensis. Lineage (NCBI taxonomy): Eukaryota > Viridiplantae > Streptophyta > Magnoliopsida > Aquifoliales > Aquifoliaceae > Ilex > Ilex paraguariensis. The sequence goes on from CAUOFW020008168.1 coordinate 580,568, forward strand.
TACAAGCATGCCAATAAAGATACCAAACAACGCGGAGAGTTTACCAAGTAAGGAGTTAAAGTAAATTTTTTTATATTTTAGTTAAAAGTGTCTAGACAAATTTACACGCTCGACTTATAAAACAATAAATTTTCTTTACTGGCATGCCAATATAGATACCAAAGAACGTGGAAAGTTTACCAAGTAAGGAGTTAAAGTAAACATACCTTTGTGGTGGATTTGTCTTTTGAGTCAAACCACTTTCTACCTGTAAAATATAGGATCTCTTTTCTCCTATTTTTGTATGTATGTGTACCTGTGAAGCACCATAATGTTCAAGGGGGTGCACTTTTGGGTGGGTTGGACGGATTAAAAAATTAATTAGAACTTAACGTAAGTTATAACATTCTCGATCTAAGTTCAATTTGAACCCGTCTATAAATTCATTGTCAAGCTATAATCAACGAATTTATAATCCCATGTTGATCAACCATGTAACTCAAAACGTCAAAGCCATTCTCTTTGGGTGTGTTTGTTTGGAGGATAAGTGGGACATAAAGAGGTAGAACATTATTTATTAACTAACAATAACCCGTGTCTGAAGACACTATATGATTTGACTTAATATTTGAAATCAATTTGAGCACACTATTTATAAAAAAAAAATTNATCTATTTGTTATATAAGATACGACAGAATAAATGTTTTTTGGTGGGTTTTACAATAAAATATATTGTTCAAACAAATATGAAATGAGATTGCATTCATTTTTATTATCAGTATTAACTTCCCTTAATATGGAAAGTGTATAGAATATATTAACCAATCTCATGAATACCAATCCCCCTAATAAAGACACCCTTGTTGTACAATACTGATTAAGTACAGGCATAATGTCTTAGGAAGAGAGAAGTAACTAATAAAGGAATCTAGAATTCAAACCACCCTTAATTCTCATAACCTTGTTTTTTTTGTGTGTGTGGGTCTAAACGACTACCCAAAGGATGAAATTCCTTATACAATCGCAACGGTAAAGAGTGTATGGTCATGATTCGGCCGACATTATCTATATTAACTCCCTTGTGATGTGACTCGATTTAATCTTGTTAGATATTGGTTAGATCATAGACTCAAATTAGGACGTTTTTGGTGGGTCAATCCAAATTAAAAAATGACCAAAGGGACATATCTTTTGGAGGTGTTCTTTACCACCCAAAATACATGTCACTATAAAATGTGTCTTTTAATAACATTCATTGGTTGCCTATATAAAGCCAAGACAATCCAATAGATGAGGTATCATTGATAATTCATCCTAATGTTTAAACTTTCGTACTCTCTTCTCTCTCTCCCTATATAACATTTGTAAGTCTTTTGTACTGTAGAAAATCTAGTATTGATTAGTCTTATGTAGTACTATCATACTGCTCGAGCAATTAAAGAAAAAAAGACGCTGATTTGGATTCTAAAATATGTGAAACATTTTCAAACGATTTTTAGAATTAAAGTGAATAAAACGATTTTTAGAATTAGCATTTGATCTTACACTTCCACAATATGTTTTACGATTCCAAACAAATCCAAATTATATGATTGTCACTGCTTTGTGCATGAAGTTCAATTTAACACCATAGGTTAAGAAACAATAATATCGAAATCAATATTGTACCGTCATTGGTATCAGTCATTAATTTTGAATTGAATGATATGAAAAATTGATTAAAAAAAAAATAAAATATTAAAAAAATACACATATCACATTTTCATTGATTAAAAAGTATAATACAATGTTGAAAAAATGATTTAATTTGATCCGATTATGATAAGACTTATTTCAATACATTGGCCTATTATTTGTCATTTCTGGTTGTTGCCTGCATCTTCGTGGCCATGGCAAGTGGCATTTTTTTAACACACGTTTATTTAATTTTTCTCATTCGATTTGAAATCAACCAAAAAAATCATTATAATATATTCAATTTAATGACCAAAATGCCCCTCAGTATACTCAATATCTCCCATTTTTGAATGGCAGTTTCCTCCAACTATCCCATAAAGAATAAGCACGGGCAAGACGCCGCGTTTGGTTGGGCAATCAAGCAAGTAGGGCCCCACCCCCAAATTGGATAAACCAAGAATCAACGTCTCTGATTCTTCTACGTATCATTTATGTTGTCACACTCATTGGTGTGGGGTCCACTATCCATCAGATTAGGATTTAGATAACAAAAAATAATCAATAATTAAATAATAATAAATTTAAGATTAGCATATTCGATCAAGTATATCCATATGATCAGATAATTGGACCCCACATTAACGTGGATCCTTGCTGGCTGATCCACCATTTTGGACTGTATTATTGTTCATCGTCCAAGAGATAGTTGTATGTCACTTGGACGACAGGACAGCCCTCATGTGCTTGAAGATATGTTCGTCCACGTAGGACAAGTGGGTCCCAATTATGGTCCCAGTAGGTCCCACCATTTGCCTATCTTTTCTTATAAACCTGGTCTAAAGGTTGCTGCTGGCACTGCAAATTTTTCAAGCAGCACGAGTGACCACAGTTGTGATTCTTCTGCACTCTCAGGCCATGGCCGGAGCACTGGCGAGAATTCCGATGAATCGTCGGATTTTCACATGGGGTGATGGTGAAATCGAGAGTTCTATAGACCCTGCGATGAATTTGTCTGATACGGTTTTTGGGTTTCTAGAGGAAGAACATCAAGGATCTTTCGAGAGCCATAGTAGCAAAAGTAATGGTGAAAATGAGGACCGAGACGAAAATGAAGAGATAGAAAACTTGGGAAGTGTCGAGGATAACAAGGTCTTCTGGGAGACACAACACCAACTTCTACAAGTAAGTCTTGCACAATTTGCTTGATTACCTTGATTCAACAAAGCATCAAACATCATAAATTCTATAAAGTTTTATCAATCTCGACTATATCATGAAGAATAAACTTTTTATCCGGGAATTTCCTTTGCTCTGACCCCCGGCCCCCTGACCCAGGTCGAGGGTTGTACGGGTTTTTTTTTTGTATTTGTCCTACCATGCTATGCTAGAAGTAAACTAATAGTTGTGTTACCTCTATTTTGCAGGGTACATTGTGCAGGACTAGTTCTTTAGAATCAAGAATTCGAAACATCACGAAGCAAGCAATCAAGGAATTGGAACTGGTGGAGAATGTCTGCGCTTGCCGGAGACCGCCGGTTGCTCATGGTTGCCGCCACTGTCTTATGAGAGAGGTTTGCAGCAGTCTTCAAAACGCCGGTTTAAACAGTGCCATTTGCAAGTCTAAGTGGAGGAGCTCACCAAAAACTCCATCCGGTAAGAATAGTTAGTCAGTTTAAGCAAGGAAATAAATTTTGTTTCGGAATGGTTGCAATGTTTGAAATATTTTTGTTTATATGGAAAATAAAATAAATCATTGATTGAATATCAAAATTTCTATGTTTCGAGGTATTTCGGTAAGTTTCGACCAAAAACTTTCTTTACTTCTATCTTGTTTTCATTTTCAAGTTCACCAAAATTATGCATTGAAACAAAATTTTGATTCTTAACTTTAAGTACTAAATTAAACCACTTGTTTACTCGCTACTTGGAGAGTTAAGTTCCAACTCGACGTTGAAAAGAAAAAAAAATCTCCTAAAAAGACAACTTTCAACACAAAGGGACAATTCAAATGGATCATAAATAACATCGTGTTGTGTCTCATTCCTGTCCAACTCACCAATGGCCGATGGGTGTTAGGGGCGGTGTGTTTCGCTCCACCATTCAATATTGTAGCTAACGCATTAATTATCAGCTTTATCTAGACTATTCTTTGTCCAAACATCAAGAACAAAATACAAAATTCTCTTTTCCTACCCCACCTTCACTCTACCAGCCCCAACCCACCCTTTTTTTTCTCTTGTGCCTTGATAGTGGGTGGACCAATTTTTCTTATTTACACGGAAACTTTTTGATTTCTTCTCTTTCTTTAATCTTAATGATTGGGTGGTGGATAAGGATGTCAACTCTCAAATATACTTAATAAATAGTCTATACTAATATTTGACACTCAGAACACGTTAAATAGATTATTTTTCATGAGTCTTGACATGAATTGACACCCCTAGTAGTGGTAGATCAGCTATTTTTCTATCTTCTCTCGCCTACCTCTATAGAATATTTAGTACATGATATTCCGAATATGCTAGAATAAAAAAATATATCATAGTCATTGTTAGGAATTTTCACTCTTACTAGGAATGCCAATGTACTTTTTCACTGTTCTACCCATCGATGAGTGTTATTTCTGAGTAATACATTTGAAGTTTATATTATGAGCATCAAACTAAAAAGCTTACGAATAAAATGATTCTCCATTTATAGAATAAGCTTTTTATCTTATTTAGAAGTTTATCCATGTGTAGGTGAACACACATTTTTGGACGTTGTGGACAATTCCATTTCGAAGAAAGGAGAGATAAAGGTGATAATCGAGTTAAATTTTCGAGCTGAGTTTGAAATGGCTAGAGGAAATGAAGAATATAACCGACTAATAAGCAGGCTTCCTGAAATATTTGTCGGAAAAGTCGAAAGATTAGTGTCTTTAATTAAGATCTTGTGTTCAAGTGCCAAGAAATGCTTGAAGGAGAACAAAATGCATATGGCTCCATGGAGGAAGCAAAGGTACATGGAGGCTAAATGGCTTCGGACATGCGAAAGGACGACGTCTACGCTGGCGTTGTCAGCCACCGGATACTCTAGCCGACCGGTTAGGCCGAGGGCATCGATGCTTACTGTGGATTTGCTGGAGAACTTGTCCAATTTGCATCGTACCGCCGTTGAAGTTGTGTGATTGAGGAACAAAGTTTTTGTTACATAGTTATATTAAGTTGTGAGAGTAAACATAGGATTATACCATCTATACAAAGGTTTTTGTCGACATAATTAAGGTTGTAATGTTTGCGAATTCCATTTTCCTTTTACTAATGAAGTTATTTGAGTTTTTGGGGTTTTTTTTTTTGTGGTTGAATAAAAAAGTTTTCTTCTAAATATGAGATCAATAGATCAGATTTAAATCAAATCAATTCGAATCCAAGCCTAATTTAAAATTTTTGATTCTGAAATTTATTAGTATATCAAATCAATTTTAATTTTATAGTCTTTATTTGAATCCGTTAAAAATCGAAATACATGTGCAATAACGTTGTCATTATACGTTATGATTTGGAGATTATCCTTTGTTTGAACTGCTACAGATTGATCAGTTAACACGGGACCCACCTCGTTGGATATGCCTGAGCATCACCATCCTGGATGCTGCTTCCAGGTTTTCTGTGGCTGTCAATACATTACACTAGTAGTGTTCCGTTCAAAACATGTTTTTTTTAATGTACGGATTAAATTATTATGGTTAAAAAATTAAAATATAAGTGTGGTATTGTACTTAGAAAGTTAAAAGTCAAAATTTAAATGAATTATCATAGTTAAAATATTTTAAGTTAAAATTTAAATGAGTTTGATGTGGTTAAAAGGTTCAATCGTAATACAAACCGTTGGATTTAAATAATCTGTATTATTATTATGCTTTTCTAACCGAAAAGTTTGGTTAGTTCAAACACGGGACTTTGTTTTATTATTACATATTGTTTGTGGTCCCCATTCTCACTAATGATGTATAAAAGTGAATTTATGTATAATCAAATTAGTTGAGTGTGTTATGTAAAACAATTAATGAAACAGTTAAGAATAAAAGACAAAGATTAGGTGGTTGGGTTTGGGTGACCTAACCACTGAAAACGACAATTGTGATCGAAGAACTCTATTATTAATGAGAGAGAGAAAAAAAATAATAATAATAATTATATGCTCAAGGTGAGATATGTAAAATCTATCCCCATGTGTAGGAGGTTTACAATTTATATGCACAAAGCCGTAACTGTGGCAATGACGTGAAAGTCAAATTGCTAATTTATCAAGAATGATAGCTACTATTGGGGATATACATTATTTTTGAGTAATAACTATCTGAATGATTGTTTTCTCACGTATGTTGACTCNGTATGATTACAAAACTAGGGGGTTTGTAATGATCTCTGAAAAACCAGACTAGAAAGGGTCTGAAGTTTTCAAAGCTTGCTTAACAGAGAAGAGGAGGCTGCCTTATATAGGGAAAGGGGCTTCCGGACTTCAACTGAGTCTTCAAATTCTTTAAAAGTTTCTTTCATTACTTTCGGCTACTTTTGGGCTGGAAAGTAAGATAAGATTCTTTTACTTGGGTAAAAGGACAGGCAGAGTGGACTAGGGGTCCTGGCTGTCTGAAGAATCTCTGCTTTTGGTGGAAAGTAGTCAACCTGAAGGGACTAGAGGGCCCTACTTGTCAGAGGCATCTTACTTTCGGTGGAAAAGCAGATCTGTCTGTGAGAATCCTGCTTTTTAGAAAAGGGGATCCTATGCAGACCGGTGATATTATGTTTACACAGAGTGGTCAGCTTTTCTTTCTTTATTGAAGAAAGTAGTGATTGAAGCCACTTTATGTAAATAATAATTCACGGGAGTGCCAGGTCAGGTGTGAGGTCATCAACATCAAAGTCCTCAATTCCTTCAAAAGGATCCTGAGCATATCCTGCTGGGAGTTCTGAGGAGGAACTTTGAGAAGATGATTCACTATCTGAGTCAAGCTGTTCAAGGAGCTTCTGGAGGAGCTTTGCCTTGGACTTTTTCTTGCTAGACTTTTTCAGAGATCCTTTAGATGAGGATTCTTCTGGCTGGACTTGCTTTGTAGGAAGGTTAGCCTGGCTTGAATGAGCGGGCAATTCCTTCATTGGAGTTGCTGGTGGTAAGGGGCCTGGGACTACTACTGGAGTTGGTACCCTTACTGGGAAGTCTCGTCTCACCATTGCGATAGTGTCGCTATGCTGAAACCTGGGCCACCATTTGGCATAGAATTGTCGGGTTAAGTTGAATCCAACAATTTCCCAATGCCATTTGAGTATCCACGGGACTTTGTACCTGCATAAAAATATTAGTAATAAAGGTAATGGGGACTCCTGTTTACTAGGACGGTAAAGGGAGTAAAAGATATTAATCTGATCTTTAAGATCAGCTGGAAAGATTTCATCAATGGGGCCATGTAGATGCCACCACTGTACAAACCATGCAGGAATATGGCTCCTGAAATCTTTATGGAAATTAAGGAACCAGGAATGGGACAAATCCTCATTCTGGTAGAGTAATATTTTGGACCATGACTCAATATAGTCATAGTAATTAAATTGTCTATTGTGATAGGGAAGTTCTCTGAGTAAAGAAGGGTGAGAACCCCATTCATCAATAGAAATAAGCTTGGTAATAGANATTAATGAACCAGGAATGGGACAAATCCTCATTCTGGTAGAGTAGTATTTTAGACCATGACTCAATGTAGTCATAGTAATTAAACTGTCTACTGTGATAGGGAAGTTCTCTGAGTAAAGAAGGGTGAGAACCCCATTCATCAATAGAAATGATTTTGGTAATATACAAGCTATGATAGATAACCTTAGATGGGTTTATCTTATCATAAATGGGCTTGGTAAATATGGATTTGGTATAGTAGAGAATATCTTGGTAAAAACTATGGGGTTTTTCCAAGTCTACTGGGATAAAAGTCCATCCTTTTGGGAGGTAGGCCTGTACAAGGTCTATTGGATCCTTGTATTTAGNTCCAAGTCTACTGGGATATAGGTCCATCCTGTTGGGAGGTAGGCCTGTACAAGGTCCATTGGATCCTTGTATTTGGAATGGGCTAGTTCAATGGCTAGGACATTCTCAGAATAGGCTTTGACATAATCAACTTTTGGGCCTAATTGGGCTACAAAAGGTTGTGAGGCCTGATAAGGGTTTGTCATGGCACTAGTGGTCCTGACAGGTTGCTGTTGGGCCATTTGGGTGAAGGTTATTGGGTTAACAGTAGTTGAAATGGCTACTGGCCGATTNCTTTTAAAAATTAATAAATTAGCATTATTTCTTTCAAAAAGAAAAATGGCCCTTGGCGGCCTCGTCCACCCATGACTCATTAAATAGCAGGAGTCATGGGCCAATCTAGAATAAGTCTGTCGTGTCCAGAAAAATATGTATCCTAGCGAAATTGGCTGAGAGCTGTAGATTTTAATTTGATTGAATTGGTAGTCATTAATTGTAAAAATAATAAAATAAAATAAAATAACAATTCACCTGTCAAATTTTTATTGAATTAAAAATAGATGTACGGTACCTATCAGAACGGCCCAAATTAGTAGTTCAAACTCCCTGTTGACTGCTGGTTGTTGGGTATGAAGTGGATCAAGTTCTCTACCCATGTTGGCCCAAAAAAAGTATGTCACAAGATGGGCCAAGATAGGACTTTTTCATAAGCCCATAAGGGTTTTCCTAGTGCTGAAATTCAGGAAAAATATTAATGCTAAAGTAATTTTATTGTGATTTAATTTATTGATCTAACTTTACCTAATTCACTATAATTCCTGGATTAATCCCATCATTTTTGTCATTGTTATTATTTGGGCCCACCTTAAAATCCCAGTTTTTTCATACTCTATCAATGAACTAAATTTTCATTTCGAAAAAGTCAAAATGTGAGAAATGTTTTTGTTTTTATAGAAAGAAAAATGAATCATTAATTAAATATCAAAATTCATCTGTTTCAATATATTTCAACTAATATTTTTGAAATAATTTTTTAATTTTTTTTATTTTCATATTATTTTTAAAACATTATCGATACATTTTTATTTACAAACTCGTCGAAATTTATGTACCAAAACAAAAATTTGATGCTTGCTAGCTCTCCACTAGTGTTGTCAACGTATCGGATATTAATCTGTCTTGATCCGATTCCAATCCGTTTACCAGATAAATCTTAAAATTTTAATTCATATTCACATTTGTTAATAGTCAGGTATCTATTTGATTACTCAATTCGACCTAAAAATTTGAATGTCAACAAAATTTCATAAAAAATTAATAATTTTATCAATTTTAAGTTAATTTTTAACCTAATTTTGTCAACCAATTATTCTATTAAAAAAAATTATTTAATTTTATGTTAATCTCATTAATAATCTAACTACAAGCGTGTGTGTATTTATGCATATGTATATTTATTATTTAATCGAATTTACATGCATTTAAATTTAATTTAAAAAATTTTAATCGAATTCAAAAAAATAAATTAAGATATTAATTTATATTTGATTAAATGGATTTAAATACGGATTAAAATTCACTCCATTTGACACCAGCTCTCCACACCCACAAGCAATTAGATTAGCACCGAATCAAGAAACGTATCCGTACCGTACCGTTTCAGGGTTTNAGGAGGTTTACAATTTATATGCACAAAACCGTAACTGTGGCAATGACGTGAAAGTCAAACTGCTAATTTATCAAGAATGATAGCTACTATTGGGGATATACATTATTTTTGAGTTATAACTATCTGAATGATTGCTTTCTCACGTATGTTGACTCTTGTTGGACCCTTGAGTTTTGAACTTTTGATGATTTGAGCTTAATCCATAAACTGAATTCAGGCTGATATGAATCTAGGCTCGTCAGTCACCATCCATGTTGTTTTTAAAATTCGTTATCTAATTTAAGTTTGAAACAAAATTTTTCTCCTTGATATCACTAAACAGCAGCGTTCATGGGTTGGGGCTACACATGAGGTGGCCCATAGCCCCTTTTTCTGCCCCGAAAAAAAAGCCTACCCATAAAAGGCTCGTAAACCAAGCCCGGTTCCTGCAAACTCACCCAACAATCAATTTTGACATATAATTTCAAGAGTTATATATATATATATATATAAAATATTTTAGTGCACGAAGTTTTATTACATAATCTATGAATAAGACTGATAATCGAGTCAAGTTATTCAAGCTCAACTCTTTTTGGGATCAATTCTTTTAAAAATTAATAAATTAGCATTATTTCTTTCAAAAAGAAAAATGGCCCTTGGCGGCCTCGTCCACCCATGACTCATTAAATAGCAGGAGTCATGGGCCAATCTAGAATAAGTCTGTCGTGTCCAGAAAAATATGTATCCTAGCGAAATTGGCTGAGAGCTGTAGATTTTAATTTGATTGAATTGGTAGTCATTAGTTGTAAAAATAATAAAATAAAATAAAAATTCACCTGTCAAATTTTTATTGAATTAAAAATAGATGTACGGTACCTATCAGAACGGCCCAAATTAGTAGTTCAAACTCCCTGGTGACTGCTGGTTGTTGGGTATGAAGTGGATCAAGTTCTCTACCCATGTTGGCCCAAAAAAAGTATGTCACAAGATGGGCCAAGATAGGACTTTTTCATAAGCCCATAAGGGTTTTCCTAGTGCTGAAATTCAGGAAAAATATTAATGCTAAAGTAATTTTATTGTGATTTAATTTATTGATCTAACTTTACCTAATTCACTATAATTTCTGGATTAATCCCATCATTTTTGTCATTGTTATTATTTGGGCCCACCTTAAAATCCCAGTTTTTTCATACTCTATCAATGAACTAAATTTTCGTTTCGAAAAAGTCAAAATGTGAGAAATGTTTTTGTTTTTATAGAAAGAAAAATGAATCATTAATTAAATATCAAAATTCATCTGTTTCAATATATTTCAACTAATATTTTTGAAATAATTTTTTAATTTTTTTTTATTTTCATATTATTTTTAAAACATTATCGATACATTTTTATTTACAAACTCGTCGAAATTTATGTACCAAAACAAAAATTTGATGCTTGCTAGCTCTCCACTAGTGTTGTCAACGTATCGGATATTAATCTGTCTTGATCCGATTCCAATCCGTTTACTAGATAAATCTTAAAATTTTAATTCATATTCACATTTGTTAATAGTCAGGTATCTATTTGATTACTCAATTCGATCTAAAAATTTGAATGTCAACAAAATTTCATAAAAAATTAATAATTTTATCAATTTTAAGTTAATTTTTAACCTAATTTTGTCAACCAATTATTCTATTAAAAAAAATTATTTAATTTTATGTTAATCTCATTAATAATCTAACTACAAGCGTGTGTGTATTTATGCATATGTATATTTATTATTTAATCGAATTTACATGCATTTAAATTTAATTTAAAAAATTTTAATCGAATTCAAAAAAATAAATTAAGATATTAATTTATATTTGATTAAATGGATTTAAATACGGATTAAAATTCACTCCATTTGACACCAGCTCTCCACACCCGCAAGCAGTTAGATTAGCACCGAATCAAGAAACGTATCNTATATTTATTATTTAATCGAATTTACATGCATTTAAATTTAATTTAAAAAATTTTAATCGAATTCAAAAAAATAAATTAAGATATTAATTTATATTTGATTAAATGGATTTAAATACGGATTAAAATTCACTCCATTTGACACCAGCTCTCCACACCCACAAGCAATTAGATTAGCACCGAATCAAGAAACGTATCCGTACCGTACCGTTTCAGGGTTTACAAGAGCCAAGTAAGCATAGCTGTGTTTTGGTTTGTTATTCCGTACTTCATTTTCTGATCGTGACTCTTATATATTGTACTGTAACCTCCTTTTATTTATTTTTATTACCCTTTTTCTCTCGCCTCTCCGTCTTCTCTGACTTTCCTTCGGGTGGGTCTCACCACCCACCACCACNCCGTACCGTTTCAGGGTTTACAAGAGCCAAGTAAGCATAGCTGTGTTTTGGTTTGTTATTCCGTACTTCATTTTCTGATCGTGACTCTTATATATTGTACTGTAACCTCCTTTTATTTATTTTTATTACCCTTTTTCTCTCTCCTCTCCGTCTTCTCTGACTTTCCTTCGGGTGGGTCTCACCACCCACCACCCCCACCGCCCTCATATACCTCTACAACAAAAACCGGGTCCACGGAATCATCTACTGTCATTTACACCTCCGTAGAGACTACGCATGCGTAATATCATATGGTACCTCTCTCTCTCTGTCAATAGGTGTTTTGTGATTTATATAAATATCTAATGGTTTTTTATAATATATGATTACACCTCTTGAAAATTACCTCAAGGCCTGACTTTTCTCTCTCATATATGTGTGTGTCATAGATGGTTTTGTTTATATNTCTACTGTCATTTACACCTCCGTAGAGACTACGCATGCGTAATATCATATGGTACCTCTCTCTCTCTGTCAATAGGTGTTTTGTGATTTATACAAATATCTAATGGTTTTTTATAATATATGATTACACCTCTTGAAAATTACCTCAAGGCCCGACTTTTCTCTCTCATATATGTGTGTGTCATAGATGGTTTTGTTTATTTTTTGGAATGAAGAATATTGTGAAATATATACCCATTTGGTAAGTATGATATACTCGGATCCGTTGCTTCTTTACATGGGTATTTATGTATTTGTGTGATGGGTTTGTGATTGTTTTGAAGCAATTACTAGTTTTCTTTCTTGCTAATGGGGTTTATAATGATGGGTGTTTCTTTATTGTCAATCCAATTCAGCATACGTATNATTTGTGTGATGGGTTTGTGATTGTTTTGAAGCAATTACTAGTTTTCTTTCTTGCTTATGGGGTTTATAATGATGGGTGTTTCTTTATTGTCAATCCAATTCAGCATACGTATTGTTTTGGGGATTATTTAATTGTGTACTTGGATTATGTACTTTCTTTTTTTATTTATTTGGCTTTGTGCGTGGGGTTTTCTAGACTTTGAAGGAAGGTGGTATTTGACTTTGAAGCTAAAGATGGTTTGTTGTTTGAGGTAAGAGGGTTGGTTGTGGTCAGGTTCTTGTTGATTTGATGGGTATTATTTGGTCTTCATGTTCACTGGTTTTGATGGGTTCCCAGAACTGTGATTCAACAAGGTCTATTCTTTTGCTAAAGTAGATTGAGTTTTGAGGAACAGCTGGCTGAATCTGTGATAAAAGGTTTGAACTCTGGAGCTTCTGTGATGATGTTTGTGGTGTTCAATTGATATTTTTTGGCTTACTCTGTTCAAGAATTTGAAGGTTTTTTTTTTATATATTTCAATGGATGTGGATTCTGTCCTTCATGGTTTATCCCTTGATGGATTGGAAAGAATGGTGCATATGTAGCTCTCTGAATTATAACACGGGATTTGGAGGAAAATCTTGATTTTAAACCTTCTTCTCAGCAGGAGGAGGAGAAGAAGGAGAATAGTTTGGTTTGTGGGTATCAGGTCTTCTAGAGAGTAAAAATGGAGGAAGATGCTAATTCTTGGATAAGGAGAACCCATTTTTCACACACCATTTATCATCGGTTGGATGCAGCAAGATTGGCCTCCGCTTCTTTCACAAGTCAGCCAAATCGAATTTCGGGTGTGAAATCAAGACCCGGAACAGCCTCTGTTTATGCTAGGTCAGGCGCAGAAAGTGTACTGATTCAGCAAAATCCTGTCACAAACAAGCAAAGGGCTGTATCACCTCTCCCAGAAAGCAAGCTTTCTGATACCTTTAAGGAAGCTCGGTCCAATCGAAAGAGATTCTCAACTCCACATCCTAGAAGGAAAGAGCATGAGACGTGGATTGTAGGCAAATTGTTTCACAAAGATTCACAAGGAACCAAGGGACTTGATTCAAAGTCACCTTTGAATACTAGCCCCCTTAGGCACTTCTCTTCGATGAAAATTAGTGATAAAACGAAGAACAAGAAGGAATTTGTGTGGACAAAGTATTTTGACAATGGTGGAGGAAGGGTTACCTCTGTGGAAACAGCAGATGAGTATATGGTTGATCTTTCAAAGCTATTTCTTGGCCTTAGATTTGCTCATGGGGCACATAGTCAGCTTTACCATGGGATATATAAGGATGAACCTGTTGCGGTGAAAATTATCAGGGTTCCAGATGATGACGAAAATGAAGAGTTAGCAGCTCGGTTAGTGAAACAATTCAATAGGGAAGTCATTCTCTTGTCTCGACTCCACCATCAGAATGTCATAAAGGTAACCAATTTTTTCTCCCCGCTTTCATATTTATGTGCTTCTGGCTTGTAGATCAATCAATATTTTCTCTTAATTTGTTGTGGAAGTCCAGTTGCTGGGAGTTAGCTCTGTTCCAGTTCCATATGTCTTGATACATTGTTAGTTATAACGTATGGATGTAATTCTTCATTGTAGAAAAACTTTAAATTATATGAAGTTGTTTGAGAACTGGTACTTTTGTTGAATTCCTTATAATTTGTTAAGTTTTGATTCCATGAAGCAGTTTGTAGCAGCATGCAGAAAGCCACCCGTTTATTGTGTTATCACAGAATATCTATCAGAGGGGTCCTTGAGGGCATACTTGCACAAGCTTGAGCATAGATCTCTTCCCTTACAGAAATTAGTCACTTTGGCTTTGGATATAGCTCGTGGAATGGAGTACATACACTCACAAGGTGTTATTCATAGGGACCTCAAACCTGAGAATATACTTATTAATCAAGAATTCCAACTGAAAATTGCTGATTTTGGAATAGCTTGTGAGGAGGTATACTATGATCTTCTGGCAGATGACCCAGGTACTTATCGTTGGATGGCACCTGAGATGATCAAACGTAAGTCCTATTGCCGTAAGGTTGATGTATATGGGTTTGGACTCATTTTATGGGAAATGGTATCTGGAACTATCCCTTATGAGGATATGACACCCATCCAAGCTGCTTTTGCTGTAGTGAATAAGGTACATTCCGGACTTTAATGTTTTCGTTTCTCTTGTCTTTATTTTTTTTTATAATTCTTCATAATTCATATCGTTATCTGAACCTCCTTAGACCCCAAAGTAGCAGGAGCCTTGTGCACTTGTGTTAAGTTGTAGCCATATGTTGTCATGTGTGAATTTAAGTTGGAAAAATTCTTAGCCCCCCTTTCTTTTGGGTGTTTTCGGGAGGAGGATGGTAGTTAAACCTCTTTGAATTTACAAAATGAGCCAAAGCCACAATTTACGATGGTATAACTCATAGGAGTGGGAATAGATTTACTGCATTCAACCAGGGAACCTCTGGACATGGTAAGTTTACAGATATTGTTCTGGTGAGTTTGGCTACTTGTGCTTCATAATCTTTTGGGGCTGATGATGTTTGACATTTTTTCTTTTAAGCCATGTCTTCTTGCTGTAAGCCATATCCGTTCCCCTGAAAGCTATGTTAGGGTTGTGCCATTAGTGACTGGCTATTGAATGTGTGTGGAATGGTTATTGTATTTAGGGTTAATTGCACTGGAGGTCCCTAAAGTATGGTGTTTGTTTCATTTTGATCTCCAATGTTTCAATTGAATCATTTTAATCCTTGAAGTATTGAATATGTTTTTATATGATCCTTCAATCAGACAAGATTCAGATTGATAAAAAATTTTATCATAAATTTGCCACGTAATACCTNTTTAGGGTTAATTGCACTGGAGGTCCCTAAAGTATGGTGTTTGTTTCATTTTGATCCCCAATGTTTCAATTGAATCATTTTAATCCTTGAAGTATTGAATATGTTTTTATATGATCCTTCAAGCAGACAAGATTCAGATTGATAAAAAATTTTATCATAAATTTGCCACGTAATACTTAAATATGGATAAAAAATAATTTTGATACATCTTTAACAAAATTTGGGTGGCTCTTAACAAAAAAATATGTAATATGATTGGCTTTTGACTAAAATCTGGATAACTGATGATAAAAACTATGTAATTTAAGTAGTTATTTAACCAAAATTTGAGTAAAAATTTGGTCAAAAGTTATTAAAATTATTTTTTTGTCCATATTTAAGTATCACATGACAAGTTTATGATAAAAAATTGCTAGTAATCTTGAGGGACCATATAAAAACATATTCAATATTTCAAGGACCAAAATGATGCAATTGAAATATTGGGGACCAAAATGAGACAAACTTCATACTTTAAGGACTTCTAGTGTAATTAACCATTGTATTTATTACTTTCTATTCAATTAGTGTTTTTTTACTTTTGGATAAATATATCACAGCATAACAGAGTTTAATCCTAAAGCAAGAAGCCTCATGATCTCTTAGCATCTCTGTTTCTTCACTGGTAATTGTAAATTTGTTGAATAGCTATTGGATAAGGCTATTAACTCGTCATGGTTTAATATATGTGTGGGTGAATCATTTAGTAGATATTATTAGATTTTTTTTTTTGTTCTCTCTTTTTTATCTTCGTTTTCTTTTATTTTTCCTTCAGCTTTTTCAAATTACAAAAGATTAAGAAGTCATATATCATGTAATATCTGATAGCTTTTGGGATCTTTCAGAATTTGAGACCAGCTTTCCCTGGGGACTGCCCTCATGCCATGAGAGCTTTAATTGAGCAATGTTGGTCTTTGCACCCCGAGAAGAGGCCTGAGTTCTGGCAGGTGGTGAAGGTATTAGAGCAGTTCGAGTCATCACTTGCCCGGGATGGAACCCTAGATCTGGTACAAAACCAAACATGTCATGATCATAAGAAAGGGCTTCTTCATTGGATTCAAAAGCTTGCTCCAACGCATCATGATAGTTCATCCATGCCTAAACCTAGATTCACATGACTTTTCCCATTGATCTGGATTTGGTAGTTTCAACAGGTCACAACGTAATTAAAAAGGTTTCTTTCTTGAGCCTCTTTTAATGTATTCCTCCTTTCGGCTTTTATGAGAATGTGATTGATTTATTGTCGGCCTGCATTAAGATTAAAGTGATTTTCACTTGCATTACAATACACAACACATGATCATCAGACTTTTAGCATGACACAAATATCAGTAGGGCTAAAACTAAGGTGACTTTGTTAGTTGGTTTTTATTGTTAATCTTGTGCTTCTTGACTAGTTCTTTTGCATGACGTTTCTCAAAGCCCTTTATGCGCCTATCACACCTGTACCAATACTGCACTGGGCAAGTTAGGTCTGCTTTGTAGAATTGTGCAGTTACTTCTATTAACATCTAATATCATCTCCCCTGCCTCCTCCCACAAAAAGATAAAATAAAAAAGAAAGCACACCCACTTTTAATTATTGTCCAGGGTCGGGAGCACCTCTTGCCAACCAAATTTTTATGGTGTGGGTTGAAACCTGAATACATGCCTGCACCTAAACTGAACATTTCACAAATATTTCAGTTTTTTTACCGTTTCTCTAGCCTTTTTTGCTAGAGATTGTTTTGGTTCTAACATATTTGGCTAGTTATGTTGTGTTCATTCAAGTAATCTAACTAATACTCTTCCTAGTCTACAGCACTCAATATATCTTTCTGGTATAGGTAAGTTACTTGGTCAATGCCAACCAAACTACAAAAACACCAATTTCAGGCCTTCACACAAAAAAAATAGAAACCTGTGCAAGCTTCTACAAATGATTGAATTGACACATCTATTTTCTATCTGACCTTTCGCGATGAGATCATTGCTTTTATATGCAAATTGCTGCATCTTTATTTTGCAGAACCGGCAATTTGTTGTTGTTTCATCACCTGTAAGTGCTCACATATTTGTTCTTCAATCCATGTCTTTTGCTTTTATCCATACCAGCTTTGCTTATTCCTGACAACGCATGCATATATATATTGAACTTATACACAATTTTGTGTATCTTATTTGTTTTGGCACACACAAAAAGATAAATACTTGAAGGATTTCACGAATTTCTTTTTGGCATAGATACGAGAATCCACAAAGGAAAAGTGAAGGAGATGATGACATTAATGTCGATGTCTGCTTTCTTATTGCGCGTCTGTATCCCGTGGTTTCATTTTCATGGGGTTCAGGTTTTGAGAGGATGGCTGGGTGAATGGTTCCATACCCTTTAAAGTGAAAGGGAAGCAGTTAAAAATCACATTGTCATGTCCTTACATTGATTGAGTTGCCAGTTGAAGTTTATGATTGCATCAAGTTGCTGAGATTTGAGTTTCTTTCTTTCGTTTGGCATAACACATGGTCATGTGACTTCCTTACCACCAAGGGGTGTGTGATTAAATGCATCCCCACCACCTATTACATGAGATGGTATTTTTTGAGGACCACACTTGTGGCCTGCAGCCACTAGGCTGGGGAGAGCAATCTAGATGAAGTACACCGGGGGGAGGGGGGGGGGGGGTT
>CAUOFW020008168.1:601581-662395 GCA_963454935.2 Ilex paraguariensis
TACTTGGGTACTGCTTCCATATTGTGCTTCGGCTTATATGGGGGTGGGGAGACGACTCCTTCCCCGATGTGGGACGGAGGTAAAGGCTACTGTGGGGGGTTGCCCCGCAGGTCAGCCGAAATCCTTTGGTGGAGGGCGGGATATCCCAGTAATGGGAGGAATGCCCTTGGAAGACAGGGGTCCGGTAATGGACCAGGGTCTTCACAAGACGTGAGTCACTTGTCGGTGCTATTCTTCCAAATCAGAGATCAACTCCATTTGCAATGTCTTTCTAATTCATCAAAGGGTAATATTTGCAGAGTAGAATTTTCTTCCATAGACCCTTATGTACCGTAATTAGTCTCTAGTACTTCTTGGCCGCAAGCGCTTGACTTGCCATGAGAGAAAAAGATGAGTTTGTCTCACTCTACTCTTTCTTTGTCCTGGCTTTGCCTGACTAAGTGTGCGAGAAAATGTGCATGCTCAGATTGAGAGAGAGAAAAAATAAAGTACCTTCCAAAGGAAAAAAAATGAGAGGCTAAGATCCAATCTATTTGTATGAAAAAGTACGAGAGAAAACAAAAAGATAAGAGAATTACCACAAATAAATAGATAGATAAGAGACAGAACAACGGAATAGATGAAAGACGAAGTGCTACGTAGTAAAAGAAAAAGAGTTTACAAAAAAGATCAACAAACCAAACAACTAAACGTTAAAACAAAAATGAATAAAAAGAAGAATGAAGGGTCAAGGCTACTTCAATCAACTGGACTAGTCATTAGTACAAATTTGGTAAGTAGATTGTATACAACTCTTTGATCTATAAAATTCAATTTACGTCTTTAAGCATCGCCAAAACGATAAGAAACTAGCCTTAATCAGATTTCTCATCCTTATGGTAGAGTGCCACCCTTGCAGACTGAACTCTCTTTTCTTTAGGCTCTGACTTGTTTTTGGGTGGGATGGTTTTTTCTTCGCCGCCTTCGCTTTGTTGGGACGAGCTGGTGGAGATGTGGTGTCTAGTGACTCACATCGATGAGGGCTGCTGTAAAACTCAGGAAAATTGAACTTTTTCGGAAAAATGACAAAATGGTAATTTGTCACTATAATACAANTTTGGGTGGGATGGTTTTTTCTTCGCCGCCTTCGCTTTGTTGGGACGAGCTGGTGGAGATGTGGTATCTAGTAACTCACATCGATGAGGGCTGCTGTAAAACTCAGGAAAATTAAACTTTTTCGGAAAAATGACAAAATAGTAATTTGTCACTATAATACAAGTTTAAAATAAGTATTTTTCTAGGGTTCAGATGACGCAACGGACCTCATTGTTGGAATTGTATCACGAAATTGAGCTGTCAAGTCAATTTTCGTCAAATTTTGAAATAGTCGAATTTTATATGTTTTACGAGATAATTGGGTGACAAATAACCTCACAAAAGTTTCAAAAACAGAATTTATAAAATTCCCTTATAATTAAATAAAAGTTCAAATAAAATNGACGCAACGGACCTCATTGTTGGAATTGTATCACGAAATTGAGCTGTCAAGTCAATTTTCGTCAAATTTTGAAATAGTCGGATTTTATACGTTTTACGAGACAATTGGGTGACAAATAACCTCACAAAAGTTCCAAAAACAGAATTTATAAAATTCCCTTATAATTAAATAAAAGTTCAAATAAAATTAATTTGAACTGAAATCGAGAATTAATTAAGTTGTTTTGGGTTAAAAACGGATTCGGAAGTAATAAACGTGCGGGACAATGTGGACCGCGCAATTAAAAAGTATAAATAGGGGCTAAATATCTGAAAAATCAAGTATTCTTACCCACAGACGTTGAAGAGAGGAAAGAGAGAGAAGAGAGAAAACTTAGANCTGAAATCGAGAATTAATTAAGTTGTTTTGGGTTAAAAACGGATTCGGAAGTAATAAACGTGCGGGACAATGTGGACCGCGCAATTAAAAAGTATAAATAGGGGCTAAATATCTGAAAAATCAAATATTCTTACCCACAGACGTTGAAGAGAGGAAAGAGAGAGAAGAGAGAAAACTTAGAAATTCTACCTTTCTTCTTTCAATCCAAGGAGTTTCGTCGGTCGGAATTCATTGAACCAAGAATTAAAGTTGGTCTATGGATGAGGGCTATGCGTACGTACCAAGAACGAAAGATTTCACCGAAGATCCAAGGAGGAGATTTTGTGAAATCAAGAGTTTTGGGGCTTGAAAGTGTTCTTGAGGTTCCCCACACTTTATCTCACATTCCAAAAGGTAGGGTTTCCTCCTATTTTGGACTATTTCTATCTTATGATGTTCATATGGAAGGGGGTGGGTATGTAGAATATGTATACCACTTGTTTATTGTTATGAAAATGAGGGAAAAGGTGTAGAAATGACTTAGACCAACTTCTAGCTTGGATTTGATATGTGGGAGTCACTTGTGTAATCCCTTGAAATTGGTTTAAGTGTGATTGGCATGAGATTGTGTAATGCCACACTTGAGAATTGTGTTGGATATAAATGTTGATATATGTTAATTGATGTATTGACATGGTAATGAATTTTGGTGATTATATGCATGTGATATAAATTGTGANTGATGTATTGACATGATAATGAATTTTGGTGATTATATGCATGTGATATAAATTGTGATGGAACATGTGGTTAAATTGCTCATTAGCATTCCTTGCGTATTGGGCATGACATTGACATTGCAATAGTGCATTACATTGCATATTCCATGGGAAAAATACATTCATGGCCATAAGTATGGGTGTGTGTGTGTGTGCATAGTTGGATCAATCATCATACTTGGTGATTGGTGATGGGCTCGAAAAAAGTTGGATTCAAAATATGACTGAGTCGCATGGTTGCATGAAAGAAAAATTTGTGTCAAGTATAGCAAAAAGAGCTAGACACTCCCTTGGGTGAAAGGCCCGACTACTTGGTTCATACACTCTCCTGATGTGAAATTCCAAAAAAGTGTAATNATGGTTGCATGAAAGAAAAATTTGTGTCAAGTATAGCAAAAAGAGCTAGACACTCCTTTGGGTGAAAGACCCGACTACTTGGTTCATACACTCTCCTGATGTGAAATTCCAGAAAAGTGTAGTGGCGTATGGAGCTAGCGGTGTGATTCCAAAATCCGATATCCAACAAAGACACATGGTTTTATTATATAAATTATTCATTTGATGGGAAACATCTAGAAATGAATTGGTTTTATGAAAATATGATTTTATTTCAAAATGATTTTTGAATATATTTCATCAAGGACAAATGATTTACACACATGCATGGCATCGTGTTGTCGGAGTCGGAGTAGGCTTGGGTGAAAATGCATGAGTGAGTCTCACCTCATATCATGACAAGGTATGGTAGAAATTTTATCGTGAATAGCATGTTCTTGTATGAAATGGATTTATGATTGCAGTTGTTGAATGTAAACATTGCATATACATTTAGGTGGGGAGTAGCCTCTGTAAAAAATATTCTACTGAGCGTTGGCTCACCCTATACAGGAACACATTTCAGGTGTGGGGTTTATACTGGCGGATGACTTTCATTCGGGGCCTCAAAGATGAAGAAAAGCCGACTTGTGACTTTTGTAATATATTTTGTATAAATTTTGTAAAATTACAGTGTTGAGTATGAAATCGTGTGAATGCATTGTAATAAAACTTGTAGAAATCAAGTTTTATGTGATAAACATCATTAGACATGCTTGGATGGTGTTGGAATGATTTGAAATGGTTTTGAAATAGAAAAACAATGGAAATAAGCTAAACTGGGTAGAGAGTATTGGTACACTGTACCGGTACAGTCTGTTCCAGCAAGCAGACAGTACCGGTACTCTTTCCAAAACTTTGAAAAAAAATTTGGAAGGCAGACAGTACCGGGACAGTCCAGACGGTACCAGTCCTTCCAGGACCAGTGAGCAAACAGNCGGTACTCTTTCCAAAACTTTGAAAAAAAATTTGGAAGGCAGACAGTACCGGGACAATCCAGACGGTACCAGTCCTTCCAGGACCAGTGAGCAAACAGTACCGGTACACGGTACCGATACTCTCTCCAAAATTTTGAAATTTAAAAATTAAAGTGTGATGCTTTTGGGCTTTGATTTCCTTAGTACCAATGATACAAATGGACATTAAATGAGATGTATTAGAGCATATTGAGTCTTGGTTGAATTAAATGATAAAATAAACAAGGGATACATGTGTGGGTTGAAACCCCGGATAAAGGGATATTATTGACGTGATGTCGGATTGTACGTACTCACTGGTATTTCTGCAGGTTGATGGGTGGTCAACGATAAACTAATGACCCCCGGTTTTAGGGGCGTCATAGCTGCGCTATGTCACTTGTCCTTACCTTGGTAGTACTGGTTTAGCAAAGCTAACGATAGGTCAGATAGGTCTGGGACTAGTCCCTTGCAAGCTTAGTGATCGGGGTTTCCTTTCTTACACTGTATTTATATATGTCGTGTCAAAATTGAGTCATTCGTGTTTGATGTTAATTAACTTAATGCAATTATTATTCATATTAACCGATCATACAATTCTTGGGTTCATTTTGTGTCGGATTCTTGGATCACACCCATTCTACAAAAAGGAAAGTTTGACCCTAAAACATGTGTTTAAAATTTTTCTAGTCCCCCATTAACCATAGCTACAGGTTGTTAGGAGTGGTTTCCCACTTGCAAAACGTGAGTTTGAATTTTCTGTTTTTCTCTTAAAAGAAAATAAAGAGACCCTTATCCGTTCTGAACCAAAGCAGTGTCAAAGGGAAAAAAAAATCTAAGCATCTGTCAAGATTTTCCATTGTCCCCCTTGCTTTCACACAAGAAAGCANAAATAAAGAGACCCTTATCCGTTCTGAACCAAAGCAGTGTCAAAGGGAAAAAAAAAATCTAAGCATCTGTCAAGATTTTCCATTGTCCCCCTTGCTTTCACACAAGAAAGCAACAAGAGCCAGGACAGCTTGTCCATGAGAAAAGTTGAAAGCCAGCCTTAATGTCTACAGAGATTAACATGCCCCCCCTAACCCACAGCCCACACCACTCTCAGTCATGGTGATGAGAGACTTGTCCTTTTCAAATCAAACACATTTTTCCTTTACTACCAAATGAAGAAATTGTAACCATTCTTTACCCTAGAACAGTCGTACCCATCTCTGGCCAGGCCAAGAAAACCTAAAGCTACTTTACAGATATACTCCTTTTCTTTTGTAGTTTCACTGTCTTTAATGTGGAAATCTTAATACTTGTTCTGTTATGTACTTGAAGAAACAACAAATAGGACTAAAAATAATTTCGACAAATAGGACTAAAAATAATTTTATGTATTGTCTTAGGTCGGGTTCTTAACATTGTATTGTGTTAGAATTTGTTAAACTTATATGTTGCCCCATTTATAAATGTGTAAAGTTGTGTTCGTGATGTTTATATATACACGATAATTAGTTGAATTCAAAAATCGATCGACCTATCTATCGAACGGGTCTTGCATGTCTATCTTTTTATCAGCCCGAACTAAATACTAAACTTAAACCCGTTACTTGGTGTCTAGTTTGTGTCGTGTTAGAGATGATGTTTTTGATTACCACACCTAACCACATATATGAAAAAACACATTATTTGTATGTCAATGCAGATTTTGGACTTAAGCCTTGCCTTCAGTCATTGGTCGTTGGGGTCAATCAATCAACGTGTAACAAACGGAACCACTAGACATGGTAGGCATAATCAGCGTTGTAAAGTTAAAAATATCTTTTGACAATTTACACACAATTATTTTTACTTGACAACGGCATCAAAGAAAAAAAAAATTAGAATCATATTTCTAAATTTTATTATTTTTATGGGGTTCACCATTGAATATGATTAATAATTGAATCGAGTCTAAAAAACTGTTCAAACTCGTCTTATTTAAAAAATGAGGCGAATCGAATCTTATCGAATCTTTTTTAGGCTCGTTTTCTAAAGAGTCTAAAAAGTTGTTTAAATTCGATTTCTTTAAAGCATGAGCTAAGATCAAGTCAAATTATATGCAAATAGAATGCGAGTAAATCGAGTCAATTATCTACCCTACAGTTGCAATTAACACCCAATAAAAATTTGAAGCTTTTGATCAATGTCTCCGTTTGGTTGTTGAGCCGGAATTCATACAGTGTTTTTTCTTCTTCTTGTTTTTTCCCCAGTCTATTAGAATAAAATGGTCAAAAATAGTTCATGTGGGGTTCCACAGAAAATGACCAGCCCCCACCGCCCATTCACAGCGAAACTTTATTCATAAGGATTTTAATTATGATTATGATACACGTTGCATTTTATATGCTTTTCTTATAATCAACTTTTGCCTTTTTTTTATTTAGTCTGAAAAAAACCTCCAATAAATCATCATCTTCCTTAGTCAAGTTGCCAAGTTTTTGGAGAATTCTATACACCCTGTAGACTGTAAATGGAGCAAAACCCTAGTTCCTCTAGAGCTGACAGAAAGACCATAGAGAAAAATCGGAGGACTCACATGAAAACCCTATTTTCACAGCTCAATTCTCTTCTCCCCCATCAAACCTCTAGGGTTCTCTCTCTCTCTCTCTCTCTCCTTAAGCCTCATACAGAACTCTTTGTTTTGTCTTTCGAGTTGTAGGACATAGGAAGTACGCGAGTCGATCCATGATTCCATAGAACTAGTTAGGGTTGGGACACATTTCTCTCTCTCTCATATCTCTTGTGTATATATGAACATGTCTGCAGAAGATAGAAACACACACACAGGCATTATTGGTGTTTTTTTTTTGAGTCCTTATATACACACTCATGCACAGCTCTGGGTAATGATCTTTTAATGGGGTTGCAGGAAGCATTGTCGCTGGCGGATCAACTCGATGAAGCTGCCAATCATATAAAGAATTTACAGGCAAATTTGGTCAAAATGAAGCAGAAGAAAGACAGATTAGTGGGGATTCAGAATCAATTTACAAGGATGAGTTGTCAAACAATGGCTGGGGCTAGATCACCACAGATTGAGGTTCATGAGGTGGGTTTGGCTATGGAGGTGGTTTTGATCACTGGGTTGGATTGTCAGTTCATCTTCACTGAAACTATCCGGATGATCCATGAAGAAGGCGCAGAGGTCGTTAATGCCAGTTTTTTTGTCATTGACAATACTGTTTTCCACACCATTCATTCAAAGGTTAAACCCAAGCAAAGCTTTTATTTCTCTTTTTTTCTGTTAAATTAGAAATTTATATTAAGGATCAAAATTTTGTTTCAGTGTACAATTTTGATGAGTTTGGAAACAGAATTGTGTCGGTAATATTTCAAAAACATAGAAAATTTTAAAAATTTAATTTTAAAACATTTTTTTTTTCGTTAAAAAGAAGGGCTCACGGCGAGACATTGCAGCCTACGTCCATTGCCCAAAAACACCCAATGGTGTCTAATATCATCATACCACTTATTTTTAAAACATTAGTCGAAACATACAGAAACATAAGTTGAAACACTTCAAATCATAAAAATTTTGATATTTTCGGTCTTCATAGAAACGAAAATATTTCATAGAAACGAAAATATTTCGAACGTTTCAAAACGAAATTTAGTTCTTGGTTTGTTCTTATTATTTATTAAGAATAACCTAAGTTTGAACTTTTTGTAAACTCTCTCTCTCTCTCTCTCACTCTCCAGGTTGGAGAATCTGCTCCAGGTTATGGTTGTGCAAGGATATCTGAGAGGCTCAAGAAGTTTGTGTATGGTGCTAATTCTTTTTGAAGCACAATGGAAGATCGATGAATACAACGTAATATGTTTCATTTCTCTATTGTTTGTTGAGAATTCTTCGTAGAATTCATATATTTATCTTGTCAAAGGTTGAATGTTATCCATGGAATGTCACAATTTAGTCTATTGGTTCCTTGGAAATTGCTAAGACTGTGGGATAATTGCATAAAATTGCTTCTCTAACTGATTAGATTTTGTACTCTCTTGTTCTTGTTTGCTCCGAATACAAAGATTTGTAAACAATAAACCATCAAATCTAACATTGAAATGGTTGCAAAACTCATGGATATATGCCAGTAAAATATCACTTGCTATTGATCAGACTCGATTTAATTTGAAAGATTGTCGTACATTTTAAATTGTTGTAGACACATTGGATTGAAGAGACATACATGTATGCGAGTGTTCGTTGTATTGAGATATTGTATATACTTTTCAAGATATCATTTGGGGATTATGAATGCATTAAATGTAGGGGCATTAACTTGGTAGATATTTGTTTCTTTAGTTGTAGTTCTCTTGTCATTCCATATTGGAATGAAAATTACAGGTACTTTGTTAGCTCTCTTTGATGTCTTATATCCCTAACCAATTTCTTGACTTTAGTGCCCATTGCTAATTAGAAGACAAGTAACTCTGTTTTTTGGTTCAACGGTTAAGGGTGTTCAAAACAGTTTATGTGCACATCGATTATTTCCTTTTTGATCCGAAAAAAAACAAGTCATGCGCGTCGGAACTAAGGTATTCATAAGGAATAAATGATAACTCCTTCATTGGCTAGCACCAAGTTATTGCTAAGATTCGAACTCAGGATTTTTATATCTACAGTTCATCCCTGTTAAATGTTCTAACCAAGCATTCCACATTTACTTTGTCTTTCTAAAGAAAGTCCATATAGATTGTTTCAAATTTATCTTGATGGTAGTATAATTGTTTAGGGTTACAACATTTTGTGACACAGTGACAAGTTAAGTTTATTTCAAGGTTTATTTTTTCCTCTTTTGTTCCTTGGATATGCTGATCTCCTTCTATTTTTGTCAGTCTATCTGTCCAAACTTTTCCTTCTCTAGGTGTATATTGAATTGGGCATTTCCTTCTTTAGAGAAGCAATTTGACTTCTGATGTGGATGCTTTTTGGTGGGTGTTATCCATATCTTCGATGGCTATCGACTCCCACTGCTGCTAGGGAGTCTTACATATTGGTGTAATCGTGGATTTTATCTTCTTAATCCAGCCTTCTTTCTCGTCTAATCTTGGTTAGGATGGGCTTTGGCATAACGTAAGATTGCTCCATTGTGACTTGTAAGTCAGGGGTTCGAATTGCAGAAACAGTCTTTCTATTTGTAAGGGTAAAGCTGCGTACATCTAATCCTCCCTAAATTCAGCGACAACGGAGTTTCGTGCACTTAATACGCTCATAGCTCAACTGTAAGACTATCTGTACATACCATCTGGCCAGAATATATCCATGAGTCCATCTCCAATAAGACCCCCCAAAAAGCTCTTCCCTTGGCTCCTTTTGATGCTTAATGAGCTTCAGTTTCACCCTCAGGAAGAAAAACCTAGTTGATTAGTTTTAGTTCTGATTTTTCATAAACCATAACTGAAGTTGAAGGCTTCAGGAATGTCCTAGTTGATTTTTCTTCTTTTTTTTGTTTTTGGATGCAGTCTTTTGATGGTCCCTGTTTTTTTTTTTTTTTTTTGGCTGCATAAATCTAATTTTCTTCAAATGTCATGATAGCGGAAGCTTTATGCATTAGGTACCCTCTTTTATTCTTTATTTTGATGGTCCAAATTGATGGACTAGCAAGGGAATTGTTCTTCTTGGCCCTACTTTTAAGCTGAATAGAAGACAATTTATTTAGGGTTAATAGTATTTTTAATCCTTAATATATATTATCAATTTTATCTTCATTGTATTAATTTTATTAATGTGGTCCCTAATCAGACAATTCATCAAATTTTTTAACGGAAGTAACCACGTGTCATTTTTAAACAGTATTATTTTGTCAAAAAAAATATAACGAATTGTCTAATTAGTGACTAAATTAATAAAATTAATGCAATAAAAAGAAAATTGACAAAAAATACATATTTTAAAGATAAAAAAATATTATTAACCCATCTAATTTACTCCCTCCGTTTTTAAATATATGTCGTTTAAGGTTTTTGCGCATGGATTAAAAAAGTTATTAAATAGCTCTAATATGAGTAAAAAATAATTACACAAGACTAAAATACCCTTATTCAATACGTATTAGAAAGAAAATGAATATGAAAGGCAATTAGCTTCCACCAAATGTAATGCATTAAAAAGTTAAGGATAAATTTGGAAGAAAAAATATTAATTATGTTTTAATTTCATTAAACAACATATATTATAGAACAAAAAATTGTGTAAAACGATAGATATTTATGTTCCGTTTGGTAGGGAAGATGGAAAATAGGAAGGATGGAAAGTAGGAGGGATACACTTTCTATCCTTTAAGGATGGAAAGTATAAATCATACAATTTCCTTCCTTTGTGTTTGGTTGGATGGATGAAAAATAAAAATGACTATTTTTTTTTTGTGCTAAGATTAGGAGTGACAATTAAGTCGAGTTGTATCGTATTAAATTCGTGTTGAGTCATTACGAGTTTGTATCGAATATTAGTCAAATCTAACTTAACTCATTTAACTAATTGTGTGGTGTCGAGTTGCGAGTTGACCTATTTATTTTCGTATCGAGTTCGAGTCGTGTCATCGTGTTGAGTCGAAAATTTTCACCCCTATTTAAGATAGAAAAAAATATAATTTTTTTAATTTAAATTTTTTTAATTTTTTAAAATTTTTTAAAATATATATATACATATTTTATCATTGTATTTTTATATAAAATTAATGTATATATAAGATATATAGACAAATAAGATACATCTCAACACAAATAATTAACTTTTCATCTACTTTCCTTCCGATTTTGGAATGATTAATTTTAGTGAGTTGGAAGGAAAGTTAATTTATCCACTTTTTTATTTTTCTTACTTTCCTTCTTTACTAAATATGATATTTTATTTATTCTTCTAATTTTTTATTCTCTCACTTTTTCATCGTATCAAACAAACTTTAGGAACGAAAGGAGTATTTCCTATTTCCTATTTCCTATTTCCTAATAATAATTGATATGTCTGAGCTAAGCCAGATTAGTTTTGTTGGTACATTGTAAGATGACGTCATGTACCGATGACGTCAGACGCCTAGGTTGGCTTGAAGAGCCGGTGGCAAAGTTAATAAATGATGTCGGAATAAAATTATTCTTCTCCTTCACAGATCCGCAGAAGCTTATCCTGAACCCCACTCAACCGACACCACGCCCACGACCAGTGTCACTGCCTATCTAAATAGATCGGATAGTCTTACTGCAAGGCCCCTTCCCCTTGGGCTTTACACATGCAATATTTAAAGGAAAATTTGGGAGTCGGTCTAAATAAATTTATTTAGAGATAAATTTTGTAAGAAAATTTATTTGATTATAAACTCATTTTTAATTAAATTTATTATTGTACCCTTATTTTTTAGAAAACCACAAACGGTGTCTAAATTGTTGTTTCTATATCAAGAGGAGAAACTCTCTATTCTTGTCACTCTATATAGAAACTTCCCCTTTCATTCTATTCGACAAATTCGGCAAAAATTTCTCAAATTTTTTTGAGTTTCCTTCTCCAAAAATCTTTAACTATCATTACCTAAACTGCTTCAATGCAAAATTCAAAGAGGTTACATACTATAAGAGCAAAAGTCGATTCTACTCTTCAAGTTCCATTGACGAAGTTACTATTAGAAATTTTATAAACTTTTAATTTTTGAATTGTATTTTTACTATAATAGTTTTCAAATTTGATGTTACTGTTAACACAATATAATCTTGTAATTTGTGAAAGTCGATGTGTTACTGAACACAATACTTTGATGTTTCAGCGAAAAATTAAAAGTGTGTGTTACATAACATACATCTAAAAGATTTGCAATTGAAAGTGAAAAGTGAATATTGGGGTTGGACAGTGTTATGTATAGGGTAATCTTTAAACCATAAAATTGTAACATGTGCACTGTAAATTGTGTTTGTCTGATATTACTCAAGATGATGTTTTTGTGATTTAGTAAATAATTTTAATGTTGTTATCCTTATGTTACTATGTGTACATCGTGTAACTTGGTAAAACTGTTCATGTTACTTTTACTAAATTAATGTGTTATATAATTGCTTGTGAACATTTTTTGTTGTTTTTTTCGTTGTTCAAGACATTCGAAATTCATTGGTTCAAAGTACCATAAAAATAGACCATGAAAATAGATTATATACTGTGAAATTGATGTTACTGTGGATATTTACCGATCACAACCTTTGGTTTTACTTTGAAAATTAAAGGTGTATGTTCAACATATATCCCTCTTTTTTTTTTCTTTTTTTTGGGGGAGGGGGGAGGGGATATATCCCTCAACGTTTGGTTTTACTTTGATGTTCTGTGATTGAGATTTTGAATTTGAATTGTTAATGGAAACTTTTGATCTGAAATTAAATTAATAGCACAATAATTTTGTCGTAATTCAAGCATCATAATATGATATATTCGATTTTCATAAAAAATTGAACAATCTGTTACCATATATATCTTAAACATCTAACCTATGACTTTTCATAATTAACCAAAATTAACACCATTAGGAGTGTTTTTGAGATAAAAAAAAAAGTGGACTTAAGTCATTATATATAATTTTAAATATAGACTTAACATCTTATATGTTTCCTTACCGGACTTATCTCCAAACAAGTACATCTAAAGAGACTCACCGCAAATTTTCATATATTTAAATGATAGTTATATGTAATAAAAGTGATTCTTAACTCCTATTTTTCTAAAGACTTATGAAAAATAGCTCAATTCTCCAGCCTTTTTTCCTTTTAAGTGACAAGGGGGAGAAGAAATGAAGGACAACTACGAAAACTAGTAAACGTCGTAGAGTTGTTAGTCAATTCAATTCAAACAAGTAAAGAGTTATGTCATAAGAGATTTATCATTGATAATTTTTTTAGTTTCGACGCAGACGACTTATCTTTAACCTAATTAATCGAGACACACATAAACTTAGTAGAATACCGCTACTCATAAATACCAAAACAATTAAAAAAAAATTCATTGGAATAAAAATCGGCACCATGCCAGCCCATCAATAAAGATGTTATGTTTATGCAATAGGAGTGCGAGAAGTTCAAGCAAATGGATGTTACACGGACATGATACTATTATGGCCCAAGTTTAGGGACAATGCAGTTACCACTGGACTTTGGTGTTCACTTTTTTGTACAAATACATCCCCAATTACCCTAATATGACCATACTTGTCCAAACCTAAAACAGACTATTCTTAACAGGGTTCGTTAAGCCCACAACATTAAGTCCATTCTGTAATTGTAGACATCATCCACAATGCCTAAGCCCACAACATAAGGCCCAGAGACCCCTAAACAGATCATTTAAGAACACTAAGGGTAAAATAGTAATTTCATTTACACTATTAGCTAGGGTTTTCTTCCACACTATCTCGTCTTCCTCACTCATACCTCCCCCCCTCTTCTCTTTCTCTCACTCACACACACACACGCACGCTCACGCTTTGAGATCTTCGGCCATGGTAGGATTCGAAATCGGCGCCGTCCCCTTCAACCCTGACGGCTGGGGTCCACCAGACACAACCACCGCCGCTGCGGCTTCCCCATCTTTCTCCACCCTCCCCTCTAACGTCCCATTCGCTCCCTTCTCTCGCTCCGATAAACTCGGCCGCATCGCCGATTGGACCCGTAACCTAAACTCCTCCGGTCGACCCAACAACCCCAATTCCCGAAACGCCAACCCCGCCGACTCCGCCTTCGATTTCTCCAACGACGACTCTTTTGGTGCCGACGACGACTCCTTCCGTTTGGTCGACAAAGCACACAACCACCCATCCAACCACCGTCCGAAATTCGGACCCAGGTGGCGATTCCAACAAAACCGTTCTCAACTCCCCCAACGCCGTGACGAAGAGGTCGAGGCCCGAAAACGCGAGGCGGAGAAAGAACGGGCTCGCCGTGACCGTTTCTACAACCTCAACCGCTCTGGCGGCAACAACCCACCTCGCCGTGAGTCCGCCGTGTTCAAGTCCTCCGTTGATATCCAGCCTGAATGGAATATGCTTGATCAAATCCCATTCTCGACCTTCACAAAGCTCTCCTTTTCAGTCCCTGAGCCCGAAGATCTTCTCGTTTGTGGCCGTCTCGAGTTCTACGATCGGTCCTACGATCGCGTAACCCCAAGAAACGCACCTCGTCTGGAGAGATTCAAGAACCGAAACTTCTTCAAAGTCACAACCACAGATGACCCAGTTATCCGCCGCCTCGCCAACGAAGATAAGGCCACCGTTTTCGCAACTGACACCATCTTATCAACCCTAATGTGTGCTCCAAGGTCAGTTTATTCATGGGATATAGTTATTCAACGAGTTGGGAACAAATTATTCTTCGATAAGAGAGATGGGTCACAGTTAGATTTGCTATCAGTCCACGAAACCTCGCAAGAACCCTTGGCAGAGAACAAGGATGATATAAATTCTGCCTATTCGTTGAGCGTTGAGGCGGCTTACATAAACCAGAATTTCTCTCAGCAGGTTCTGATAAGGGAAGGGAATAAGGTGAGCTTTGAGGAGCCGAACCCGTTTGCGAATGAGGGAGAAGAAGTGGCTTCAGTGGCTTATAGGTATAGGAGGTGGAAGTTGGATAATGATATGTATTTGGTGGCAAGGTGTGAGGTTCAGAGCGTTGTGGAAGCTAATAATCAGAGGTCATTTTTAACTCTAAATGCATTGAATGAGTTTGATCCGAAATACTCTGGTGTTGATTGGAGGCAGAAACTAGACACACAGAGGGGGGCTGTTTTGGCTACTGAATTGAAGAACAATGCCAATAAATTGGCGAAATGGACAGCTCAGGCGCTGCTGGCAAGTGCCGATATGATGAAATTGGGGTATGTTTCGAGGGTTCATCCAAGGGATCATTTTAACCATGTGATATTGGCTGTGGTGGGGTATAAGCCGAGGGAGTTTGCAGGGCAGATTAATTTGAATACATCTAATATGTGGGGGATAGTAAAAAGCATTGTGGATTTGTGTATGAAGTTGAATGAGGGGAAGTATGTGCTTGTGAAGGACCCGGCCAAGCCGCAAGTGAGGATCTATGAGGTCCCAGTGGATGCATTTGAGAACGATTATGTGGAAGAGCCGTTGCCAGAGGAAGAACAGGTGCAGCCCCCTGCAGAGAATGCTGAAGGTGGAGAGGCAAATGCCGCTGTAGATGATGTGGAGAACAAAGAGATTACTATTGAAGCTTAAAAGTGTATGATACTATGATTTCTTGCTCTTAAAAAATTATATGATTATGGTTGTTCTGCTTTTGTTTTGTTCCTAGAATGATTCAGTGCTATGAAAACTTGGAAGTTTTAATTTAAACAGTGGTATACCTGAAAACTGATTCATTGATAAATACAAAAACAAATGTGGAAAAGAGACCTTCAAATAAAGTGGTTTGTCTCTGTTCTTAAACTGGTTTGTAAGTGTGATGAGAATTTAGTTTGTGAGTCTGTCTTTGGGTGTGCAACAATACTAATCCATGTACAGTAATGATGTTTTTGTGTAGCAGTGATTCTATTGAAGAAATTCGTTCTTCAATGTTCTTGACTTTGATCTCATGATAAGATAGTCAAAGATGGCTTCACATAGTTCTGTTCTATAACTTGTGCGTTATCTCAAGAGAAACAATATTCTTATTACTGTCTTTAAGCTTAAAGTGATATGCTTTTATCTGTTGTTTCGGTTCATAGAATGACTTTAGTGCTATTAAACTTTGAAGTTTAAATTTAAACAATGAATTATGCCTAAAACTGATTCATGGTTATCTGCAAAAGCATATGTGGAATTGCATTTGTCAAACTGGTTTGAAGTGTGATAAGAATTTAGGTTGTCGGCTGTCTTTAGATTTGCAACAATAGTGATTCATGTAATAATGATGTTTTCATGTAGAATGATTATGTTGAAGAAATTCTTTCTTCAATGTTATTGACTTTCCATCGTATGAGGAGATTGCAAAAAATGGCCTTCATAGAGTTCTGTTTTTTAACTTGTACATTATCTCAAGAGAAACAATATTCTTATTATGGCAGGACATGGAAAGTTTCTTTTGATGTATATGCTGTAATTATACTAAACTCCAGTTACTCCACCTTTTCCCTTGAAATTTTCGGTAGATGACTGAAGTTTTTATTGATTTTTGGAGACAAGTTCTAGTGGGGATAAATGGCGTAGGATGTATTTACTGTCCTTTGTTTCTTTTGGTAGCCATTACAGAAAGAATTTTACAAGTTTTCTGGAAGTGGAACGGAAATGCATAAGTTTTTAGCAGCTTCTAAAGTAGTTTAGATTAGTGGTGTTATGTCCACTGTATTTGGTAAGTTTTTGAATTCTATGCTTATTGTATCATGTATGATCATGGATTTATGATGAGCTTTATCTGCCAGTTATCTGGCTCACCCTAAGCATTTTTTTTTGTCAACTTTAATATGACACAAGTACAACAGCATATATGTAGGAACCATTAATTTTGCAGTATTTTTTTTATAATTATTAGCAGTAAAAATGTTAAACAAGTCTTGAATTTGAGTTCTTCAAAGTGATAATGTTCTTTTAGGGTAGGCATAATTATTTTAGCCCATAGAATTGTCCACAGTTAAAAATCGGATCTGGTCTCTAAACAACTTCCACCGTAGGCATCCTAATAGATTTAGTGTTGGTGGCTGTATAGACAAATACCTGGAGGTTGTTCAAAGTCACCCTTGAAGAACATAAATATTGCATTGGCCGTTGTAAGTAAGTGTTGTCATGATTTAATGGGAGGGTTGGTTCATTGTGAGGTTAACCATCTATTTTTGGTGAAGAAAGACCAACGGAAATTTTGAATTTTTCTCAGTGAGAGAGATCAACTCTTACCTTTCCTCCGTTAAGAAAGAGTAACAAACATTTAGATGGCTCATTCAATTTTCCTGTTTACTTGTTACTCTTGGCAGCTTTAGATACATGTGCTATTTTTCCATTTTACTCGGTTATAATTTCAATATTTCAAGTTCTTGCAATTTCGATATTTCAAGTTCTTGCAAGTCGTTGTGGTTGAAACAACATTTG
This sequence comes from Ilex paraguariensis, assembly GCA_963454935.2. Lineage (NCBI taxonomy): Eukaryota > Viridiplantae > Streptophyta > Magnoliopsida > Aquifoliales > Aquifoliaceae > Ilex > Ilex paraguariensis. The sequence goes on from CAUOFW020008168.1 coordinate 618,593, forward strand.
ATATTGATCCAGATCTATCTACTTTCCACCAAGTTGAGGTGCTGTGTAGTTTGGCCCAATTTATATGTAGAGGGAGGTAGGCCTTTGTTTGAGATAATTGAAATCTTGATAGGCTGTTTTTCGCTAAGAATGATCTTGACAGGCCTTGCAACCAAACTTCTCCTTTTGCTTGAAGAATCAAATTTCTTGTATACTCTGACTAAGACATGGTGGCATCTTTTAAGTATTCCATCTGTCCCGAATAATAGTCTCTTATGGGGTATCCAACCATTAAAGGAGATGCATAACAAATGTATTCACACCGATTAAGAAACCATCACTGTGTATGGGGCAAAACTTTAAAAAATCACATCTTGGGAAACTTTTGTAAAATCACTCCAAAAAGGGCCATTTAGGATATCAGCAAGTCTTTTGCCTTGGCTATCAAAGGTTATCAATTAATTTGAGACATCTCAGAAAGTTAAAATGGAATATAAATTTGGGACTAAGAAAGTAGCAACTTGTTTAAGGCACCAGGAAGATAGTTGTTCAAATGATTTAGCTGTTTTGCATTTCTCCTATGAATTTTCTGTACAAGTAGTTCCTGCTGGATAACTGGCTGTACAAGGCATGCTGTCCCTTGAGTCCTGGCCTGGGAGACCTGAACTGTTTTAATACTCTAGGCTTGGAATGGAAATAAACCCACAAGGTGGTGCTTTTGCAATTTTATTCTTTCCTAATGACACCGTCTTGACATGCGCTTTCAGCTGCCTGGTCTTCTGACGCCCTTTGCTGCTCTCTTTTTCCATTAACAGCCTTCCCGGTATTTCGGTGGCAGCTCTGTCTTCTCGATCTACCCTTTATGTTGTCTTTGCAGCAGACTCTGGCTGCAACCCGAGCTCTCTGCGAATATACCCTGCTGATTGTTGCATTATTGAGGTTGCAATTGTAGATTTGAAGTTGTCAATATGTGGGACAAATTACCTATCTTATATCACAAATTGTAACCCCATGGGTATTTGATTATGTTGGCTTAATAACATGGTAAAAAGGTTCTTTAAATGTGCACATGCATACACAGATTGGTGGGTTTGACGTGAGTATATGTGTGTGTGTGCGTGCATAATTGCCTTCTTGTTTGTCTAGTTTTTGTTGTTATATAGTTGCCAGTGTTTTCTTAAACTTATGTTCCCTGGTTTGGATTGTAACACATTTCTCTAATCTGTCCAGGTTTCCAGCTGAAGCGTTTGAAGCTGAACGTCACAATTTTTCGACTGCTGTTTCCATCGTCTTTGGCATTTTTGATTTTTTTTCTTGTTTCTTTTCAGGGTGCCATTTACCATCCATATGGTTTTGATACATCTGAACACCTGCTGGCTTAATTTTTGAAAATGGATACCTTCTAGTTTGTGGCTTTTGAAGGGATCTCTTTTGTTTGGTTTTTGGAGAACAATTGGGATGTTGTGATGGATTTTCAGTTTATTGTCTAAACCTAACCTGGCCTTGCTTGATGCCATGCCAATTATATATATTTTTGTAGGATTCTCCGGCTATAGATCTAGTACCATAATGGATGATGCTACTTTTACTCTCTGCGGGAGTACATCCAAGCTTTGCGCTCAGGGCGGTGACGCGCAGTACTGAGGTATAATGGTTTTCTTTTTTGGCTATTGAAAAAGGTGGTGGGGTCAAAGGAGAGTATTTAGAAATTATTCGGATAAGTTTTCAGTGGTTGGTCGGATCATGAATTATCTGATTGTGTCTCTTATTTCTCTCGAAAATGAACTTAATTAGGTTAATATAACGGTCAATTACAGAGTTCTAATGTAGATTTTAAGATTTGAACTTTCAATTTTAGGGTAAGAAGCTTAACAGGTATTCCATTGAACCACTCCACTTGGTGGTTAGCTAGTGAGGTATTATTATTAACTGAGGTTATGGTTGATAATTAAGTCGACTTTAAAAAGATTTGAACTCGAATAGTTAGATTATTTTACATATAAATGAATTGAGTTTTTTAAGTTTATTTTTTTAATGAGTTTAAAAAATTGTCCAAACATGAGTTAAATTTGAGTTGAGTCTGATTAATTTAGCTTTTATATCAATCCTATGCGAGGTGTGTCAATTGTTGGTTGAAAACGATTTATATGTGCTTGAGGGGATTTTTCATTTATGAAAAAGAAAGAGTTAATTGTTTTTTATCTCACGCGGTTTTGCTAAAAATATTTTATTTACTTAACGTTTAAAATTATGTACATTACCAAAGTGAAGTAATTGACATTGTTAACAGAATTAAAAAATTATTATAATATCGATGTTTTAAATCAGATTTTTTTTTTGATTTACTCTTGATTATAAAATTAGAGATAATAGGATGTGAGTACATTTTTCAAAACTTATTTGGCTTTAAGTATCATCTCTAAATTTATTCTCCTTTAAGTCTTTTTTTTCATCAAATAGTTGTTAATAAGTACACATTTTAAAACATTTTTAAATTCTTTCTAAAGTGTATTCCATAATTACCCCTATCATAAATAGTGCGTACTTAATTGATAACTTTTATATTTCTAATATCTAAATATTAGAATGTGAGACTTTCAAGATTTCTNTTGTGGCTTTTGAAGGGATCTCTTTTGTTTGGTTTTTGGAGAACAATTGGGATGTTGTGATGGATTTTCAGTTTATTGTCTAAACCTAACCTGGCCTTGCTTGATGCCATGCCAATTATATATATTTTTGTAGGATTCTCCGGCTATAGATCTAGTACCATAATGGATGATGCTACTTTTACTCTCTGCGGGAGTACATCCAAGCTTTGCGCTCAGGGCGGTGACGCGCAGTACTGAGGTATAATGGTTTTCTTTTTTGGCTATTGAAAAAGGTGGTGGGGTCAAAGGAGAGTATTTAGAAATTATTCGGATAAGTTTTCAGTGGTTGGTCGGATCATGAATTATCTGATTGTGTCTCTTATTTCTCTCGAAAATGAACTTAATTAGGTTAATATAACGGTCAATTACAGAGTTCTAATGTAGATTTTAAGATTTGAACTTTCAATTTTAGGGTAAGAAGCTTAACAGGTATTCCATTGAACCACTCCACTTGGTGGTTAGCTAGTGAGGTATTATTATTAACTGAGGTTATGGTTGATAATTAAGTCGACTTTAAAAAGATTTGAACTCGAATAGTTAGATTATTTTACATATAAATGAATTGAGTTTTTTAAGTTTATTTTTTTAATGAGTTTAAAAAATTGTCCAAACATGAGTTAAATTTGAGTTGAGTCTGATTAATTTAGCTTTTATATCAATCCTATGCGAGGTGTGTCAATTGTTGGTTGAAAACGATTTATATGTGCTTGAGGGGATTTTTCATTTATGAAAAAGAAAGAGTTAATTGTTTTTTATCTCACGCGGTTTTGCTAAAAATATTTTATTTACTTAACGTTTAAAATTATGTACATTACCAAAGTGAAGTAATTGACATTGTTAACAGAATTAAAAAATTATTATAATATCGATGTTTTAAATCAGATTTTTTTTTTGATTTACTCTTGATTATAAAATTAGAGATAATAGGATGTGAGTACATTTTTCAAAACTTATTTGGCTTTAAGTATCATCTCTAAATTTATTCTCCTTTAAGTCTTTTTTTTCATCAAATAGTTGTTAATAAGTACACATTTTAAAACATTTTTAAATTCTTTCTAAAGTGTATTCCATAATTACCCCTATCATAAATAGTGCGTACTTAATTGATAACTTTTATATTTCTAATATCTAAATATTAGAATGTGAGACTTTCAAGATTTCTTTAGATATTTATATATCATTTGAATTTTGAAATTTCATATATATATATATATATATGTATATATATATACACACACATATAGTAATATCCAATAGTAGCACGTTTAACAAAAAAATATTAACATCAAACAAAAATTTAGTTGTCACTCTTTACTAACACTACGTGGACACTATTAAGGGGGCGTTAGATAATGTCATTAATTGGACCTCTATTGTCATTATCTCGTGTCTTTCTTTGGTGACACTGTTTGTATAACAATTTTTCAAGTTTTTTTTAGGTGCAACTCTTTGAGTTAACAAATATATATTGTCATCATTTATAGTCAATCTATTATTGTCACTCTTTACTGATACTATTTGGGCACTATTAAGGGGCATTACATGATGTCATTAATTTAATCCCCATTGTCACTATCTCGTATTTTTCTTTGGTGACACTGTTTGGATGATAATTTTTTGAGTTCCTCTTTAGGTGCAACTCTTTGAGTGAGCAAATATATATTATTATCGTTTATGATCAATATATTGTTGTCACTCTTTAGTGACACTACTTAGGCATTATCAAGGGGGCTAATTACATGATGTCATTGATTGAAATTCTCACATTCTAATCTTGAAAATCTCACATTCAATTAGGTATGCACTATTTATAGTAACGGTAAAAGGGCATTTATGACTTTTTTTTAGAAGACGTACTTCTATCCCAATAATTTTAAAAAGTGTACATTTATCATATTAAGTGTTTAAGGAGGTATCTGTCTCACTAAGCCCTATAAAAATAAAGGAACATGACAACAAACCAACATATTTTAATAAAATATGTCAAGTCTTCTTTTTTTTTTCTCTCAAGTGAGATTTTGTTTCGGGGCCGAAAATCACTTATATTTTTTTTACATATGTTTTTATTAGGGACCAATGCCCTACTTATTTGGGTACTATACCATGTATTATAAATGGTATTTTAAGCATTTTATTTTTTTTGGACAGAAACAATGAAAATAAAATTCACAACATGTTTTGGACATGTGAGGTACACTCTCCGTTAACTTGAAAAATAAAAATAACCACTTCACTTTCATACATAATTACAAGGAAGTAATGTGCATAATTTTAACGCCAAGTAGGTAAAATACTTTTAGTCGAAACTACATAAAAGTAAAAAAAATTAATCCAAAAAGAGAAAAAAACAACGACGGATGTATTTAGTTGAGAAATAAAGAGATTTTAGTATTAAGTTTTTTACTCATAGGTTATACAAAATCAACCCCGAATACTACACACTAATAAATAGGTTATGTTAATATTAAAACATTTAACATGATTAAACCGATTGAATTATATTAACTAATACTCGATACAAATTTAAAACATCACGAGGAATCAATTTTTCAAACTAGTTTTAATCTTTATCATATTAACACTAGGGTCAACATAAATTAATAAAAGAGAAAGAAGAAAATAGAAAACCACGCCAATAGTATTGAAGTCATTAGATTATGCCCCCATTGGTGGTGGTTGTTGGAATATGACTGAGCTTCGGATTTTATACTTTTGTTAGTCTCTATCCTTTTATTAGTCTCAACCATGAATTTTTTTTTTTTTAAGAATTGGTTACATCAAACTATGGTCTTGTGCCTGATCAAAAAAAAAAAAAAACTATGGTCTTGTGAAGATATTTTTTCCAACTCAATATTTTAACACAAGGAATGGAATACATCGGGGTGTCAATTTTGTCGATTAAAATTAATATAATATCAATTCGATACGATACAAACTAAAAAATAAATAGAAATTATGAATGAATCAAATGTGTATTAAATACAAATAACACATTTAGTCGTTATTGTAAAAAAAAAATGTGTAGTTCTTTCATTTATTGATTTGAAATTGTATGATTTTTTTTAAAATTAAATAAATTTTTAATATTACAAATATAATATAATTCAAAAATGATACAACACGGTTGAATTAATGCCTAATGGCGTAAAAGACCGAGAAGATTGAGGTGAGATGAATTGGATGAGTTGTGTGTGAAGTTTATTGAGTACTTGGGGAAAAATGAACCAAAAAACACAAGGATAGAGTGGTTTGTCCATATGAAGAGCTGAATTAATTTAATATAATGGAGACTCTTACATCTTGGTGTATATTGCTTGAGAAAAAAGATAAGTATAGTAATTGTATCTCTCATAGGCAACGTACATGCTCACCCCCTTTGTGTACAAGGTTAATCATGTGATCTTTAACCAAAATTATTAGAGAATTTTAGAAATTTTTTCCGCTAGGTGTGACATGGGTTTTTAAAAGTGATGGAGTGACTTTCTAGAGACCCAATTCGAATTACTAAAATCGGACACATTCACAATTCATGTTTAATCCGAAATTAAAATAAATATATATACACAAAATTAAAGTATATTTTAAGTTTTTATTGAATTTATTTTAAATTTAGAGTGAATCTTGATTTGAATTTCCGATTTAAGGCCACTCTTTCTACTTACTTTTGTTATAATAAAGACTTCAGTTGAGCTGACAAGGATTGATTAGTGAAATCAATCCTTTACTCATTGCCTAGGAGGTCGGAGATCAAAACGCACTTGTTGGTAGGAAAATTAAGGGCACCGTACGTAGGACTTATGCAGGTGGTAATCGTAATAGGACCAACTATCCTACGGACGCTTGTTGAGGCTTCGCAATACTCGGATTGAAAGTCAAGTTCGAATTAAAAATTTTATAACTTGAGTTGAGTCTGAATTTATCGAATAACCCACCCCATTCTTAAAAAAGTGAAAAGGAAGACAGTTCATTGCCAGCTCTAGCTCTGGCTACTAAGCATATGGCTGACACGCAAATGCCACATTTCATGTAATACTAACAAATGGGTTGGGCTCATGGTTTAGGAAATGAAACTGTCTCACTCGTGCGTTGTGTCAAACCCAAAACAATGGACAAAACAGAAAGCCGTCCAAAAGCAGCAGAAATCAGGGCCCCCCACTAATGGGATTTATACAATTTATACCCACTTTATCTATAATTATACATAATCATTCGTATTGTGTTAAATTCGTAGTGTATATATAAACTATATTTAGTAATTTCGTGTTGTGTCAATCTATTTATTAGATAGAGCTGGTTGATCCACCAGATGAGGATGCTTTGTTGTCAAAAAATCAACAATAGAGATACTGTTAATTAAAATTACATCATTTTTAGTACAAAACGTTGTTGTATTGATCAACAACAGCGGAGTCGGATCCTTGGTCCACACATTTATCACCCGAAATGGCTAAAGCTAGGGCTAACAATGGGTTATATCCAATCTAAATTGTATTATATCGGATTCATATGGTGTATAAATTACTTATAGTGAATTGATGTCAACCCATTTATAGGAAAGGCGGCTACCCAAATCTGCTAATTTTTGCATTAATTTCTTGTCAGATTTGTAAATGATGTGTCGAAGAAACAGAGCCAACTGTTTTTGTTGCGTGATGGACCATGGTTTCTTAAATAAGTGCCTACAAGAGAAGTCAATCCAGTGGTTGAAGAAATCCAACTCACACAACCACTGATGTTTGCCAATAAATACAGTTTTTTGTCCACCCCCCACTCACAATTCCCTAAACTTAAAGCAATTCATCACAAAAAGAAAGAAAAGAAAAAAGTCAAGCTTCAATGGCTTCTCTTCTTCTCTTGGTGTCTGAACTTCTTCGCCATCAAAGCACAGACCCAGCCTCCATAGCCTCACAACCTTCTCTTTTTTTTTCTTCTTCTTCTGGTGCTTCTGTGACAGCCACCGTTTCAGGTGGTCGCCATGGGTTTATGAGCAAAGGGGTTGAAGAAAACTGGTCAAGAAAAAACTGCAACCAGGAAGAGAATTTTCTTGAAGATCTGCCAAGAGTTTGTGTTGACCTCGTTTGGCCTTAGAGACATCTGAATAGTCTGATGTGTTTGGCTACATGTACAATAATACTGTAGTATGTCTTCTCTTTGTTTATGTTTTTCATGCCAGTAAAATGTCAAATTAGTGTTATCAAAAAGTGTAGAGGAGCCGCTGCTGTGCTTTTTTTTTCACGCATGTATTAAGAAATGCAGAGATTACCCTTTCATCAATTTGAAACGCCCAACAAGCGGGCCGGGTTTTGGTTAAGGATGAGAAGATAACTACAGAAGTAATGAAATTGTTCTCACATTTATTCATCTTATCTCACATTTATTCATCTTATCAAGCCAACAACGTACAGCAATAGCCCATAAAATATTTCAAAAGTCCTCCAAATAACAAAAAAAAAAAATATTCTTCAATTTGGTAAACTATCTATCAACAACAAGGACTGATCATATTTAAAAACAAAAGAATGAAGCAGTTATTCTAATTGCAACGAATGTGAGTTACTGTATTAATGGGTATTACAAACTCCAAGGACACATCTAATGAATGTGATGTTAACAATATCATTCGGTACAAGTAATTCGAGATTAAGAAATAGTCTTTTTGATTATCAGAGTAAGATTATATTCATTTAACTGTCTCCAAATTGCAAAATAATGGAAATATTCTACCATTCGATGATGAACAAAGTACGACACTAAGGCAGGCACAACACCTGTCAGTACCATTTAGTCAGGCCGTACTTAAATGCTGTGTAAGACTTCTCAGATTTTGCAATAAGCACTTACACGGATAATTTCAGCAATAATACGAGATAAAGATATTTAACGATATTTAAGTTGACAAATTTAAAATAACAGGGTTAAAAAAAAAAAGGTCAGACGAACGTCTGATTAATTCTTTTTGAAGCTTAAGTCAATATAAGGTTGAAGGGTTTTGCTCATTGGATTATTTTTTTGATTCAAGTTTGCATATTTTTGTCCGTTTTTCTAAAGAGTATTTATACCTGAATTAGTAATAATTACCAAAGATCTCCAGTCCTAACTGGACATCTTATATCTGACACACCATTTCTCGTGTAATGAGTGTTTTTTACTCACGTCTTCTCCTATTGAATGCTAGAAAAATGGGGTAAATGCTTGGCCAAATATCGAGCATTTATGCCACTCCCCGAATACCCAAATTCTCCAGATCGGCATCTGACATCAACTGAGCATTGAATACTCGGGGGGAATAGCTCTCCGGAAAAGCCGATCGCGTCGTCTCGGTGCATCAACCATTAATGCTTAGCTATAATGACAGTAGGCTTAAACTCCCATAGAGCAAGTGCTGGCAGGAGCGCATTTATTTGTCTTGTCACTATCACTCATTTCGCCATAAATGAGGGGTCATATGACATTAAATACGATGTCAGCTGTCGTAGTCGGCTGCTCCGTGCCACCATACCTCGGCTTACCTCCTTGGCACCCTTTAGATATTTCAACGGCTTCATTATTCCACGTGTTAACCTGGGGGCTATAGAGCCACCTAGAGTCCCGACAACTGCCCCCCAGCCGCCACCCTTTTCGCAGTGTAAGACAAGTGACGTAAAGAGACTGGGAGCTCCATCATCACGCCTTATTAATAACGACGGTTACTTGCACGTCTGGTGCCGCCCTTTTCAAATGCCCTAATGATGACTCAAATTTTTTATTCCCGCTCCCTGTGAGGCAGTATAAATAGGAGGTTTTCATACCTTCTCAGAACTTTTGCATCCTCAACCTCTCCTCAGCAATCAGACCCCGAGTGCTCCTCTGTTCTCCTCCGAGTTTCCTTCGTCCTCCGAGCTCTTTCTTTGAAGACCATCTGCCTGTAAGTATTTCCACTTGAGCTTTTTCTCCCTCCATTTCCTATACATTTCATCCTTTTAGCGCCCACCAATGACAAGAACTAGTAGAACCAGGGAGGAGATGTCTGTTAGGGCTATGACTACCCACAAGATGAGGTGAACCCAAGTGACTGATGAGAATATCCAATTCTTCAGGGTTAGGTACCACATTCGTGAGCCTGTCTTTATTTTTTCCTTCGACCCCACTCACCATAGGAGGGATATGAAAAATATGGACATGATGCCTTTCTAGATGAATGCCATCATGGAGGGAGGATTGACCTTCCCCCTCCATCCCCTGTTGCTAGGAGTGTTAATGCAACTGAAGCTCTTTCCCTTTCAATGTGGAGTTAACTTTTTTAGTATTGTGATGGGCGTAGTCACTTTAAACGTTCGGTTGAGAACCAACTTAGGAGTAGATGAAATTTTATTCTGCTACGACCTGAGACTAGTCGCCGGGGGGCGATATTACCTCCAGGCTCGAGACACCTCAATGTATCTGGTAATCCACATGTCCGACTCGGACAAGGGGTATGTAGACGATTTGATCATGCTTGGCGAAAGTTGGGAGAAAGAGATCAGGTCCAAGTATGATGGATTGTACTACCCCAAAGTGTCAAGGGATGAAGGTATATTTTCTTTCCGACTCTTTGATTTTGCTATTCTTGGGTCCAAGGGACGCACTGATTTTGCTTTGCTTTTGCAAAAGGATACCGTCGAGAAGCTGCTCAACTGTTGAGGTCCCAAGTCCGATTTGCTGACCTGCTAAGGGTTTGGTCCTCAGACCCAGTTGAGCGAGCGACGCATACTCTTCTCGACTATACGCCGACGTACAGTCAATTCTCCCAGATCTTACCTCCTTTCAATCCTTCTGTTTGGGAAGACCATTCCTCGTTGGAAGAGGAAAAATCCATGGGAGATTCCGAAGAAGAGTCTGATCATCACCCTCCCAAGCCCCTTAAGCCTGAAATGTTTAATCTGCCACCAGTCGTCGCTGCTACAATGGAGGCCGTCGCCGTAACAAGGAGAGTCAGGCTCGCCGAGTTGGTCGGGCCTTCCAACACTACCCCATCATCCCCCTGCCTAGTTCTCCTCAGAGGCAAATGCCGCTGCCGCCGCGTACGTAACAATCCAGGGACCCAGTCGTGCCAACCGGGCAAAGGCCCCAATCTCAACAAGTCCCCGCTCCGGGAGATCGGCTGAGGGATAGACGTGCCCGGGACTCCAAATAATCTGAGGAGCACCGTGTGAAGCAGCGACATGATGCCCCGACCCCAGGCCCATCTATCTCAGGCAAGTGGGTTACTCGGGCCGAGACCAGGAGCGGCCGCCCTGTTCTGGAAGCCGACTCTATCCTCCAATCCCCCAAAGTGGCATTTGTCGTCACGAGGACGCTTCAATTTGATGCCGATATGGCCGTGTACAAAAGTTATTCGGACAATCGGCTTCTGATGAGCACTATCCAAAACAATCTGGTGGTAAGTTTAACATTTTCCCGAGTATTCCTCGCACCCTTTTGGTTGATCCCTAATATTCCTCCTTTTTCAGGCCAGCCAACAGGTGGGGGCCATAATTGAATGTTTTTGGGAATATAAACAAGAGGCGAAGAATGCCGAGTGAGTCATAGCTGCTTAGGACGATCACATCCTTAAGGTCGAGAGGACCCTCGGCGACCAAACCAAGCACATCGCCAAGCTCATCTGCCACCGAGACACCGTTCATGCCGAGCTGGAAAAGACCAAGGCGGGTGAAGCTGCGATAATAAAGAAGGTCGAGGAGTACGAGTTGCGAGTGTCCTCCTCTGAAGCCAAGCTACAAGAGTTCGTGTCTGTAATCAACGCTCTTACTGCCAAAGTGGACTCCTTGACAGCAGAGAAAGTGGGGGAGCAGGAAAGGCTGCAATCGGAATGTCAGAGGGTGTGGGCGGCCACTCAAGACCAAATGGTCCTTGCTTTCGAGGAAGCCAAGAAGAAGGCTTTCAAAAAAGGTTGGGACGCCGCCCTTCACGTCTGTCACGTCAAGGTAGGCTCAGACTTGTTCGCCACGCACAGCCTTCGAAGGGAGGCCGATGACGAAGCCCTGGATGAACAGGTCCGATCCGACCTAGGTGACCACGTGGAGGCAGAAAGGCCGATCTGGGCTGAAGGTGGAAATGAACCCATCACACTCAGCAACGGTTCTGACCAGCCTTCTCCTGTCCTTCGTATTTGCCACCTACCGAGCCAACAGATGATCTGCCCCCTCCGTCCCCCATCATTATTGGGGTGCATGGTACTGAGCTCTATGAGATATTGGGGGTCGGAGACGAGCTACAAAGGCGGCGCGGAGGCCTCGACGGGGGAGGAGCTGGGAAGGAATGAGCCGAGGGTCTTAGCAGCTGGTGGCCTTAGTCACTTCTAGGTTCCGTATTTGTTTTGCAGCTCTTTGTAGCTCTTTTTTGTATAGAATTTAGTTATTGTTTGTATGCTTGAGGATGCAAAACCCCTTTTTGATTTGCAATGATTTCCTGCATCAATCGTGTTTCAAGGAAATGGCCTTGACGCTATGTCAATAAGGACCTTTTGAAGTAGCAAGGCTTTACGTCGAATTCATAAAAGTAAACGCGTCGAACTTGCTGTTAGGTCTTTGGACCCCTCGGGATCGAGTATGCATGAGGGTGGACTCTTACACCCCTTAGGGTCGTATCCCTAACGACCGAGCGCCTAACTCATGTTAATAATTTGAAGACGTTGCTCCAAGGATGGAGTCTTACCCCCCTCGGGGCCGTACCCCTAATGATCGAGTATGAGGCTCGTTAATAATTTGAAGGCGTTCCTCCAAGAGTGGAGTCTTACACCCCTTAGGGTCATACCCCTAACGACCGAGCGCATGACTCGTGTTAATATTTTGAAAGCATTGCTCCAAGGGTGGAGTCTTACACCCCTCGGGACCGTACCCCTAACGACCGAGCGCGTGACTCGTGTTAATAATTTGAAGGTGTTGCTCCAAAGGTGAAATCTTATACCCCTCGGGGCTGTACCCCTAACGACCGAGCGTCTGGCTCGTGTTAATATTTTGAAGGCGTTGCTCAAAGAATGGAGTCTTACACCCCTCGGGGTCGTACCCCTAATGACTAAGCACGCGACTCATGTTAATAATTTGAAGGCGTTGCTCCAAGGGTGGAGTCTTACACCCCTCGGGGCCGTACCCCTAACGACCAAGCGCCTAGCTCGTGTTAGTATTTTGAAAGCGTTGCTCCAAGGATGAAGTCTTACACCCCTCGGGGCTGTACCCCCTAACGACCGAACACCTGACTCGTGTTAATATTTTGAAGGCATTGCTTCAAGGGTGGAGTTTTACACCCCCTCGGGGCCTTATTCCTAACGACTGAGCGCATGACTTGTGTTAGTATTTTGAAGGCGTTGCTCCAAAGATAGAGTCTTACACCCCTCGGGGCCGTACCCCTAACTACCGAGTGTCTGACTCGTGTTAATGCAACCATGAAGACTGAAACCTAAATTAATAATAGTATTTCTTTAAATTCAGTACATTCCATGACCGGATTACATCGTCACCGTTCATATTTTCCAATCGATATGCGCTTGTGCCCCCCACAGAGATCACCTTATAAGGGCCCTCCCAATTGGGACCCAGTTTTCCATCAGTAGGGTCACATGTATTGCCCACCACTTTTCATAGTACCAAATCTCTAACTTGAAAATCTCTCGTTCGAACCTTCTTCCAGTGTTGCCGTGACAATTCTCCTTGGTACTTTGCCAGTCTGATGGATATCGATGACCTCCTTTCCTCGGCTAAATCAAGATCTCTAGCAAGATTTTGATCATTATTTCCCAATTCGAAGGCTCGGCTCCGTATTGTTAGGAGTCCCACCTCCAAGGGGATGACAACCTCGACCCCATATGTCAAGGCGTATGAGGTATCTCCCGTCGAGGTTCTCGGCATGGTCCTGTCTGCCCATAACATGTTAAGTAATTCCTCGGCCCACCTTCCTTTTGCCATCTCAAGTCTCTTCTTGATTTCCGCCAGCACGATTTTGTTGGACACCTTAACCTGTCCATTACATTGGGGATAGGCTGGCGTAGAATAGTAATTACATATTCCGTACCTCAAGCAGAATTCTCTAAATGGGTCATTGTTGAATTAAGTTCCATTGTCAGAAACAACAGCCCTGGGATTCCAAATCGGGTGATGACATTCTGCCACACAAACTTCTTCGCCTCCACATCCCGAATATGGCTTAAGGGCTCGGCTTTGATCCATTTAGTGAAGTAATTGATTGTCACCAACAAGAATTTCTTGCCTAATAGGAATCTCGGGAGAGGTCTGACAATATCCATCCCCCACTGTGAGAACGGCCAATGACTTGTTAGCAAGTTCAAATCTCCAGCAGGTTACTGGATAATGGGGGCAAACTTCTGACATTTGTCGCACTTCCGAACATAACTCTTTGCGTCTTTCTGCATGTATGACCACCAGTACCCTTGCGTCATTGCTCGGTGCGCGAGAGACCTTCCACCCGTGTGGCTTCCACACACCCCTTCATGAATTTCGTACAACAGTGGTTCCACTTTGTCTTCGGCGACACAAAGTAATAGTGGTCCCAAGAATGACTTTCTATATAGTTGATCATTTGACATCCAGAATCTAGGGGCTTTGAGCTTAATCTTCCTGGCCTCTCTGACGTCCTCCGGAAGCACTCCGTCCGTTAAGTATGCAATGATAGGCTTTATCCATTCCGACGGTGTTTGCATTACGATTGGCAACACTTGTTCGACCATTTCTTCGTCTATGCACGGACTTTCCTGGGTCTCAATAAGTATGCACCAAGTTACCTCCGAGGCCAAAACCGAAGCCAGACATGCTAGTGCGTCAACGTGGATATTATGATTTCTAGAAATCTAGGAAACTTCCACTTTTTCTAACTTTTTCATCTTGGAGTTTGCCTTCTCATGATATGTCTTCATTCTGCTATTCCGGACCTCGAAGTCCCCATTTACTTGGTTCACGATCAGCTGAGAATCGCAAAAGATTTGAAGGTGTCTAACCCCAATCAAGCGTGCGACATTCAGTCTTGCTAGCAATGTCTCATACTCGGCTTCGTTATTGAACGCTTTGAATTTTAATCTGATTGCCCTTTCAATAATGAACCCTTCGGAGTTGACTAGCACAATACCTATCCCTACCCCCTTGCATTCGAGGATCCATCAACATGAAGATCTCAAACATCCCCTGTTAGATTCTGTGACGTTGATGGGGGCTTGGACACAGAGAACTCGGCGACAAAGTCCGCTAGGACTTGTCATTTTATTGACATTCGAGGCTTGTACCTGATTTTAAACTCTGAGAGCTCTACAGCCCATTTGGCAACCCTCCCAGACATATCGGCTCGGTAAAGGATCGGCTTGAGAGGTCAGTCTATGAGGACGTCTATGGCGTGAGCTTGGAAATAGTGTCGAAGTTTTCTCGCCGAAATTACCAATGCCAAGACCGATTTCTCCATTGGAGAGTACCTTGTATCGGCGTCAAGCAAGGTCTTCCTTATAAAATACACGGGTCTTTAGGCCCCTTCGCTATCCCTGACCAATGCTCCACTCACGGCGTCTCGAGATACGGACAAGTAAAGGCTAAGCACCTTCTCTGCCACTGGAACATATAAAGTCGGAGGATGTTTCAAGTACTCCTTGATCCCTTTAAGAGCTTGACTGCATTCCTCGTCCCAAACCTCCTTAGCTGCCCCCTCAACTTGGCAAAAAATGATTTGCACTTATCGGACGACTTGAAAATAAATCTGTTAAGGGCTGCCAACATCCCATCCAATTTTTGAACATCCTTAATAGTCCTAGGCGCCCGGACATTCTAGATTGCTTGTATTTGCTTGGGGTTTGCCTCGATTTTCCGATAAGTAACCAAATACTCCAAAAATTTTCTTGAGCTCACTCCAAAGGCCCATTTCGAGAGGTTTAGTTTTAGGCTATACTTCTGGAGGATAGTGAATGTCGTCCCGAGATCATAGAGATGGTCGGCCCCCTCTTTGCTTTTGACCAACATGTCTTCAATGTATACCTCCATCTTTTCACCGAGCTGGTCTTTGAAAATTTTGTTCATCAAACGTTGGTAAGTCGCCCCAGCATTTTTCAACCCAAAAGGCATCACCTTGTAATAGTAGATTCCTCGGGGCGTGATGAACGCCGTTTTCTCCTGATCTGATTCATGCAAGAGAATCTGGTGATATCCAGCCCGAGCATCCATAAAGGTAATGTGTTTGTGGTCGACTGTGGCATCTACCAGCTGATCAACCTTGGCAAGGGGTACTTATCCTTGGGGCATGCCTTGTTCAGGTCTGTGAAATCCACACAAACTCATCATTTCCCTTCTTTCTTCTTGGTGCACACGGTATTGGATAGCCATTGGGGGAACTGTACCTCTTTGATGGAACCTGTCCCCAACAACTTATCCACCTCTTCATCCACAACCTTCATGTGATGAGGAGCTGTTCTCCAGGCCTTTTGCCTAATGGGTTTGAATGAGGGATTCACATGGAGCCGATGAGTCATCACCTCAGAACTTATCCCTGTCATCTCGGTCTAGGTCCATGCAAAGACATTGGCATTGTGACGTAAAAATGAGGCCATATCATTTCTCTCTGCGTCGCTGAATGACTCTCCTATCAAATAGTACTTCTCACCGCTATCTGGGCTCAGGAGAATCTTCACCAAGGCCTCAGTAGACCGGTCGACCGGCTCTGTAATGGGCTCGTCCACTCCCGGACAACTGCTCTATAATTGTTATTTGGCGACCACCGTATCAGGATCACGCTCCTGACTCCGGTCGCTGATTTCCGTTTTCACCGCGACATAGAAACAGCTTTTTGTCGACGCCTGATCTCCCCGGATTTTCATTATGCCCCGCAGTATTGGAAAATTTATCTTCTAGTGATATGATGAGTGGACCGCCTTTATTGCAGGCAACCATGATCTCCCCATAATAGCGTTGTAAAGGGAGTCAGAGTTCACTATCACAAATTCTACTGGCATGATTACCACCCTCGCCCGTACCATAAGGGTGATTTTTTCAAGGGGTAGGGCGCTGGAACCATTGAAGCTGATGAGGGAGATTTTATGAGTTCTAGATCCCCCTAAGAGAGTCTCATCTTGCGGAAGAGGTGATCGTACATTTTCTCGGAAGAACTGCCCGAGTCCACCAAGATCCTCTTGACGTCGAACTTTTCGACCCCCAAAGTGATCACCAGTGCATCTTCGTGGGGGAGGACTACCCCGCCGAGATCAGCATCAAAAAACTGGATAACCTCAGCATTGCTCCGCGGCTTCTTGGGCGCTTGCTCATCACCCCTTTCGTCCACCCTGACTGCTTGAGAGACCCTTTGTAACTCGGTGCAGAGAGAATTGTATGTAGGTCTCTCCACTGTGCAGGCATGAATAACATCAATCACGGGTGCTACCTCAGCTGGCACCTCGGCTCGCTCCCTCGCCGACCCTCCGGGACGACCCCTGTCGATGAATTCCCCGAGTTGTCCGTCTCACACCAATTGTTCAAGGAGGTATTTATAAACCTTGCAATCCTCTGTTAAAATGGCCGATATCTTTATGATATGAACAACAGAAGGCTGCATTCCTTGTCGACGGGTCTCCAAACATCCTCGGGGGCCACTTGAAGTAAGGTTTTTTTTTTTTATTTTGGGAAGTATCCTGTGAATGGGCTTGTTGAAGATTGTGTTCACTCCTTGGAAGGATAGGCGAGTTGGAGGTGGAATAGGCCCTCCCTTTCGGGCCGGCTGCTCCTTTTCCCTTTTTCTCGGCACCGTGACCCTACTTTCGGGGCGCGACAGATTCTTCCTCCACTTAGGCATATTTGTTAATCCGAGCTATCAAGTCTTTCATGTTCGTCAGAGCCTTTTTAGTCAGCAATTTGTACAAATTAGTGTCTCGGGACAGCCCCAGCCTAAATGACGCCGCGGCCAATGCCTCTGAACATGTCTCCACCTCGTTCACTTCATCCCAATACCGGACGACATATTGTCGAAGTGTCTCTCCCCATTTCTGCCTAAGCGTCAACAGAGCGCCGATGTCCTTTGGTTTCTTATTGCTAGTGATGAATCGAGCTATGAAGAGCTCCGTCAATTATTTCCAGGACTTAACGCTCTTAGGAGCAAGTTTCTCATATCATCTCATGCCCGTGTCCCCTAGGCTCATGGAAAAAACTCGGCACAACACCCTTTGTCCAGTGTCATAGATTGACATCAATTGTCTATATTGCCGAAGGTGGCTCTCAAGATCGATTTTCCCATCATAGACTTTGAACCGTGGGACAGAAAACTTCTTCGGCATCTCAGCCTCCCTAATAACCCGGATGAATGGTGAGATAACTTCGTTGGAGTAGACCTCGGGCTCGTAATTGCGCTGAGCAATGAAGGGGACCCTGGGATCCTTTTTTGATCTCTCCCGTCGAGGCCTTATGGGTATGGACTCCGCTTGTGATTCGGCGGCTCTGACACCCTCGAGTATCCCTCGGCGCAAGTCCCACCCAGACAGGCTTACCATCTGGCCCGATTCTGACTTCCCCTTGGAGGCCGAGAACCCTCCTTGGTGGTTACGTCCCTTGGGCGAGTGCTTAATCTAATCTTTCCTGGAGGGCCAATGCTAGGGGAGTCTGGACAGGTTCTGGCTAGGCACCTGGTCCCCGAACCCGCGACTATTCTCACCCGCGCTCACTGACTGCTCGAAATCGTCAAGACGTTGCTGGACTTTGGCGTTTTCCCTTTCGAGTTGCTTAATGTGTTTGGCCATCTGCTTTTCCACTATCTCAATGATGTCATGGGCCATGAGGTCACACCCCCCATGACCCTGATCCATAGGGAGTGTTCTTTGGGAAGAATGCCCCACCCCATCTGATTGACTCAATGAACCCGGCTCCAGAACCATTGGAAGCCGGACGGGCTCTGCATTCCTAGCACGTACACCTGATCCCTCACCCTGAGATTGAGTGTTCACCATCAGACGATCACTACCGGGAAAAATGCCTTCGTTCCCACAGACGGCACCAAATTGCACGGGATAATTTCGGCAATAGTATGAGACAGCGATCTCCAAGCTGGCGAACCTGGAACAACAGGGTCAAAAAAAAGGGGGTTAGGCGAGTGCCTGACTAATCCCCTTCGAAGCTTAAGTCAGTATAAGGTCGAAGGATTTTGCTCAATGGACTATTTTTCTGATTCAAATTTGCGTACCTTTTATCCATTTTTCTGAGGAGTATTTATAGTTGTATTAGTAATGATTGCCAAAGATCTCCAGTTCAATCTGGACATCTTACCTCTGACACACCATTCCTCGTGCAATGAGTTTTTTCTACTCACGTCTCCTCCTATTGAATGCTAGGAAAATGGGGTAAATGCTGAACATTTATGCCACTCCCCGAGTACCCAAATCTCCCAGATCGGCATCCAACATCAATTGAGCATTGAATACTCGGGGAAAACAGTTCATCGGGAGAGCAGATCGTATCGTCTCGGTGCATCAACCATTAATACTTAGTCATTATGACAGTAGGCTTAGACTCCCAGAGGGCAGGTGCTGACAGACGCACATTTATTTGCCTTGTCACTATCACTCATTTTACCATAAATGAGGGGTCACATCGCATTAAATAAGATGTCAGCTGTCGTACTCGGCTGCTCTATGTCACCATACCTTGACTTATCTCCTCAGCACTCTTTGGATATTCCAACGATTTCATTATTCCACGTGTCAACCTGGGGGCTGTAAAACCACCTAGAGTCCCGCCAATACTCTAGATCTAGTGTCATTCAAATGCAGAGTCCTTGCAACAACATGGGACCCTAAGAAAGGTTAACATTAAATAATACTTTGTTGTCGATGAATAAGAACGTTAAAATTAACGTAATTTGTTAACTAATTGGTAAGAATGTGAAGAACAATTGATTATAGATAAGATTATGTTAGTGAAAAGTGATTTTTTATACTATATTAAAAATAATTTATAGTTGTAGTTCTTTGTTTGACTTAATAATAGTAAGAGTAATGCTAGACTGATCAAATTTTAAAACCAAATTTAGAGTTTTAAATGATATGACAGTTGACTTGGACTTTTTTTTATTGAAGTCATGTCATTTGCGCCCTAATAAAAACTTCAAATAATCAGCTGCCATATCATTTGAACTCTAAGTTTGATCTCAAAATTTAGTCAGTCTATTACTATAATAGTAATTGATCGTGGAAATAATAAATTGAAGGAAAATAATAAAATTAAAAATTATATACACATGTCATATTTTCATTAGAAAAAAAAAAGATATACAGTAATGTTTTACTATGTTGGGACCCACTGAATATAGGCCCCAGTAGAAGGACCCAGCCAGCCTAGCTGATAAGATAGATCTCTCTTGGTTGTCCTACCATAATACTCTAATTAAATGATGTCTCAATTTAGATTGGGTTTTCATATTTATTGTAAGCCCCACTCCCTACCCCCCTCCCCCGCTGTGGGGCCAAAAGAGCACAACCCACCTTCCCCCATGTAGTGATATACGAAAAAGTATAGGGAAAAAGGTTATTTTTTCGAGTAATATCGTAAGTAATCTTTAAACTTTGTCTTTTGTTTTAATATAGTTTTTAAATTTTTAATTATCTCAATTTAATCATTTAACTATCTATTTCATCAATTTTAGTTCTTAGAACAAAAGGGCTGACAAATGACATGGACGGTCGCATGACAAATACGTGACTTGCGTCCATTTGTTTAATTTAATTGTTAAAATTGACAGAAGAATTTAAGTGACACGAAATTGATAGACAAGGGACTAGATCAAAAATCATTTTAAAACAAAATGCAAAGTTTGAGGAATAATTGTGATACTTACCCTGTTTTTCCCTTCAGAATGTTGGAAGAGAATTGGAGCTGGAAAATAATTGCAAATAGACAAATCTCAACCTTATTGCTGATTTAGGACCTCAAGTTTCACAAAAAATATCTTTATATAGAAATGATCAATTCAATGTGGCCCATAGAAATGTCAAATTCCTATCTATATTACTCAGTCCTAGAGTTTTAGATTGAGAAAGAAATAAAAATAAAAAAATATTATAAAATTAATAAATTAATTTAGATGCAAATAACTAATTCAAAAAACTAATAGAGAAAATACTGTGAGAGAAATTTATTCTTGCTTTCAAGTTTAGTGTACATGCCTTCTCGGAGTTTCTCTTTTGTAGAGAAACTATGACCCCTAAATAGGGTGTGCAAGTCAGGTAGGTTGGGCGGGTTAGATGATCAACTTAAGTCAAACCTAAGTTGTAAAAATTTTAACCCTAATTCAACTCAAGCTCAATTTTTAACTTGAAATACTTACTTCGAGTATTGCCCAAGTTAATTTTGAGCTCAATTACCAGCGGGTGTTTGATCTAATGATATTTCTTGTCTTGTAAATATTTTGTCTTCTTGAGATCAAGGATTCAAACCCTCTTTTCTCCTCCCGCTCCCCCTCCCCCTCCCCCCCAAAAAAAAATTTGAGCTCAATTCGGGTTGGTTCAAGTTAACTAATTGGAGCTCAAATTGGGCTCATAATTCAAGTTGAATTTGGATTCAATTTTAGGCATGATATAAATAGCTTGCCTAACTTAAATTCAAAATAAATTAAATAAAAACCTAAAATACACTTAAATTATATATATAATATTTAATTTCGGGTTGAACCCAAATTATAAATTTGAGTTAAGTCTAATTTTAATAATTCGAGTTAGGTTTGAGTTGTACCCGTAAACCCCAATTCAATTTAGATTGAATTTTAAAAATTTTAACCCAAATCCTATTTATTTCCACCCATCCCATCTGCCCACATCATGACTCAAGGCCGATTTAGTCCAGACAACGCCCAAATAGCTCAAAGCATATCTTGGTCTGACTAACCCAATGGGCTTATCTCCTACAAGCCTTTCGAATTTTCATAGCAATATTACGTCAATGATGTTACATGATGTAACCATTTAATAATTTATATCTATATTTATATTTATACTATTTATAATTGTCAGTATCTCTGAAAAGTTTTTGATTTTTTATTTATCCCTAATTATTATAATAAAATAAATTATATCCACCTATATACTTTTATCTAATTTTTATTTTTTACTCTTATTTGAATTTCAACTTGTTTTGAATTTTTTTACAAAGACTTCTAAATTTTTTTGAACTAATTTATTAGTAGTACAGTTATGTGCAATCTTCTATATCTATATGAATAAGTAAAGTCCTGTTCATATTAAATTATTATACATATGTAGTTACCATATTGAATTTTACAACCAAATATATGTTATATTTTATTTTTTAATATGTAATAATACAATGATATCATAAACAATTTAATCAATCTATTCAACAAAATAAAAATTAATAATTTTATAATATAATTAATTCTGCAAATGCCTAAAACAAATGGCTGATTAAGTACTCAAACACCTATAAAATAAACTAATAATTAAAATATGAATTAGTTATTCGACATCAAATTTATTATTTAATTTAATTACAAATGTAAATCACATTTTTTTATAAAAAATATTATTTAAATTATTTATGTGTGCAACGCACATTGTGCATTGCTAATAAATAAATAAATCGATAAGTGAACTCAAAATTTTGAATATCTAACGATGGTTATTTGAAGAAATGAGGTTTATTTTGTCTAATTGTTGAATTATCATTGGACAGTTATACCAAATAACAA
The DNA here is from genome assembly GCA_963454935.2 of Ilex paraguariensis. Lineage (NCBI taxonomy): Eukaryota > Viridiplantae > Streptophyta > Magnoliopsida > Aquifoliales > Aquifoliaceae > Ilex > Ilex paraguariensis. The sequence continues at coordinate 640,900 of CAUOFW020008168.1, forward strand.
TACAAACATAATGTAATCTTTGCACGGTGATTTTTGTACAATAAATGAATAGACAAATTTCTCCCTTAGTGAACTCGAGATTACTTAGAAAGTCGATGGTTCCATGACAAACGAATGTGAGAGATGGTATAAGGAGTGGTGGTGAATTACTTTTTCAATTGTCCAAACGATCATGACGTATCTAGATGGACTCTATCACTCAAAAAGAAAGATTAGAGGGGCGTCTGAGTGTTTTTCGACGTGACTCTTCCGATGATTAAGTCAGTATGTGAGAGAAATAATGAAAAAAAAATGTTCTATTGTCTGGGTCAGATTTTGCATACCTTTGTTTAAGTTTATGAGAACTATTTATACCTTCAAAGACGTAATCATTGCGGACATGTGTGTCCCTTAGAGAGGAAGTCTTTTATTAGCCCATTTAGAAGACAATAAGTGGTGCTCAGTCTTTGAGCAGAATGCTATCCATTTTGCATGGAAAAGGTTTATGCATTGGATGCTTGGACTCCCGAGCACTTAATGCTCTTTCTTAGAGGCTCTCCATGCAACAATATATGTCCATCCTTCTGAGGGGTCATTTAATGTCTTTCATTGCGGCTGCGCATGTGCTGGGGCATTTGCGTCCTTTGTCCCTCCTGGAGGTCATGTCATCTGGGCTTCGTACTTCGTGGACTCTTTCTATTGGTCACCAAATTGCCTACCTTGTCATTCTGACTATCATGGAAGAGGAAAACCAATCATTGACAACACACTCTGCTTCCAAGTCACGATAACTGTCAAAAACTCTTATCCATGCTTTGTCAACAGGGAAGACTTGATGCCAAGGTGACATGTCATGTAAAGAGTGCTCCGCGGACAAGATGCTGATGACGTATGTCATCCAAAGAAACTCCACGGACAAAATGTCGAAAACTCCACAGACAAGATTCCTGAGAACGTGTGTCATCCAAAGAACACTCTACGGCCAATATATCGAGGACACGTGTCTCGTCCCCTTTAATTACAGAAAACGTCTCATCAACTGCCCCCCAACCCTTGAACTTCATATTGACTAGATGACGTGGTGGATGAAGATGAAAGGGCTTGAATTTCCTGTCCCTTTGTGTAGCCATTTTCTCGTGCGATGCTCCAATGGTCACTACACTATTCCTATGCCTTAGAGCACCAATTCTTTATCTGCTAGTGTCGATGAGTTCTTTGGCGACATCAAAGGAAACATCGGAAGCGACTTCCTTGGTCCTCCATAGAACTACTATTTCACTTTCCTTGTAACTTAGTTTCTGTTTAAGGAAACATCAGGAGCATGTCACTAATCCTCCATAGAATTACTTTTTCATTTTCCTTGTAACTTAGTTTCTGTTTCTGTAGCTTGAGGGATGCAAAGCCCTCATTTTTTGTAATGCAAGGACGTCNATACCAAATAACAATACAAACATAATGTAATCTTTGCACGGTGATTTTTGTACAATAAATGAATAGACAAATTTCTCCCTTAGTGAACTCGAGATTACTTAGAAAGTCGATGGTTCCATGACAAACGAATGTGAGAGATGGTATAAGGAGTGGTGGTGAATTACTTTTTCAATTGTCCAAACGATCATGACGTATCTAGATGGACTCTATCACTCAAAAAGAAAGATTAGAGGGGCGTCTGAGTGTTTTTCGACGTGACTCTTCCGATGATTAAGTCAGTATGTGAGAGAAATAATGAAAAAAAAATGTTCTATTGTCTGGGTCAGATTTTGCATACCTTTGTTTAAGTTTATGAGAACTATTTATACCTTCAAAGACGTAATCATTGCGGACATGTGTGTCCCTTAGAGAGGAAGTCTTTTATTAGCCCATTTAGAAGACAATAAGTGGTGCTCAGTCTTTGAGCAGAATGCTATCCATTTTGCATGGAAAAGGTTTATGCATTGGATGCTTGGACTCCCGAGCACTTAATGCTCTTTCTTAGAGGCTCTCCATGCAACAATATATGTCCATCCTTCTGAGGGGTCATTTAATGTCTTTCATTGCGGCTGCGCATGTGCTGGGGCATTTGCGTCCTTTGTCCCTCCTGGAGGTCATGTCATCTGGGCTTCGTACTTCGTGGACTCTTTCTATTGGTCACCAAATTGCCTACCTTGTCATTCTGACTATCATGGAAGAGGAAAACCAATCATTGACAACACACTCTGCTTCCAAGTCACGATAACTGTCAAAAACTCTTATCCATGCTTTGTCAACAGGGAAGACTTGATGCCAAGGTGACATGTCATGTAAAGAGTGCTCCGCGGACAAGATGCTGATGACGTATGTCATCCAAAGAAACTCCACGGACAAAATGTCGAAAACTCCACAGACAAGATTCCTGAGAACGTGTGTCATCCAAAGAACACTCTACGGCCAATATATCGAGGACACGTGTCTCGTCCCCTTTAATTACAGAAAACGTCTCATCAACTGCCCCCCAACCCTTGAACTTCATATTGACTAGATGACGTGGTGGATGAAGATGAAAGGGCTTGAATTTCCTGTCCCTTTGTGTAGCCATTTTCTCGTGCGATGCTCCAATGGTCACTACACTATTCCTATGCCTTAGAGCACCAATTCTTTATCTGCTAGTGTCGATGAGTTCTTTGGCGACATCAAAGGAAACATCGGAAGCGACTTCCTTGGTCCTCCATAGAACTACTATTTCACTTTCCTTGTAACTTAGTTTCTGTTTAAGGAAACATCAGGAGCATGTCACTAATCCTCCATAGAATTACTTTTTCATTTTCCTTGTAACTTAGTTTCTGTTTCTGTAGCTTGAGGGATGCAAAGCCCTCATTTTTTGTAATGCAAGGACGTCTTTCTTTTACCAAGTGTTTGTTCCTTTCCTTTTCTTTCTTTCTTTTTTTTTTTTTGTTTTGTTTTGGGGGTCATGTCTCTTCTTGCACACGTCGGTTCCTTGGGTCTTTTGGGGGAAATGTCCTTGGGGCCATGCCCCATCAAGGAGGATTCGTTCCTTGGGTTTTTTTGGAGATAAGTTTTTTTTAAGGCCTTGACCTAAGGGTCATGCCCTATCTAGGTGACTTTGCTCCTTGGGTCTTTTTTGGGGCAAGTCTTTTTCTAAGGCCTTACCCTCGATGCTATGCCCCATCCAGAAGGTTTCACTCCTTTTATTTCTTTGAAGGCAAGAATCTTCCTTGAAAACTTTGCCTCCGGGGCTATGCCCCTTCGAGGAGGCTGTGGCCCTTTTGTCTCTTTGGAGGCAAGAGTCTCTCTTGAAAACTTAGCCTCCGGGGCCCTGCCCCTTCTAGGAGGTTGTGTTCCTTTTGTCTCTTTGGAGGCAAGAATCTTCGTTGAAGACTTTGCCTCTGGAAGTGCCTCCGGGGCCATGCCCTTTCTTTCCAGGAGACGTCACTCCTTTTGTTTCTTTGGAGTGAAGAGTCTTTCTTAAAGATTTGGTCTCCAGGGTCATGCCGTTTTCAGGAGGCTGTGCTCTTTTTGTCTCTTTGGAGGCAAAAATCTTTCTTGAAGACTTTGTCTCTAGAGCCATGCCCCATCCAGGAGTAGGGATGACAGTGGACCGAAGTAGGGATCTTTGTCCATCCCTGATCCACATCCGTTAACGGGTATAATTTTCATCTCCATCCCCATCCACGGATAAATTTGTAATCCCCGCCTTCACCTTCGCCCCCACCCCCATCCACCTTATCTGTTCAAGCTCAAGCTCAATCTCAAACCAACATAATCTAAAATTCTAAATAAATTTAACATTTTAAATAATCTAACATAATTATAAAATATCATAACATAATTAAAAGTTTGTCATTTATAATATAATATAATTAAAATCTTGTCTATAATATAATCCAACAGAATATAATTAAAGATTTGTCTCTTTTGTAAATCCAACACAATATCATGCAACATAATATAATGTAATATAACATAATCCAACATAAAAAAAAATATAAAAACACAAAGATCTATACTTTTACAAACCAAAATCATAAAAAAAATTAAAAAATAATAATTTAAAAAAAAATCATTCAATAATATGTAGACTTGTATTCACTTGTTATTATTATTATTATTTTAATAATAATAATAATAACAATGGATAAAATAAGGCGGAGGCGGGGGCGGGAGTAACTGTCAGTCCATCGCGCGTCCATACTCGCACAGGTTTATACAGGTATCCCTTTATACGTCCATCGTTCAATACATATGGTCTATCTCCAGTCCAAATGGGACGAGTTTGAACGAATACCTATTTTTACCCAGTCCACTGCTATCCCCATCCAAGAGACTTCACCCATTTTATTTATTTGGAGGCAAGAATCTTCCTTAAAGACTTTGTCTTCGGGGCCATGCCCCTTCAAGGAGACTATGGTCTTTTTGTCTCTTTGGAGGCAAAAGTTTTTTTTGAAGACTTGGAGGCAAGAATCTTCCTTGAAGACTTTGCCTCTAGGGCCATGCCCCTTCCAAGAGGCTTCGCTCCTTTTGTTTCTTTGGAGGCAAAAGTTTTTCTTGAAGACTTAGTCTCCGGGGCCATGTCCACTTTCCAGGAGGCTATGCCCCTTTTGTCTCCTTGGAGGCAAGAATCTTCCTTGAAGACTTTGTCTTCAGGGCCATGTCCCTTCCAAGAGACTTTGCTCCTTTTGTTTCTTTGGAGGTAAGAGTCTTTCTTGTAAACTTTGCCTTCAGGACCATGCCCTTCCTAGGAGGTTTCGCTCATTTTGTTTCTTTGGAGGTAAGAGTCTTCCTTGTAGGCTTTGCCTTTGGGATCATGCCCCATCCAAGACAACAAACGTAGTAAAAATAAGCGTTTCTTTCTCAAAAATAATACTTCTTCAAATTCATTACAATCCAAGTTCAAAGTACAGTATTTTCTTCCATATCCTCTAACTTGTACGATCTAGAGTCTCCCACTGACGTGACTTTGTATGGTCCCTCCCAATTAGGTCTCATCTTTCGATCTTCCAGGTAACGAGTGTTTCTAACTATTTTTCTGAGTACCAGGTCACCTACTTGGAATCGTTGGGATTTTACTCTCTTATTGTGTAGTTTGGAGACCTCTTCTTGGTACTTAGCTAGTCTCAAGGCATCCATTTCCCTTTTTTCTTCCGCGAGGTCCAAGTCCAGGCTGAGTTGGTGATTGTTCTCTCCAATGTCAAAAGCTTGAATTCTTATAGTAGAGAGGCCCACCTCTAGCGAGATAACCACCTCTACTTTGTATGTAAGGGCAAAAGACGATTCGCCAATTGAGGTCCGCGGAGTTGTCATGTGAGTCCAAAGAACATTTACGAGCTCATCCACCCATTTTTCCTTATTTTTTTCCAACCTATTCTTAATTTTGCTGATGATAGTCTTGTTTGAAAATGCTGCCTATCCATTGGCTTGCGAGTACGAGGGTGTGGTGTAGTAATTCCGGATTCTAAGGTGCTCATAAAAAGATTTGAAGGGTCCGCTGTTAAACTGGGTCCTGTTGTCCGACACAAGTGCATGGGGGACCTCAAATCTTGTCACTATGTTCCTCTATACTAACCTTTTGGTGTTCGTGTCCCTGATATGAGTCAATGACTTAGTCCCGACATACTTCGTAAAGTAATCGATCTCAACTATTAGGAACTTTTTATCTCCAAGAGCCCTTGGGAGGGGTCCGACCAGGTCGAGTCCCCATTGGACAAATGGTTAAGGACTAGTTAACGGGTACAAATCTCCTACTGGTTGTTTGATAGTGGGAGTGAACCTTTGACATTGGTCACACCTTCGGACGTAAGCTTGCGCATCCGCGGCCACCAAATATCCCTGTGACATGATACGATGAGCCATTGATAGTCCACTCGATTGTCCTTGTGCACTTCATACAGGATGGGCTCAACTTTATCGTCGCGGACACAAAACAAATATGGTCCGGAGAATGATTTTTGGTACAACTTTTGATATGGAGAGGCTCAGAACCTCAAGGCCCTTAACTTTATCTTCCTAGCTTCATTGGGACACTCAGGGAGTTCCTCAGAGACAAGGAACTCAAGTAGCGAATCAATTCAGCTAGGGTGTTCCTCCCCTTCCAGGATCGCTACCACTACAGGGACATCGTCTATACTGGAGTTGGGAAGGAACTCCACAGTAATCCTTTGTGTCATATTAGAGTCCAATGCCGAGGCCAGACATGCCAAGGCATCGATGTGGGAATTTTTATCTCAAAGGATCTGCTTGACTTCCACATTACTCAACTTGTGGAGCAAGGTCATTGCCTTATGGTAATAGGCTTTTATTCTTGGATCCCTTGCCTTGAACTCTCCATTGATTTGATTAACCACCAGTAAGGAATCACAAAGAATCATTAGCCCTGTAGCCCCCGCTACATTGGCAAGTTTGAGTCCGAAGATGAGGGCTTCGTACTCTGCCTCATTGGTGGATGCCTTGAACCCCAACCGCACAGCCTGCTCCGTAACCAATCCCTCCGGGGAGACCAATAACACTTCGATTTCGGACCCTTTGTTGTTACAGGATCCGTCCACGCAGAGTCTCCAGGAATGCATTTGGCTGTTTGTGGAGGGCTCCTCTTCGGGGATAGCCTTCAAAGATTGGTCAGTCAGGATGGTGATAGGGTGTGCTTAAAACTAATGCCTTAACTTCCTTGTGGCCATGACTAGTGTCAATGCAAGTTTTTCCAAAGGCAAGTACCTTGTCTTCGTGTCCAGGAGAGCTTTGCCTACATAGTACATTGGCTTCTACTCATGTTCGTGTTTGTGGACCAGTACACCACTAAAGGCAAACTCAAAAATGGCCAAGTAGAGGAAAAACATTTCTACGACTTCAAATGTGTAAACCCAAGCACAGGTTGTGAGAAGTAATATATTTCTTGGAAGACTGAGGTCGAACCTTCAGAGAATTGTAAAAACAGCAAAAACAACACTAGAATTCTGAAGAAAAACTTATGAAGATGTTTTGTTTTGAAAGAATATTTGAATTGAAAATTTTGATTAAAGTAATTAAAAAAGTATGAAAAATACTAGAACATCAGGTACTCCCTCTCAAATTCATACAATAATGATTAAAGATTTAGTTTTCAATTCTAGACAAGAATCAAATATCGATTGACTCAAATCACCAAATTTAGTAATAAGAACAAGAAAACACATTTATTTATAACCAGAAGTTTATTCAGGAACCTAAATAATCCTCCAATTATATTATTATGTGAATTAATTTGTAATTAACTTAAGCGTAGAATAACCAGTTATATGACTCGTAGGGAAATTCAAATAATCAATGTATAAAACACAATGACTCAGGAATTTTTACAGAACAAAAATTTTACTAGATAACATAAGTGAAATTAACAAAATATCACATACCATTAAGCTCATAAATCAAAAACATTACCGTACTTCATTTAAAGGTTTTTTCCTAACCCTAGCAAAGCCTTTTAGCTAGACATGATAACTAGTAAACCAAAAATAAATAAAACAAAAGTTTATAGTTGAAGTCAGTTTTACACAGCTTTTAACTCTTATTTATAAGACTATCTAGGAAAAGTTCCAGTTGTAATCAAATTATGTCACTAACGTTGGTAAGCTGACCACACGCGTCCGGACGCATGCTTTCTGTTGTCCGAACGCAATTTCTAGTGCGTTCCTCTTTCTCAACCTTCACCTTCTATCACCCACGTCCGGACGCCATGCAATTCCCCGTCCAGACGCGACTTCTAGTATGCTTCTTTTTGAACTATGCTCTTTGAACTATGCTTTTTCAACCATGCTGCCATTCTTGTTTTATTTCCTCCATTCTTGAGCCAATTTACTGCAAAATAAATACAACTCATCATTTATTAGTATAGCATCAGTTCTTTAATAAATTATCATATTTACCAACTTTTTCTATCCAAATAATTAATTTTTTCCAATAAATAATGTAAGTATTAGACCTTAATCAACCCAGACCTTGCTAGTCCCCAGTAAGGTAAACAAAAATGAAACTAAAAACAAAGATACTATCCAAAAACAAACTTACTTTCATAGGATTCACGATTGCATTTAGCATATGCAACAAATCTTTAAACTCCTAGGTTTCCCTTAGGAGACGAGTACAGTCTTGTGAGAATTTTCAAAGATGATAGCCACAAACATCAGCTTGTAATCAAATATCTGAATAATAATTTTATAACACAAATTGCTACCACAATATAAAAATTCTAAAATATAAACCTTTTTAAGAAGCACATGCAAAACAAAATATAGAACTCTACGCTATATAAATCTATGCACTTATCATATTCTCATACAAACTTGTGTGTAGTGTGAATTAACTATACCAAGTTAATAATTTATCCGGTAATCACCTCTACAACTATCAACTATTCATCTCAATGTCAAATCTCACTAAAAAATTCATTCATAAAAGATTCTCTCATATTATAGTGACTATTCCCTCAAATATCACATGTGATAAGAAGATATTTAAGTCAAAACAAAATAATGCTCACATGTCTATTAAAATAATTGTAATCCAAAAGAAAATAATTTGACATAATCTCATGAAAGGAAATCAACACACAATAAATAAATAATGACAATTCTCTTCCTTATTCACACAAGTAATGTATCCACTAATATACTCTTGAACAGATAGGTCTTTATTTAAAGTTGTAATGGGGTTTTGAGATTAAGATTTTGAAACAAAGGATATTCAGAAATTCAAAAGACTATCCCGAGAGAATATGCATATTATACAACCAAACTCTTTTTTCATTGCCTTTCACTCTCCATCCTTTAAAAACACAATTTACAATACTTGCTCATATATAGTTTTTTTCTTTTCAAAAACACGCTTGCTATTCTTTTTTATCTTTCTTTTTTTTTTATTCATTTTTTCACAGCTAAACATATTATATTTCTTTTCTTTTCAATTTTTTAGCAAGACTACTGAATGCAATATTCACAAATATGCAAAACATTTTTTTTTCTTTTCTCAACCAACATCTCTCAAATTACATAAACAATAAAAAACTCAATATTGGGATAACCAAGGGTAAAAGATATTTATTTTTTTCATTGGCTTGGTTATTATGTATTGGGTATAAGAAATAAAATTTCATTTCAAAGGCTCAATCACGGCTTCTAATGATAACAATATTCAAAGAATAAGGATCAGCCTCAAATAATATCAAAGATGATCTAAAATCATATCTTAAGAGCTTTTGATGACACACTTTTCATGCAAATAATTTAAAGTCAAAAAATCATTCATAATATTGGTGCTGAACAAAACAAAAATAATGAAACTATTGAAGAAGGTTAGCTAAATAAAAATATTATTTATTGAGTAAATGTAAAAAACTCTCTAAAGAAAATTGAATCAAAACCCACCAGGATTTTTATGCATCTTCACTATATGTTTCAAGTTCTTAAAGCAGAATACCTAACAAATTTTTAACTTGGTAAAGTTTAAAGTGCACAAATTGTGAGTTTTTATAAAAACGTGATATGAGATACAAAAATATAGAATAAAATTTTATGTGATACTTAAACAGTTTCAAATTTAAAGTTAAGTAAATTATTCTTATATTGTGGTGTCAAATTATAAATAAATATGATATTCAGATATTTGATAACCAACGGAACAATATATGCATTCCATTTAATATTGAAATTTTGCACATTGCATATTTCAACAGATAAAGAAATCAAGCCTAGACCAAAATCTACCATATAATAGGCTTTGATTTCTGCAAACAAACATTCTTTTCAACAAACAAAAAAAAATCCTAATCACTCTCAAGACCTAGAAGAAACATGCTAAGAAGAGGGGCCAACTTGACTCTGAGAACTCTGACCTAGCCCCTTCATCTGAGCCCGTAGCTCTCTCATCTCCTTCCTCACCTCCCTTTGTCCCCTCAAGATCTCAAATAATATCTACCTATTAGTCCGGGGGTCAGTATCCTCATCAATCGATAAATCAAAATCCTCCTCCAAGTTGAAGAACTGATACCACTGTTCCACATGTACATTCTCCTCAGCTTCAACATCCCCCTGCTGCTCAGCGACTTGCCCTCTCTCTCTTACCAGCATAGTCACACTCTGACTCTTTATAAGAGAGCCAGAGTTGAGCACTACCATCGTCTTGGCTCGCTCCATGGTGGAGTCAATCACCATTCCTACCATCAAAAGGAAGAGATGGTTTTTTAGGGTCCACAATGGCTCATCGCATCTCAGCTAAAATTAGTGAGGGGAGGTCGATGGACTTCCCAGTAGCCATGGCGTACAAAAGACGAGCTCGGTCAGGGTAGATTTGGTTGTTCCTCAGTAAGGGATAGATATTTGATACTGAAATTAAGTTCAGTATATTATACTTATTGGTCAAGTCACCTTGCTGAAAGATATCTAAAATTAGCAGTCCAAACAAATCCTTTGTCTCCAAGTAATTCTTGCCCAACCACATCGTCGGGATAGTCCTAGGGGTAGTCTGGGTTGGCCACCTAGGCCTGAGTCATCCCTGTCAGTCTAGCAATGGTCGTGGCATCTACTCTAATGTGTTTACCCCAAATAAGACCGTTCCCATAGTCATCGACATTGCTATAAAACTCTCTAGCTAAAATGGGTATGCACAGCCACTCTTTACCCATGAAACCAGCCCAACGCCTAGAACTAATAATGTCTTGGACTCCAAGCCTTGGAAAATCTTTGTATTCTATTTTCCTCTCACATACGATAGGCTTGGTAGCAAAATATTTAAAAAATCTTACCCAGGCCTCTAAAGCTTGGAAGCGGATGGGATCAAAAGTGGTGTCTTCCTCTTCTTGGGGATCTTAGGTGCTAGTCCAAGGCCTTTTGGAGGTTGAAGCCCTTGGAGGTGTCATGGAATATAAGCAATAAGGAAGACGAGCATATAATAGGCGGGAAAAGTTTGTAAAGTAGTTAAGGAGAGTTTAAATAAAAAAATCGTTCAACCCTCTTGTATTTATAATTTTTCACACGCATTCGGATGCATGGTGTTCAACTATCCGGACGCACATCAACTACCGCCTTTATTAGCCTCAAAGAACACGTGTCTGAATGCGTGATCAAGTCACGTTCGGACACGCCTCCGGAATTTGAAACGATTAGACTTCACGTCCGGTCGCATGATGAAGTCATGTCCGAACGCAAATTCCAGTGAGTGCAGCCCTTAAGTCCACGTCCGGGCGCATATTCCAGTGCATTTTGATCTATGTAATGTGCGTCTAGACGTGAGATCCAGTGGGTTTCTTCTATAATACTTAAAACAAATTTTAGATTTCACCATTTTCCTCCTAAATTGACATAACTAGATCCTAAAAGTTCCTAAAAACCTAAAAATTTTAAAAACTAAATTATTATTATTTTTTTTAACAAAAGTTTTAACTTATTGTTGTAGATGCCTGTGCACAGTGTATGACCAATAATTCGAGCATGCTCATTCCCCCACTCAAAAACTTTACATTGTCCCCAATGTATTAATAAGCAGTATATAAACAATAAAGAGTATAGAATGATATACCGGATGTATTTATACTATGTATTTGTATCTGCAATATTTCTAAAAAAAAAAAAAGAAAAACAACACACAACAATATACAACAATTGAGTTTAATTGTTAGAGATGAATTATTCATAGTGAGAATCCACCAACCCGATGAATTTCACTTCAACTACACCTCCCTCCAAGAATGATTTCAGTCTTTATCCATTAACTTTAAAAGTGTTCCCGTTCGTGGGATTTTCAATCTTCACTGTTCCATAAGGAAAAACTTCTTTAACAATATACGGGCCACTCCATCTGGTTTGAAGTTTTTCTTTGAAGATATGCAGTCTAGAATTATACAAAAGAACTTTTTCTGAATGTGTAAAAATTTTACGCAAAATATTTTTATCATGAAATACCTTCATCCGCTCTTTGCTAATCCTAGAATTCTCATAAATCTCGTTCCTAATCTCCTCAAGCTCATTTAGCTGTAATTTTCTCAGAAGAGACAAAGTGACCAAGAACAATTTTTTTTCGAACCATAAAGTAGCATTTTTTTCGATTAAGTACAAGATTTTTTTCTTCACATCGAATAAGCATTTTCTCAAGATTTGAAAGGTAGACATCATTGAAATCACCAAAAACAGTAAAATCATCCATAAAAATCTCAAGAAAACACTCGACCATGTTACTGAAAATACATAGCATACACCTTTAAAATGTCGTAGGTGCGATGCAAAGTCCAAAGGGCATCCTTCGATAAGCAAAGGTGACAAAAGGACAAGTAAATGTGGTCTTCTCTTGATCTTGTAGGACAATTTAAATTTGATTATAACTTGAATAACCATCTAAAAAGCAATAAATCATATGTGATGCCACCATTTTCAAAATTTGATCCGTAAAAGGCAAAGGGAAGTGATCTTTTCTAGTCACAGAATTTAATTTTGTGTAATCAATGCACATTCTCCAATCAGTTATTGTCCTAGTTTGTACAAGTTCATTATTATCATTGGTAACTACAGTAATACCTGATTTCTTGAGGACTACTTGTGTAGGACTTACCCATTATTCCAAGATTGTACATTCTTAGCTAAATAATCTAAGAATTCAAAAGCCTCATCTAGTTCCTTATTCATAAAATCACCATTACACATCATTTCTACAATCTGGCGCAATTATGGAGTCAAACCTTCAAAAAAGAAACTTATCACATACTAGCTCTCATAACCATGATGAAAGCAAGATGCAACGAGATCTTTAAACCTATCCCAACTTTGATAAAAATTTCAGACTTTTTTAGAAAAAAATTCATGATTTGCCTTTTAAAAGAATTTGAGAGATGTATGAAATTTTTTTTTTCAGAAATTCTTTTTGCATCTCAGACCATGTACCTATAGAGCTTGGTTTGAGAAAATGCAACCAAGTCTTAGTTTTTTCCTTTAATGAAAAAGAAAATAGTTTCAACTTGATTGTATTCTCAGACACAGTTTAATCATGAAATGTAGCACAAATCTCTTCAAAATCTCTATTATGCAAGTAAGGATTTTTCGATTCCATGCCATAAAATTTTGGGAGTAATGCAATCATGCCAGGTTTAAAAATAAAATTCGTGGCATTCAATAGAAAGATGATGCAAGAGAGTGTAGTGTGACGTGCAAATTACAGATATTCACGCAAAGTCCGACCATGATTAATATTCTTATTATCAACATCATTCTCATCGTGATTACTTATTTTATTCTCGTGATCCTCATGTTTAGAAAAATTATTTCGCCTATTATTAGGATCCGCAGTCATTGTATGAGAAATGTGATTTGAATCAGATGAACCAAAAAGATTCCAAACAGAGTATCTAAATCTTCTTTTATCAATCGACCACTCAAATCACCATGACAAGAACTCATATAACAAATAAAAGAAATAAATAAAACAGAAAATAAAAAAACTAATAAAAAAATAGAACGAAATTATCGGATCTCCGATAAATTGTAAATACTGAAAACCTCAATAGATGTGATGGAGGCTCCTTGTCTTTCAACAGTTCCCCAGCAACGGCGCCAAAAATTTGCTACAATTTCAAATGTGTAAACTCAAGTACAGGTTGTGCGAAGTAATATATTTATTGGAAGATCGAGGTCGAATCCTCAGTGAATTGTAAAAACAGCAAAAACCACACTAGAATTCCAAAGAAAAACTTATGAAGATGTTTTGTTTTGAAAGAATATTTGAATTGAAAAAATTGATTAAAGTAATTAAAACAGTATGAAAAATACTAGAGCATCAGGTACTCCCTCTCAAATCCATACAATAAAAATTAAAGACTTAGTTTTCAATCTTAGACAATAATCAAATGTCGGTTGACTCAAATCACCAAATTTAGCAATAAGAACAAGAAAACACATTTATTTATAACCAGAAGTTTATTTCGGAATCTGAATAATCCTCTAGTTATATTATTATGTGAATTAATTTGTAAATAACTTAAGCATGGAATAACCAGTTATTAACTCGCAGGAAAATTCAAGTAATTAATGTATAAAAAATACAATGACTCAGGAGTTTTTACAGAGCAAAAACTTTACTAGATAACATAAGTTAAATTAACAAAATCACATACCATTAAGCTTATAAGTCAACAAAATTATCGTACTTCATTGAGAGATTTTCTCAAAGCCCTAACAAAGCCCTTTAGCTAGACATGATAACAAAAAACCAAAAATAAATAAAATAAAAGTCTATAGCCGAAGTCAGTTTTACACAACCTTCAACTCCTAGTTATAAGACTATTTAGAAAAAGTTTCAGTTGTAATCAAATTCTGTCACTGGGGTTGGCAAGCTGATCACACGCATCCAGATGCATACTTTCTGTCGTCCAGATGCAATTTTCAGTGCGTTTCTCTTTCTCAACCTTCACCTTCTGTCACTTGTGTCCAGACGCCATGCAATTTCCCATTTGAACGCGACTTCCAATACGCTTCTTTTTCAACTATGTTCCCCTTCTTGCTTTATTTCCTCCATTCTTGAGCTAATTTACTGTAAAATAAATACAACTCATCATTTATTAGCATAGCATTAGTTCTTTAATAAATTATCATATTTACCAACTTTTCCTATCCAAATAATTAATCTTTTCCAATAAATAATGTAAGTATTAAACTTTAATCAAAAATCTCTCCTCTGCCTAGAACGGATAGGGTCGGGAGAACTCTAAGGTATTCCTTAAACCCTGTGAGTGCCTTCTCGCATTCTTCATTCTAAGTGTCCTTCCCGGACCTCTTGATGGCATCGAAGAAATACTTGCATTTATCTGATGATCGGGATATAAAACAATTTAAGGCAGTTAACATTCCCGTAAGTTTCTAAATGTCTTGGATGGTCCAGGGGCTACGTACGTCCATGATGGCCTGTCTCTGCTCAGGGTTGGCAGACCCGACAATCTGCAAGGTTATAATCAAGACATCCTTTTGGGGGAGGACCACACCTGCTAAGTTGGCGTTCGAGAAGGTGATGCCTCCTTGATCCGTTTAGGGCCTCTTACTTAGCTGGGCCCCATCTTCCTCCTCCACATTTCTAGCAAAAGCTACCCTCTTCAGGTCGGACCTAAGGGAGTTGGTCGTCAGTCACTCCAAGGGGCAGGCGTAGATGACATCAATGATGTTACTGCGGGTAACGGTATGGTCCTCGACAACATGTACCTCCCGCGACTCCTCCTCCTCAATGTATTCCTTGAGATATCCCTCCTGCACCAACTTCTCTAGGAAGAATTTGTACACTCGGTAATCCTTGGTAAGGTGACCTACGTCTTTGTAGTACGAACACCTTGCATTTTGGTTCCTGGTGGACCGATCACCCTGTATCTTGGGTGGCCACTTAAAGAATGGCTCTTTTTTAATTTTATGCAACAACTTGTAGATAGGCTACTTGAATGTGATGTGAACCCCTCTGAAGGAGTTTCCCGTCGTCGGTACCAACCCTTTCCTAGGAGGGACTCCCTTCTTCTCCTTATTTTTTTTTGGGGGGCTAAGTTTCTTCCTTTACTCATTTCCAACTCATCTTCTATCCGAGAGTATTTGTTGATACAGGCTATCAGTTCATCCATGTCCGTCGGCGTCCATTTCGTCAAAGACCTATAAAGATCTGTGTCCTAAGACAAGCCAAGTCTGAAAGAGGTCGTTGTCATGACCTTGGAGCATCCCTCCATCTCATTCACCTCTTCCCAATAGCGAGTAGTGTACTGGCAAAATGTTTCACCTTCCCTCCACCAGAGGGTCAACAATGATTCGACATCCTTGGGCCATTTGCTCCTTGTGATGAACTGCGTAAAGAACTATCTGATCAGCTCCCTCTAAGACCCTATGTTATTTGGTGGGAGGGTTTGGAACCACTTCATGGTTGTATCGTCTAGGCTCATTGAGAACACGATGCATAAAAGCCTATGATCTAAGTGATATATGGACATCATTTGCTTGTATTGTCAGAGGTGAGCTTCTGGTTTAGAACTTTCATTGTAAACTTTAAATCGTCGCACAACAAACTTCTTCAGTACCTCTATTTCCATGATATTTTTGTGGTGAGTGGTGACAAAATAGCTTCATCAGTCGTGTCGTCGTTGGGGGTGGACTTGTCCATCCTCATGGAATTCAACTTGGACCTGAGGTCTCCCCCATCCTTATGGTGTCTCCTCTCACCATCACCGCGTTGGGCAATATGCCCTCCAGCTCTTCCATTCTTCACAGAGAGGGTTGACCCTCCTCAAACTCCTCTGCACCCCCTTGTCTGGACAGTCTTTGACTGAGGTCGTTCTAAGCCAAAGGTTTGGCCCTCTTGATTGGGACCTTCGGGTCTTGTCCATTGGCACTCGGGCACTTTGGAGGCCTGGAGTCCCCTACTTTGCCACTCAGACGATTCCTCAAGTTGTCGGCTCCCACCTCCTTAATGGAGGGCTCTTTAGATGGTCGTAAGTTTTGAGATCCTCCACCGAAAAATGCAAATTCATCGAGTTTGTTAAGCACATTTACATTATTTTCCTCTATCTGTCTTAATCAATCCCCCAACCGTTCTTCAATGAGATAGAAAAAATGACGGGCCAAGGAGCCGTCCTTTTTGCCATCAAGACTCAATTCAGTTTGGTAGCTTCTCTCTCTAGAATGGATTGAAAGCTCCTTGTTGACACTTTCAACATGATCCTCCGTTCTAGATATGGAGGGAGCCGGTGCGTCTATGTTTCTTTGCTAAGTACCCTTTCCTTTCAAACGAGTGTTCACCATGGTCACTATCTCAAGAAAACTTGGTCGTTTCCCATAGATGACGCCAAATTTTGCACAGTAATTTTTGCACAATAAATGAAAAAACAGATCTCTCACCTAGCGAGATTACCTAAAAAGTCAATGGTCCCATAACAAATGGATTTGAAAGATGGTGTAAGGAGCGGTGGTGAATTACTTTTTCAGCTGTTTGAACGATCCCGCCCTATCAAGATGGACTCTGTCACTCAAAAAAAAATGTTAGAAGTGCGGCCGAGTGTTTTTCGACAAAACCCCTCTGACAATCAAGTCAGTATGTGAGAGAGGGGTGGAAAAACACTGTTCTATTGCCTGGCTTAGATTTTGCATACCTTTGTTCTGAGTTTATAAGAGCTATTTATACCTTCATGAAAGTAATCATTACGAACAGGTGGGTCTCTTGAAGAGGAAGTCCCTTATTAGCCCATTTGGAAGGCAGTAAGTGATGCTTAGTCTTTGGATAGAGTGTCTTCTATTTGGTGTGGCAAAGGTTTATGCATTGAATGCTCGGACTCCCGAGCACTTAATGTTCTTTCTTCGAGGCTCTCCGAGCAAAAAATATGTCTCATCCTTTTGAGAGATCTTTTGATGTCCTTCATTGTGGCTGTGCATGCGTTGGGGCATTTGCGTTATTTGCCCCTCTAGGAGGTCATGTCATATGGGCTTCCTACTTCGTAGACTCTCTTTATTGATCACCAAATTGCCTACCTTGTCATTCTGACTATCTTGGAAAGGTGAACCAACCATTGACAACCCACTCTTCTTCCAAGTCATGACAACCGTCAAAAACTCTTATCCATATTTTGTCAACATGGAAGACTTGACGCCGAGGTGACGTGTCATGTATAGAGTACTCTGCGGACAAGATATCAAGGACTCCGCAAACAAGATTTCTGAAGACACGTGTCATCCCAAGAACACTTCACGGCCAATATGTCGAGGACACGTGTCGCGTCCCCCTTGATCACATAAAACATCCCATCATAATCGTTACATTCAATATTTACTCGTTTCTTACATAATGGCATATTTCAGTGAAAGGCTTAGAAATACGTTTTCTTAAAGCTCTTCTGTAACTCGAAAACAATGTGAAGTGGAAATTTGTGCTATGTGTATCCAGTATAACATTTCAAGGAACAAATTCTATTTTTTTTTTTTATTTAACAGTGAGGGATATTTGGACTAACTTATGTATATTTCGATTGATTCCTTCTTCAATTTGGTCAAAAACAGATCAATCACGTCTGGACTAGGATATTCATAAAAAATAAATTTCTTATAGTCTAACCCAAATGATTGACATAGAACATTGCACATGGTTGCATAATAAAAACACAAACAACAACGAAAAAAATATAAACTAAAATAATAAATATTGGTACAATATTATAAAAAAAAAAAATCGATAGCGTAGAAAACTCCTATTATTGTATGGATTTAGTTACCCACCAAATTTAATGGCTTGTTTAGCAGACTTCACGATCGATGTGGGTCTTAAATATGGGTCATTGTAATCAGTGAAGTCAAAGAGAATCGAAAAGCTCCCATTTCCCAAACACATGAGAGGTTGCGGGATCTACGTTAATTCATATTTAATCCTCCTTCTGCCATTGGTTGCCTTGATTTTGGGTCAACTGTCACGTGGATTATTATTGGTTTAGCTTGTCGGGCAATGCTTTAAAACTCAAATTAAGCACAAAAAATTGTAATTAAAATGTATATCATCTTTTAGATGAGTGGATCCCATTAATTTTTTCAGTGGATCCCACTCAACTCATACTCATCCAATAGATAATATTTATTTAGGTTTTAATTTTTGGATTTCATTTGAATTATATAACATTTTCCTGGTTTGTGGGGGTGATCCGATCAAGAATTATGAATTAAAAAAATTGTGTTAATGTGATATTATTTGAATCGTGTTATTTTGAGTTTATCTCATTTTCGTGTCGATACATTTTAGATCGTATTATCTTTGTATTGGTTCGTGTCATTTTTGTATAACCTGTTACTTAAAAAAAATTGTGGGATCTGAGCTAATTAATATTATATTTTGAATACTTTGAAAGAAATGAAAGGTTTTTTAATCCTTTAATTGATATTGGTTTCCATGAGCATATGTATGTACCTTTAAGAGTCATTTCATTTCAAGGGCATAGTGCAACTCAGGTGATTGGGCAAGGATCATATGTATAATTGTTTTTAATAAATAAGTTTTTATTTTATCTATGAATTTTTAATATTGAATGAAGTTTAATGTCAATGTAGCAATTGTTAACAAATTAGAGGCAAGGAACATTATAGTGGAGAGAATAAGTTTCTTTATTTTGAGAAGAATTATATTTTCTAAATATTAAAATCTAACTTCATATTTTAACCTAATGATATATCAAATGATACATTAATGTTAACGGAAAAGTGCAACAATTATCGTTATAATAAATTAATATATGATGACTTCAGTTGTTACATTTAAAAAAGGGTCAATAACACTTTTAATCCTTAATGTATGCCCGTTTTGTTAGTTTAGTCTTCAAAAATTTGATTTCTAAAATTTTAATGTGTCACTTTAGCCCTTAATCAGACAATTTGTTAAATTTCTTGACTGATGTTACCACGTGTCATTCTTTCAAAAGATATCACGTACCCAACACGTGATTATTCTATAAAAAACTTGACGGTCCGTTTATGTAAAGATCATTTAAACACGAATTGAAAACTTTAAAGATAAAATTAACAAAATTAATACTTTAGACATTAAACTAACAAAACGTTCATACTTTATGGGTTAAAACTGCTATTAATCCTAAAAAAATAAAATTAAAGTTTTAAGTTACAATAGCATTGATTGTTTCATAAAGTTCCTCGAGGAGCTCAATTTAAGTGGATTAATCAATTGTTGGACCTAGGGAATCATTTTTCCCTCATAAAGAAACAATTGTTTGGCTAAAATTTAGTCGTTACTTGGTGGAATTTAGACACATTATACGCCCAAAATCATGCCGGAAATACATAGCTTTTTTTGCCTAAAAAAAGAATGCATTAAGCCCAATTTTCCGTCTTTTTCGTCTAAAGTCATCTTTAACTCGAAAACAGATATAAAAATTTTTCATTTAATTGTTTTCTCACACATAAGAAAGAAAGATTCTTATCACTTAACTATGACGTTGCTTCAAGGCAACTAATGAAATTACCCGTTAAAGGCTGAGAGTGAAAGCGTAATGAAATTCATCCTATAATAAAAATATTTATATCAGAAGGAAGCATTGATAAGAGTAAGCAGGGAAGAGCTCGAATGCCGGTCTTTGGCTAGAGACAATCCTTTTTTTTTTGCTGTTTGCCCATTCCTTTCGGGCAAACATAAAAGTATAGGCAAGAAGGCAAAAGAATAACAGACGAAAAGGAAGAGGGACAGACATTAAGCACTAACATATTAATTTCTCGAAAAATACTATGATACTATAAAAAAAAACCTCAAAAACTATATTTTTTATCCAAAAAAGTGTTAAGTCAACCCAAAAAATAAAAGTAAATAGAAAAAAAAGTAAGTGCACCAGAAAAATCTCAAAATCATATTCGAGACGTGAAAATATTCTTTTTACGTGGAATTAATTATAGATGATGACCAATATAAGAACCCTCTTAGATCATATTGAGACGGGGAGAATGAGATACATATACTAAAATATATTTTTCATTTTTGGGACATGCCTGTCCACCAATTGAAAAATAAAAAAGTTTGAAAATAAATACCCAAAAAAGACATAGAAAAAGTCATAGGAAACTTCTACACCCTTGCAAGATGTGCATATTTTCAAACTTACTTGCACCTCTGCATGTGCATTAGTTGTCGAACCCCGATAACATAGTATTATACAAATGAAAGAATTTTACTCTCTCTCTCTCACACACACACACACACACATTGCTTATTGGATCTACAAATTTAATTCAATCTTATTAAAAATAGATATATTTGACCAAACTTGTTGACTTAGTAAATATTAATTGATATGGTACAATAATATTATTCGAACAATTACGTTTGAACTTTTTCACTATCACATTATGTCAAGCCGAAATTTTTCTTTGAGTTATGAGCAACCTTTTATGTCAAACAATACCCTATTCGGGTTTGGCTCCTCTTCGAGCGTAAAATAATTAGAGAATTCTTTAATTTTTTTTATATAGTGAGAATTTGTTCATGCTAATAAATTTTAAATTCAAATAAGTATTTTAAGTTTTAAAAAATTTAGGATAGACTAAGTTTATCAATGCGAATAGATGCTTTTTATTTTACAAATTATTATTCTCCAATTATTTTACAAATGAAAAATGTTTTTTTGACCTAATTTAAATTCTTAATCTAGAGAGTTAATTTAATACTACCATTAAATTAAAAGTGTGTTTCATTTGACATAAGAACTTATAATTAATCTAATGACCATTATCGGATTTTTGGTTCAATAATACAAATTGCTTTGTGAGAACTTTACTTTTTTAAAGTTAAAAGTTCAAGTCTCCCCTCAAAAAAAATAAAATCTACGATATTAAATTAGGGTTAATTGTAGATGATGGCCAATAAGGTCTATGTACCATCGCTCATATATAGTATGATTCGCTTACAATTTGAGAGGAGGCTAACCCACACCAGAAGATGCCGCAATTCAAAGCACTATAAATTCACTCCGATTCTATGCTAAACCCCACTCCACTCCTCTCTCTCTCTCTCTCTCTCTCTCTCTCTCTCTCTC
>CAUOFW020008168.1:672440-924940 GCA_963454935.2 Ilex paraguariensis
AAGGAGTCCTATTCGAACTGCTCTATTTTACATACTCAAATGGCTATCACTGGGTAATTGCTTGAATTTTTTCATCTTGGAAATTTTTTCAGAAGCAGAAAGTTTTATTTAGAATTCCCATCTTTGAGGTGGTGATAGTATTTGGATTACAACCCAAGGTAGCTCAAGTGATAAGAAAGACGAACTGTAGACCCAGATGTCCCGAGTTCAAATTTTTACAAACTCTTGGAGTCAGTTTATTTGAAATTTATTATCCCATATAAATATCCTAGCCCCAAGCGAGGATGACCTGCCTTTGACCGAATCGAGAAGGGGATTACTCAATGTATGCATAAATTAACTCAAACACCCCTGATTACTAAGCATGTCGATCATCGATTAACTTTCATGGCTTTGGTCTAATTAATTGGGTCATTCTGAATGAGAATTCTACACATTACTACAGCATATGTATCCTTGTTCTTATGTTTTTTTGTGTAGAAAATCTAAATGGGGTCAAAGTAGATATGTGATGATGTTTGGGTTGATTTTCCACAAGCTGATTGCTAATGTGTATTGCACTAAGAAGTGGATTGTGTTAATCTAATAATCTGAACCTGTGAAACTACTCCCAAATTGAGATTTAACGGAAAATATGGCCCTTAATAGAACACAAAGAAACATGTATCTGACCCAAATAATTGGAAAAAAAAAGGCTTTATTGAATCGAGTTCAGAAGAATATTGAAATAAGTATAACTTCTTGTAATGATTAGAAATCTTCCTGCCCAAGTGTAATGGTTCCAGCCACAGGAAAACAGGTGAGACCCATAATATTTTGGTCCCACCTGAATGGGGAATTATGACAGAAAAGCAATGACCCACCTCAGTTTCCTAAGTCAAAATACTTTAGGGCAACTTTGAATTGGTGTATAGGAATCATTCAAAGGTAGTTCATCTTTTTCTACAGCTAACACATTGAAGTCTCTTTTGACTCCAAAAAAAAAAAAGAAAAGAAAAGAAAGACCAAATCCTTATGAATGGAGACATGGGAAAGAGAAGGTGGGAGGAAAGTGGGAGTTGTGATGATAAATGAAAGAAAAAGAAGACATGGGGGGGGGGGCTCTTTGTGTGTTGTCTAATTGTCTTGTTTGTTTCCTTCCTTTTTTGGTTTGTGTGGATATGGTTTTGTGGACTTTGAAACCTTATGGTTGGGGGGGTCATTGATTGCAAGTTTGATACTTTCATGTCCACTGTTTGCCATCCTTAGTTAATCCTAATTTCCTTTATATATATATATATATATATATATATATTTGTTTTCTTTTTTGGTAAATCATCCGTCATGTATTTATGTGAACCCACTTATATAAAATAAATAAGTCACATGTGAATTTACTATTGATAATTTATTAAGGACGAAATGAAAAAAATATATATCAGATGAGATCTCGCTTCTCCTTAATTTGCCAATGATTGGTTCATTCTCTCTATTTTTTGTCAAACCCTTGATTAAGTTACCAGCTGTTAATCAGCAGAATATTAATGAAAATCAGACCTTTTAAGTATAGACTCAATTTCACTTTGTCCCTTGAACTATTGGTTTGTTCACATTGTCTCAAACTCAAATGTCTGTTGTCTTTTCGGATAGAAAATGTCAACGTACCGAGACAAAGTGAACTAAAATCACATAATTCGAGGGGCTAAATGAAATATTTTTCGTTAACTTTCTAACAGATGTTAACAAATTCGAGGGGCTAACATCTTGGAGTAATGTGAATCCAATGACAGAATTGAAGGTGCAATGTGTGGAACATGAAAGTTGAGGGGACAATGTGAAGAGTCATAGTTGAAGGGGTTAAAATATAATTTACCTACTTTGCAGTTGTAGGTGGTAACAACCTAAGGAAGTAGTTCACATATGATTGTCAATACTAAAAATCCCTTACACTTCAAACATGATTACCAACTAATCAACTAATCTTGGGGCAAATTAATGTCCAATGGTAAGGTTAACGGTTGATCTAATAGTCATTTTATTCATTGTTGGATTTTAAGATTACGGAATTTGTGGGCTTTGGGTCGGGATGTTGACCAATTAAGGAGTTGGATCGGGTTAACCTGCCCATTGGAGTGTTTCTAATGTGTCTATTTTTTAGTTTTCTTTTCCTCTGATTTCACCTATGTTTAGGTTTTTTAATTTTTTGGGCCAATGTGTCGGATTGTGGGCCCTGTCAATCAGGTCATCTTTGCAGATCTCAATAGGGTCATTTTATGGGCTATGGGTTCAATATCATTCTCCATGGACCTCTCTGCTGGCTATCACATTGACCATTGACCATCATGTGATGGGCCAGATCTGTACATAGCCCAGTTATACATGGGCCCACAGCCAACCATTTGCTTCCGCTTCCAAATAAAGAGAGCTGTTTGAAAAATAAAAGCAATGCTATTTGGACCTAATTCAATAGTGTCAAATACACTTTTTATTCCCAAATTATGTGCGTAGTGTTTATTTGGTCCTTAAGATTGATAATTTGTATCTATGTGGCCCAATCCTAATCATCCGTCAAAATTTCTTTAATATATTTGGTCATGTGTCAATCACGTGGGATCAAATAGGCACAAATTAAAAATTTTAAAAACCAAATAAACATAAAATTAGAAACTACGTCATTGACGCGTGATTAGAACCATTACAATTTTTTATAGACGTTTGGAATTGAAATTTGATGACAGTGAATGATTAGATCGATAAATTATTTTCACAAATTAAGTTTAAATGGTATTATTTGAAAAATAAAGGAAGCCATGAAACTCCAATCTACTTAGATGGGTCTCTATTCGCCCAAGTGTACTGACTCGGTCCTTTCCTTGGCTTTGCTACGCCTTGATATGTCTTAAATCATAATTAATGCCAAATGTCTTGTTCTAGATAGCATTTTGTGTGTATTGTCTAATGCCGACACGAATGTCTTTCAGTGCTTTTCAAGTCAGATGGCTAATTTCGTGACATTACATTATGGCTATAACTGAGTAATTGTAGACAAAAACCCTAGTTATATCTGAGATGAAAGAGGAAGACAATAATGAGTTCTAAATTTAGATATCTACAATTAAAAATTTGACGTAGATTGTCTGTCTTTAATCAAAATCAAATCTAAGAGGCCCAAACACCCTTTTAAATGCAAAAAAAAAAAAA
This sequence comes from Ilex paraguariensis, assembly GCA_963454935.2. Classification (NCBI taxonomy): domain Eukaryota; kingdom Viridiplantae; phylum Streptophyta; class Magnoliopsida; order Aquifoliales; family Aquifoliaceae; genus Ilex; species Ilex paraguariensis. The sequence goes on from CAUOFW020008168.1 coordinate 675,621, forward strand.
ATTGCAATCAAAATCACCAAAGATCTCCATTAATCCAGATGCAAATGTTATCATCTCTCTCTCTCTCTCTCTCTCTCTCTCTCTCTCTCTCTTCTGCGTACTATCTTTTGCTGCTTCCATGGTGGATCCTAGCTAGTGCCTGCCACACCTTGTAATAACATTACAGCCTCCCCGGTAAGGATGTTGAGTATAGTAAAAAAGATTGATGGTGAAGTTCTTAGCGATAAAAATAGGGTGATAACCTTTCAAAGGTAGTTCAAATAGTAATATAGATAAATTGTAAATTCAGATATTGTGAGTTTAAAACTTAATAACTCTTTAAAGTCAGGTCATGAAGAATATATCCCTTATAAATATTATAGTCCTGACATAGGTGGACTATCTTTGACTGGACCAGAGAAAATATTAGTCAAATTGCGCGTAAATTGGGTCGGATACTCTTGACCATTGAAAAAATAAAAAACAAGATGAGATCTAATTTGGAGAAGGCGATTCAAAGGTTGGTTATTTTGCAATTTATTGGCCATTGTATTTTTGTATTAAAAAATGTTGTTCATTTTGATATTTTTCTATCTCTATATTTATCGTCAATAACTATTATATTACAATAATCGTATAATAGTTACTTTACGTACTATCTTCAATGAGGTCTAAAATCTCAAAGTTGATAATAAATTTTTCAAATAAATTCTAACTCGATTTTAATAGGTTAGGATTTAGTCTATTTGATTGTAACTTAATCTTATCATATTAACTTCGGATATTATTGTTTGGACATTGGAACCTTAAAAAATCACTTATTGTTTATTCAAAATTAATGGAGTGAATAGGACTCACAATCCAATCAAGTTTTGTGAGTTCAAGTCGAATCTATCGAATTTGTATTTTTAAATAGACCTAAATTTATTCATGTTTGACTCGTTTAAAAAATAAATCGAGTCCGAATCGAGCCAAAAACAAGTCGAATTTGAGTCAAACCTTAATAGCTCGATTTTACATATAAACAAATTAAATTTTACGAGTTTGAGTTGAACTTTTTTATAACTTATTTCACAAATAAATCTAAAAGAAAGTTCAAATTTTACCCCTTCAAGTCACCAACTAAACCCTAAACATGGTGTCCAAAAAAGTGTCAATCAAACAACTACAACTGGCCAGAAGAAAAATATAAAATATATTATCTCCACCACATCTCAAGCTCAATATTGACCAATACACAACCTAAAATCTATACCATGTGGCAGCCTCATGCTAAAATGAGGTGAACTCTCTCTCTCTCTCTCTCTCTCTCTCTCTACCATCTGATCACTGTTCTCTCTGAACATCTGTTGCTCATGATTGAAAATAATCCAATACAATGTCTAAGTCCAGACCCACATGATCATACCACCATGTTAGGCATGCTTATCTTATATATAGCAATTAATGAGCTTTTGAATCTAGCTTTAAATTGAATCAAATCATCAACATAACAATTACTATATAGACCCATATGGGCCCCCCATGCCATAATTTTGTTGACTATCAACTTCTTCCTTTTCTCAAAGGGGGTTGGTTCCACTGTTTGAACAGAAATAGTCTCCAACTATTCCTAAAATTAACCAGCCACATAACCATAGGATGTTGTCTTTTAATTAGAGAATCATTTCAATCATAAACTTTTTAATATTCAAGACTTATGATAAAAATTTTCGATTCACATAACTAGCCACAACCACTATACACATCAAATCAATCAAAAACGTTAACTTACATTCTTGAAATATTACATTATCACAGGATTTGTAATCGAACTGAATTTTACGGTCTTTCAAGTTTGTTTTTCTAAAAAATTGTTTAAATTTAGTTCGTTTAAAAAAAGAGTCGAGCCTAAAATAAATCAAATTCTAAAAAACTCAACTATTTTACATATAAGCGAACAGAATTTTACGAAATCGAATTGACTCTTTTTAGGCTCGTTTTTTAAAATAAAATTAAAAAAAATGTTAAACGAATTAAGCTCGAGTTGAATTCGATCCAAACCCGAATAGCTCAACTCGATTGTCAGCCCTAATAACAATCTATACACAAATATTGAATCGATAATTGGAATTTATAACCTCGAAATATTGCTAGTCTTATAATGTGAGCTATCACAATGAGTTGGTAGTTATCCATTTTTTCATCACTACAAATGGTGGTATTGTCCTGGTGGGGCACATAGGTCATCTACCATGAGCACCATGTTATTCAACATTTTTTCCATGGAAGCTTCTATAATCTATGGTCAATCAAATTTAAATGACTTCTTTAACCTTTGGAAAAAAAATGAAAAACACCCCACCAATGGGGGCACATAGCTCTGTACTAACATGTTCCACACCATTTTTTGTAAAACATTGCACTAATTTTATATGCTCCCAACCCCAACCGGGTTAGTTCGAGTGATAATCGGTCACTTGATAAATCAAATTTAAAAAATTTTAACTCAAATATATAGCATTTATTGGATGAGAGAATCCAATCAACTTTTTCAATAAAACTTATTCATCCAATAGATAATATGCATTTGAGTTGTAATTTTTTAATTTTATTTAAATTGTGTAATATTTTCACTCTATTTGCCAATACAAAGCACTGTTATGCTAACCAAACCAAAACCCAAATTTTATATCTCAAACGGGTGTGCACCACACATATTTTTTTGTGGGATTTAAAAAGAAAAATCTTGCATTCAATATGCGAGCATAAACATGTTTAAGATAAAATATTAAAATTTTGATTTGGGCAATACAACATTTCTCGCTAATCTTCTATAATATAAAATAATACAAGCTTTAATAAACTTATTCAATAGTTTCAAATAGATTCATTCAACATCCACCAACATTCTTAGGGATGTCCATAGTTCGGCTCACAAATTTTTTTTCAGGCTGGGTCTGAGTAGGGTAGGGTCAAACCCATACCCACATGATTTATTGGATGGGTTAAGCCAGGTTTTGAGTAGGGCAAGTTACTTGTGAGCCTATTGGTGTGAGGCTTGTGAGCAGCCTTGCTAGGCGAGTTAGGTGGGGTTGTTTGTGATTTTTTTTATATATAACTTTATTTAAAAATAATGATACTTTTGTAACTTATTTTTTTTATAAATTATATTTTTGAATCAAATGTAAAGTCAAAATAGACAAAAAATAAATAATGAATAATTTTATTTTTGAATAAGGGAGAAACTACATAACAGAATAAGCACATTCCAACTAGGTTAATATCTACCCACCTATTTATCATATGATTCTACCCTTTAAAACGTGTATGTTTAATATATGAAAAAAAAATAATGCATTATTTATAATATCTAAATTTCTAAAACTTCAAATTCTAATGTTGGGGGGACTTATTTCGATGAGTCAAATTTTTTTTTCTTTGTTTAAAAAGGTTTCAAATTCAACGGACTAAGAGTCTAACTTTTTTTCAAATAAAGAGTGGGTGGGCTGGGTGAGGGGCTCTTGGACAGAGTTTTAATGGATTTTTGTGGACGAGCTATTGAGTCAAGTTTCGAGCCGGATAATGGGTTTGGGGAAAGTTCAAATTCTCTTTTTAAGGATATTGAACTCGAATTCGGACGAGTCAACTATTATATCTATTTTATCTGGCTGGGTAATGAGACCCATAAATAACTCGGCCTATGAACACTCCTAAACATCTCTTTTAAAATTATTTATATTTAATTTTTTCTTCTCTTCAAATTCATCACTTAGTACTTACGTTATATCATATTGTCAGATACGAAATACCCCTAATAAAATATAAATTAGTATGATGCAAAAAAANAATTTTTTCTTCTCTTCAAATTCATCACTTAGTACTTACGTTATATCATATTGTCATATACGAAATACCCCTAATAAAATATAAATTAGTATGATGCAAAAAAATAGAATCTATTCCATAAGTGAAGCGTGGATCAGAAGGGATCCTCCACAGATAAAAATGTTCATGACGGTAAGTCCACTTTAATCTTTTTCCCCTTTAATTATTACTTTATGACATGAAAAAATGCTAAGAAAGAAGGGTAGAATAGTCTTTTGATTTAGCTCATCAAGACAAGCCACCTTTGCCTTTGTCCGTTTCACAACTATGAACAAGTCAAAGTGGCCAAAGCCGGTTTTCCATTCTTGCATCTCCCTTTCCCCGCGCTTCTCTCTCTCTCTCTCTCTCAGTTGTTCTTAGCTGGTTTTGCTCTCAGTTGTTTTCTTCATATTGTTGTAGTGAATTTACTAAATGGTCACAATTAATCGTTAGTCTTTTTGCAGATTCTTGAGGTACTCTGCTTTATCTAGTTCAATTTTCTTTTTTTTTTTTTCTGATTAAATTGACTTTGTTTGATGTTATATTGCTGACTAAACTGTTATTAATTGAGTTTAGTTGGATGTAATTATTGTTAATTTTCAATATCTCTCCAATTTTGCATTTTGTATGTGCTTTGTTTGTTGATTATTAGACGTACGGTCTCTCCATTTTTGACAAATCTTCTAATTACCACCCTGCGCTGGTGGTCTAGTTTAGCGTCGTTCTTAACTCCCATATGGTTATCAAGTAAGGATTGATTCATGGAAGTAACATGCTTTGCTCCATGGCTTTAGTGGTGCTAGTGGTGGTGTGGTGACGATTAGTAGTTATGGCTCAAATCGGATATTCTATATTGGGGGCCTCTCATGGTCACGCCCAAGGAGTTACTACCTACTGGCCTCTCCCCTTTTCAATAGCAAAAAAAAAAAAAAAAAACCTAATCTTCTAATTTTAGTTATTTTTTAACATGGATAGTGTGAATTTTTGTTTTGTGCTTGATGGATCGATTTGTCTACCTTACAAGTTAATAGGTTTCATTGGAATTGGGTTGCAAGTGAAGCGCTTGTTTCATTCTTCTCTGCTATGATTTGGTAAGGATGATGATGATGAAGATCATCTTCTTATCTTCTTAGTGGCTTATTTGATTTTGATTGAAAAACCCCATTTATATTTCTTGGTTAGATAATAGTGACTCAAAAATGTTGCAGAACCCGGTTGAGATTTAAGGTTTAAAACCGTGACCTTAAGTTGAGATTTAGCTTTGGTGCACTGATTTTCTTCATTTTATTTCGAATTTTAGTAGTAATCAAACTTAAGACCATTTCTACATATAGTTGTATAACTAAGCTCAAAATACATACAATTGTTGTTGAGTGCAAAAGGAAAGCTTCTTAACGAAAGTACTCCTTTATGTATTGTGACCAAATGTTGTTCAAATAATTAGGTAATTTTGAGAGTTTGGATACTCATTGGACTTGGCAATGAGGCTTGCCGCGTCAACATTTATTTTTAAATCAAAGACAGCAAGGAAAACCCTATAATTGTAGTCACGAAATGGACGGTAAATGAATCATGATGCCTGCACATTTTGATTAGTTTGGAGTTAGAATGTCATTAGTTTAAATGTAGAACTTTTATCCAACAATGGGATGATTTATACTTCGACTTTTACTGGCCACAATTATCAAAATACATTAAATTCCATAGCATTTTATCCAAACATTATGAGCATGTTTGTCTGCAGTTTGTAGCCTGCATCAGTAAATGTGGTTTCTACAAATAAAAAAGTCACCAATGCAGGCATATGCCCTCCATACAAGAGAAGATTGGGTATAATTGAAGAACTGTTCAGTCACTTCAGTGGAAATCATGAGTGTTCATGCATCTAACATCCTTGAAGATCAGAAAGAAGAACAGAGTCATCTTGTCGAGGTGATCCCTTGAAGCATTTGTATTTAAATATAATTCTTATTCATAAATTTTTATCTGCAGAGTCAATATGAATGTGAAATTCTTGGCCACTGAAATTGTTCTCTTTTCAGGTTGCCAATGCAGAAAAGCAGTTGTGGGCATTGATTAACTCAAAAGGTCCATTGCACGAAGACGTTCAAGCCTTGTACCGCAAAGTCCGTGATGGTTATGAGGACATCATCTTGAATGACCATGAAACGGTGGAATTTCAAGATGTGGAATATTCTTTGTGGAAGCTTCACTACAAGCATATTGATGAATTTCGTAAAAGAATACGGCAAAGTTCTGCTGATGAGAATATGAGATCTGGAACTCCACAAGATGTTGCGAGTATGCAAAATATCATTGACAATCATATGGAAGGATTCAAATCATTTCTGTCTGAAGCGGCTCAATACTACCAAAATTTGATCACAGAACTGAGAAGATGCTATGAGCTCCCCGAGGAACCTTTGTTGTATAGGATGGATGGTGGCTCAGTTTCTGTTGAACCTGCAAAATTGCTCAAGTATAGATATTCATGTCATCGTTTTTATGTTTGCCTTGGGGATCTTGCTAGATACCAAGAACTTTGTAAAAAACTTGCTATTCAGAACTGTGACTGGTCACTTGCAGCCAGTTACTACTTAGAAGCAACAATGATCTGGCCAGATAGTGGGAACCCCCATAATCAGGTAAATGCCACCAAAAAAAATTATTGTCTTGATTACTGTGGGATCTGATTATTGCTGATTCACAAGAAACGAAATTTTATGAAGCTTGGAGCATTTCTATTTCATTGGTAACATTTGATCATCTAACTTCTTTTGTAGCTGGCGTTATTGGCAACATACATTGGCGATGATTTTCTTGCCTTGTACCATTGTGTTAGAAGCCTGGCTGTTAAAGAACCTTTTCCTGATGCCTGGGATAATCTTAAGTTACTCTTTGAAACCGTAAGAATTGTTATTATCACCTTTTACTTACCTTATAATATGGGGACCTTATATTGCTTTTAAGTAATCTTTTGTGCTTGTGGTGGATTTATGACGTGTTTCTTATTAGTCTCAGTGGTGCTTTGTTTTTCTTTATTATGGTGCAGAACAGTTCATCTTGTTTGCATTTGCTTTCCACCGAGGCTGCCTTTGATTTCTTAAAACCATCTGAGAGAAGTTCTTCGTGGATGAAGTCAAACACAAGAAGTGGTTCCTTAAGCAAAAATAAGGTGGAAGCTGCTGAATATGTGTGCTCTGGAGAAACTGACTTATGGCCTCTTTTTGTCAGAATGATAAGTTTCTTTTTTGTAAGATCCAGGTACTTGGTGGAACATATCATCCTTTTAATATCAAATGATGTCTTAATTGTTTGTGTAGGCATATATCAAACTGCATTGCTGTTGAATCTTGATTTTCCTCTCCATTATTTTTCTTTCCAGTGATGCATCTTATGTACCAGTGTATCATCACTGTAATCTTACTGCTGTTTTGATCTGCAACCTCATTTAACATCGTGTTTTCCTGGATGATAAACTCACTATAGTTGCACCTATAAAACAAACTCCGGTGATTTTTGCATGATGAGAATGAATTCTCTTTTGTGTGATCTGAAAATTTTGTGGTGATTTTAGTAGCCCAACATATGTAAGTGAAAAGTTGGCTGCTTTATAAAACTCTTTGTCATGTATTCAGATCGTAAGTATGTTTTATTGAATGGATTTTTGGTATGTACCCCATTCCGTCAATCAAAACAACACTAATTGATTTTCCCTAAACTGCACAATATTTTAGAACACCAAGATATTTGGGCTTGCTTCCAGTATTATGAATCTATGATGCATTTATTGTTATTGATTTGCTAATATACATAATCTAGCAATTAGATCTTTAAGGAAAATCCCTTCCCTTAATATTACATGTATAGTAGGATAAGCCACGATGATTACATGGAACATGGTCCTTCTTGAAGGCTCTATAGCTGACAAACGTTTGCCCAAGGGCGAGTGTTTGCCTGCTAGCCTCAGAATCCATCATCATCTCTTCAGCCTCGTCGATACAATCACCTACTCTTCCATTACAGTTCTCGATGTTGTGGGAAGGTGGTGAATCGATGTTGTAATGGGCACAAGAATTCCAGCTGACATCATTAGTAATTGATGATGTCTCTACGTTCATGGCTAATACCATGAGGAGGAGAATCAACACAAGCCGAAGACACATTCATGGACCAAAATAAGAATATTTAGAGAAATGATGGGATAGAGAGAGATTTAGTTGTTACTTGGTCTCTTGCTCTTTGTTGAAGGAGGGGTGGAGGACATGAATACAAAAAAAGAAAGGTGTGTGGTAGTGAGGTTTTTAGATGTCTTGGTTTCACTCACTTCATGCAAATTATACGAGATAATTCAGTCGTATCCAGTCTAGCTGGTGCAACACCTTAGATTGGTGGAACTAACATTATGTAATGCACTTCGTCCTTTTGCCATTTTGTAACTTCAAAATGAGAAGGTATTGCTTAAGCCTGATTTAACCTATCGGGTACCCATTTATCACTCCTTATTTTTCTATTTTGGAGGGTACCCGTTTATCCCTCCTTGTTTTTCTATTTTTGGTGGCCTTGATGGTTGAAGAGCACCGTTTATCAATCCTTGTTTTTCTATTTTTGGAGGCGTTGATAGTTGGAGGGTATCTATTTATTACTTCTTGTTTTTCTATTTTTGGAGGCCTTGATGGTTGGAATTAGGAGATTGTTATAGCTCCTTATTTGTTGGATGACCACTCTTTTTTGACCACTGAATACTGTTGGATAACCATTCATTTCATGTTTATGCAGACACGCACAGATTTTATAGGAATCAGTATTCTCACATGGTTTTTTTATCATTCTATAAATAATTTTGATGTGAAAAAATATTTGGAAATCGTGTTATTAACTTATACATGGGTTTTGGTCAAAATTATATAAACTTGTTCCTTACCTCTTTTTCTTAAAAATGGGTTGACTACCCTAATATCTCATCAGGGCCAGCCCCACCCAAATTTGGGCCCTGGTCGAAAATATTAAATGAGGCCCATGACAATATAATATTGACAAAATAATTATTCAAATATTAATATTATATATTTAAAACTATTTTTCTTATTTTTGAGATGTAAAAATACAAATTCTGATTTTGCATTCAAATTTTTCGTATATAATTCCATTAATTGAAGTTGAATTTGTAGACCAAAATATAATAAAGTTTGTTATCAGTTAAAAATATAGAGAAAAAGAATTAAAATTTATTAATATAACAAAATAATTTTTCACATGATGAATGTTAGTAGGATTTTGAATAGACTAAAAACAATAATAATAAAGTAAAAATTCTGACACAGAAGAAAAATGACTCGAATTTAAGCTCAGACTTGATTGTTTGTTTCTTACAAATGAAACCCTTCACCTATTTATAGGTCATTCGTCTTACCATGAATGACTATCATCTTGCCAAATGTTATACATTTATAGCGTCTCTAGAATCTTTTATGCAAATATCTAGTCTTTTAATATGTAGAAGAACATTTTAGGTCTATTTTATATCCTTATACCTTGTATATTTTTAGAATGTCCCTTGAAGAAAGTTTAAATTAAAAACCTTTTTTAGGATCCTTTAGAATATTTCTTCAAGTGGTTTTAAAATTAAAGAACTCATCCTAAGGTCGTTTGGAATTTTTAAGAAGACAGAACCTTATAAAGTCTCACTTAATGTAAGGTGTTGTGTGTTAAGATAACTCATATTTNGGAATTTTTAAGAAGACAGAACCTTATAAAGTCTCACTTAATGTAAGGTGTTGTGTATTAAGATAATATCTTCAGTATTTACATAAATAATAGGCAAGACTGAAAAAACAAAGGTAATAAAAAAGTATTCATTCACTTGTGTTGGATCAAAATTGGAATAAATAGACACGTGAGGAAGATTACAAATGTACCCCCTCACTCAGATACATGTAACAAGATGTATAATTTGCTTGACCTTGCTGCAATGATTGATACCAATCAAGACTANAACAAAGGTAATAAAAAAGTATTCATTCACTTGTGTTGGATCAAAATTGGAATAAACAGACACGTGAGGAAGATTACAAATGTACCCCCTCACTCATATACATGTAACAAGATGTATAATTTGCTTGACCTTGCTGCAATGATTGATACCAATCAAGACTAGGAAAATGATTTTAGGACAAATTTCATGAAAAAAATATCATTTAAGCATTTACATTTCACGATATTGCCACTATGATATTTGAAGAATAATAACTGCTTTCTGATGTTTAGACAAGGTTTGAAATTTTTAATTTGAGTTTTAATGAGGGGTGCAACTTTATATGTGATGCAGTTTGAAGGACTTTCCTGGTGTGTTTGCTTCCACCATGAGAGAGTTGGAAGCTTTGCTGGCTCTAGATGATACAAAACTGAAAGCGTCATTAGAGTGCTACCAACATCTGAATTCCGTTCGAAGAGGCCCTTATCGAGCTGTTCAACTTGTTTCCATATTGATCTTCGTCATCCATTGTCCGACTGAAGGCCCAGAACTAAAGGATCCAAAACTTAAAAAGGATATGAAGCAGTCTGCATTGATCCAAATGGCATGGACGGCTACATTCATTTGCATGGGTCGCCTTCTTGATAGATGTCTAACGGATAATCTTCTGGACTTCAACTCCCTTTTACCAGCTGTGCTAGTGTTCATAGAGTGGTTGGTTGGCATGCTTGATAAAGCAGAAGCGTATTGCGCTGATGAAAAAGTTACCTGTGCAATGTCTTACTTTTTTGGTGCTTTTGCTGAACTTCTGAACCGACTTGATAACAATGAGGATGAAGTTGAGTCTGTTTATCATACTGCTCTTTGGGAAGAGTACAAGTTGAGGGGCTTTGCCCCCGTGGCCCAATCACATCTGCCATTGGATTTCACTATTCATGGGGATTGTATGGACAATTTTGATAGTATGAATGTGTGTCGTGTCCATCGTATCTTTCATGCTGCGATGAAATTGGTGGCCAGATCCAATGGTTCTCAAAAGTGGATCTTTTATGATAAGTTGGGAAGAAAATTCTATACAGCAGAGTCAGTGAAATTTCAAGACCAAGGAGAAACAAAAGTAGCGGCATGCAGTTATTCTCATGAAGGTAAACAGCCCCATCAGCATAAATGTGGAACCACAAAAGAAAATGAGGAAGAAGTCAATGGGAAGCATCAGAAACAACCTAGTACAAATGTTGAATCTCTCAATGTGGAAGATGAGGAAGTCATTCTCTTCAAGCCTCTCGCNCAGCATAAATGTGGAACCACAAAAGAAAATGAGGAAGAAGTCAATGGGAAGCATCAAAAACAACCTAGTACAAATGTTGAATCTCTCAATGTGGAAGATGAGGAAGTCATTCTCTTCAAGCCTCTCACAAGATATAATTCAGAACCACTTCATACTTACATCACCACAAATGATCAAAGTTCTACTGAAGGTACAAAGGAGCATGCAGCACCTTCTGATGAATGCTTGCGCCGTGCCACATCATTGCTTATAGCACAAAACCAATTGCAGACTGATCCCTTCAATTTTCATTCAAACACCTCTAATGTTAGATTCAACAAGCCATTGAAGCAGCAAGAACCTATTTTGAAGGATTCAGCAACATATCCTGCAGGACCTCCCTCGCTCAGTGGTTGGGTCTTCAATAGCGGTCAGAACCTTGAAAGAGAGAAAGGAACAATGGATTATAATAAACATTTGTTGAGCCCTATTGAGGAAGTACCTTCTGCATCCTTGAATGCTCTCTCCATCAGCGAAGCTAAGGACAATGCAACTGGTTCTGGGCACGTTTCTCCCATAACCCGCAACAACTCCTCTCCATATGTGGCTCCAGTGCCCTCTGCCCCTTTATTACCTGATGAAGCTGTTTGGTTCAGGAGCAATTCAAGTTTTTCTGAGAGCAAAAACACAGTGGGGATTAAGGAAGCTGATGGTATTCTTGGTGCATCACCTGTTGGTGGATACTCAAATTTGTCTGTAGCACATAGACCATTCGATTCTGGTCCTGCCGTACCAGGTTTCATTGGTGGATACCCACCAATTTTTGGAATGAGTTCTTCTGAATGGCTTTATCAGTATGCAAACAATCGCAATCACGAGCTAGTTAATAACCATGTTCAACCAGTTCAAGTCAATCCACCTGGACATATTGGAAACTTCAATGGTCATGACACTTCAAGGTTTGATCTGTTTAATCGATGGGGAAATCCTTTGGTTTCAAGCCGGATGGTATATTTGGAGAGCCCAGAATCGCATCCAGGTTTACCTCCTGTTTATCATCTGGAAGAACTAAACAGGGATAAACTCTTTCTTGGCTACCAAAGGCAATCCCCTTATGGATGTGGTACAGGACCTGCAGGTATAGACCTGGAAGCTGAGCAGCCACACCTTCTGCAATATCTTAAAGAAAGAGAATGGCAATTGCAGCGGGATGCTCAACTAAGAGGTCCTACGTACATGGGGAATTGAATATATCATATGGAAACCCACAAAAAAAAAAATAAAAAAACATGCATTTTCCTGTGACTGGATGCCTGATTTTGCATATAGTTTGCATCCATGTAGCCTGTAATGTCAAATTCAGATAGCTTACATGCATGTGTAGATGTCTCTATGTATATGTGTATACCCTGTATAACAGTGAGTTAAACTAGTGTACGAATGTGCACCTGCCTAAAATGGAGCTCTTCTTCTTCCTTTTTTTTTGGACTATCCAACAACGATGACAAATTAATTGTGACGGTATGTGTACATGTATATGTTCTTGTCTTATGGAGGTTCAGTACTTTTTCTTTTTTCTGTAAAGTAGGCTTACAAATACTTACTTCTGATGTTCGAAGAACCCTGAAAGGTTCTATATAGAATGATGCATCCAAACATTTTTTTAGTGCCCCACCTTCTTTCTCACAGTCAAGTTACTCATTTGTTTAATAAAGCTTTACTGAGTTTATGAGGTGAAAGCGCAAAGGAAGCCGCTTTACCTTGTTTACCCCCTCAAGTTCTTTACTTCGAAGGAGGTGATTTCAATGTTTTAGATTCTCGATTGAGAAGTTTGGAAGAAGTCGAATTACAGCAAGTATCGTTTTTCTTTGTAGACTGGCTCATCAGAGCATAGTCCTAAGGTTTCTAAGTATTTGATTCATCAAAGCATACATTGAAATGGTATTCCTTTAGAGCACTTGACGCTTGGTCCAGGCACACGACTTCCCTTTCTCACATGTAACTTTGGTGACCAACCACCATATCTTATTACTGATCTAAACTGCCCAAATGATTGATTTGAGAGATGGGTTTCTACAGGTTTCATTGATGCAAGTGACTCGAGGTTCGAGGGACTGATGATCAGGTAAGAACTAACACATCAGTGCCCTTTGTGAGTCTCCAAATCTCACATTGGGATAGAGTGCGAGACCAAGACAAATTGATAGAATGCANAGGTTTCATTGATGCAAGTGACTCGAGGTTCGAGGGACTGATGATCAGGTAAGAACCAACACATCAGTGCCCTTTGTGAGTCTCCAAATCTCACATTGGGATAGAGTGCGAGACCAAGACAAATTGATAGAATGCAGTGGATAATCATGGGAAAGTTAACAGCGCTAATTGGACTACTGAACGTTCGTCGAGACTCAAAAATTTTGATGAGAGATGATGTAATTAGTCGTAAATTTCTATATTTTAGAATTGAGATCATATCTGGATTCAAACTCATAACCAAATGGTAATCAATTATTTTGATTGAAATTTTCAAACCACCAAGCAAAATGAAGCAGAGATTATAACATAAATTCGAAGGAGGCAAGTGTAACTCACCGGAGCAAAGTCGACCGTTGGAAGATGAATATAAGTTTTTTCATCTCACAATCTGAATCGAGTCTTACCACCCACATAGCAATTTTGGTGATAGTTCCATCAAATATTGGGATCCATAGTCAATTTAATTGTTACAATTAAGTCTATCAATCGTGTTAAGTGAAGTGCGTTTATATCGAGTTTTAAAGGATTCGTGTCAAAAAATAGTCATTCATACTATATTCGTTTATTAATTTATGTCTAACGAATTGTGTCATATTGGGTACGTGTCTTATATAAATCATATATAACCGATATATAAACAAGTCGATATAGTGTAATTTTTTTTTTGTTACTTTATTCATACCCCAAATGTAATTTTTTTTTTTTTGTTACTTTATTCATACCCCAAATGTTCCGATTAAGATTGCCCTTAAATCTATGAGACTTGGGCTATGTTTGGATGACAAGTATGAAGTGGATTGGATATCTAAAAAAAATATCATTTCTATCTAATCCAAATCAACCCAGCTGCCATCTAAATAGAATATGGATTGATATATCCAATTCTTGCCCCTATTTAGGTATACTAGCAATGCACACGTAAATTGCACGTGAAAAAAATTTAGTTTATTAATTTGTTATTAAATTTATTTGAAATACACGGNTTGCACGTGAAAAAAATTTAGTTCATTAATTTGTTATTAAATTTATTTGAAATACACAGTTGATGAGTAACAAAATTGAATTATTTTTTTGTAAAGGTAAGTGAATAATTAAAATACCAAGAAAAAAGATACTTTCTCTTTTAATCTCAAAATTTGATAAATTTTAGCCAATAAAAAAAAAATACTCAAAAACATGGTACATAGTACATTAATGTTTTTTTTTTGTGTGGTACCTAACTTTAATTATTTTTTAAAATCTTTTTTCTTATAGTTAGATTAACGAATTTTGGAACATACAATGTTTATTTATAATGCTATAATAGAATATGAGTAATGAAAAATTAAGTTTAATAAATATGATTACAGAGTATTAAGATTTGAATCGATTTCAATCATTCTTTTACAAAATTTAACAAATAGGTTTGAGATTGTTTGACTGTAAGTTAATTTTCTAGTCTTGCTTATTCATTGATCATGAACAAATTTTTATTAAATGAATTTATTTATGTGAACTCTATAAATTGCAGTTTTAGTCATTTCTAATTCGTAAGTATTTTTAGAGTGTTAGTATGTTTTTCTGTAGTAATTTTTTTTTTGGATTCTGTTAATTAATTTTTTATGTGGTGCTTACCATGTTATGTTAGATATTTTTATGTTAACCACATTTGTGATCCTTAAGGCCCTGTTTATGATTTCTTGTGTAGAATTTTCTCATTCATGATTTACGTTTCTGTTTACTGTTCTCCTAGACTTGTTAATATAATCTTTAAAAGATTTCTGTGTGGATGATTGAAGAGGAAAAAAAAAAGACNATTCATGATTTACGTTTCTGTTTACTGTTCTCCTAGACTTGTTAATATAATCTTTAGAAGATTTCTGTGTGGATGATTGAAGAGAAAAAAAAAAAGGCAAATCATGTCTTAAGTAGTTTCTGCATAGTTTATATGTGGCACCTTCTTTATTAACGAGTCATGCTTTTGACTTTCAAGTTGTTTTTTTCTCTATTTTAGGTTTTATTTGGATTTAATTTATTTATTATTGGATTGATTGTTGGTCTCAATAAATGTCCGCATAGTTTCTATGTGGCATCTTGTTTATTAACAGGTTATGCTTTTGACTTTTAAGCTATTTTCCTCCATTTCAGGTTTTATTTGAATTTAATTTATTTATTATTGGATTGATTTTTGGTCTCAATAAATATTGGAATTTACCATCAATTCAAAAATTATGAATAATTAGGTCAATATTATAGGAGATTTGAACAAGTTTTCAAAATATTAGTTATATGAGCAATGAAAAATTGGATTCATGAGAGGTTGTAATAAAACAACTAAACACTAATATTAAATTTTTTAATGTAAATATAGGAATTAGTAAACTAAAACATAAGAATTAATAAACTAACCTTAATTAT
This sequence comes from Ilex paraguariensis, assembly GCA_963454935.2. Classification (NCBI taxonomy): domain Eukaryota; kingdom Viridiplantae; phylum Streptophyta; class Magnoliopsida; order Aquifoliales; family Aquifoliaceae; genus Ilex; species Ilex paraguariensis. The sequence continues at coordinate 691,340 of CAUOFW020008168.1, forward strand.
GCCGAATACTCGACTTACCACACCAATTTAAAAAACTAAAACATAAGAATTAATAAACTAATCTCAATTATTATGCCGAATATTTGACCTGTCACACCATCTCTTAGAAAGTTGCTTGACATTAAATTAAGTACTAGGAATTTAACGTAAATATAGGAATTAATAAACTAAAAAAGAAGAATTAATAAACTAATCTCAATTATGCCAAAAACTCCAACTTCGATTTCACTGAGTTTGTCACAGAAGAGCATAAGACCATAGGATTTCAAATAAATGACTATACATATACATATATTTTTTTGTCTTTCCTACTTATTAGACTTATGTCTAATAAGTAGGAAAGACAAAATAATATATATATATGTGTGTGTGTGTGTGTGTGTGTGTGTGTGTGTGTGTGTATATATATATGTATCACATAAAAATTATCAATATATGGTATTAGAATTCTAGTAGAGTTTGTACAATTGAATGGAAAAGAAAGAATGTATTGTCATAGAGATAAAATTTATATATATATATATATATATCACCTAAAAATTACCAATATGTAATATTAGAATTCTAGTAGAGTTTGTATAATTGAATAGAAAAGAAAGAATGTGTTGTCATAGGGATAAAGACTATCTATCAAGTCATAGAGATAAAGTTATCTAGGTAATATTTTGATAAAGTTTATCTAGGTAATATTTTGATAAAGTTTATCTACCAAGTCATAGAGATAAAATTTATCTAGCTAATATTTTGGAAGTCAAGTAGGTATGAAAGATAGGAAAATATGTGGGTATAATTAGTTTTATGGTAATAATTAAGAGTGAAATAAGAAATCAAAAACTTTTCACACATGCTGACATTTATAAGTCGTATAAATATAGATATAGATTTATACATTTTTGTGAAGCCCATGGATAAGAGTGGTCTAATTTGTTTTCATTAACTATCTCAAATCTCAAAAGATAAAAAATAATGACTTTTGCTTTTCGCAATTAAGATCGTTTTAAATTTTACCTTAAGTTTAATCCGATGGTTAATATTAACTCTCCAAATTTAATAGAAAAAATAGGTCCTCTAACTTTTAACTTCTCATAATCACTTTAAAAAAAAATAATAATGTTTGCAACTGTCCCACCATCATTACTACCACCCTCACCCCCACTCCCACCACCACCACTGCTACCACCATTCCCACTGCCCCACCACCATCACAACTACTACCACTACTGCAATCGCCACTGTCATCATCCCGCCACCACCTCTACCCCAACCACAACTACCATCACCGCCACTACAACCACCCCCACACCACCTCATTAACACCACTATCACCATCACTCATACCACCCCGCCACCATCACCATTACCACCATCATTACCACCACCCACCACCATTGTCGTTATTATCATCGATTGTTATTACTGTCGTCCACTGCCACCAACCATCGTTATCATTATCTCATTTTTATATTTATTACCATTATCACCATCATCCCACCACCACTGTCGCCCACCGCCACCATCCACCATCACTATCGTTGCACACCACCACCCATTATCACAACCCACCACCACTCGTCGTCGCCCACCATCGCCTCCACCCATTATCACCCACCTCTATCACACTTACTACCACCATTGTCATTCGTTACCACCCACTATCTGATAGAGTTGTATACTAAAAATTTATTTTTTGTAGTAAAACTCATTTTATTAATTAATAGAAGTTTATTTTTTTCATTTTATTGAAAATCTATATGGGCAAAATGTTTGCATTATATTTAATATATGGTATGTATATGTGTCTTATATTTTATATTATAGATAATTTGGTGTGTAAAGTTCGGCTTATACACAGAAAACTAAATTATTTNTGTATATGTGTCTTATATTTTATATTATAGATAATTTGGTGTGTAAAGTTTGGCTTATACACAAAAAACTAAATTATCTGATCCTTGTATAATATGAGTATAGGTTTACAATCTTAGATGAAATTGGACACACCATCAGTATGATTGTATTATAATATTTTAACATAGTCTGTCTTGACTGTAGGAGACTGTTTGATGTCTCATATTATTGCGCTAGTACACTTTGTATATTAAACAGACTCATGTTGATGTTATTATTTTTTTATTGATTTAGTAAGATAATAAATACCTCATGATTACTATAATTGCTTATACTCTTAATCCCAAAATATTTAATTGTCATGTGCATATAATATTCGTAATTTTAATTCATCAAAAAATGATATTCATATTGAGTCAATAAACTCGGTGAATTGAGAGATGATATTATTTGTATGATGAAAATTAATTATTAAAGGAAATCATGTCCTGGTATTTAAATGGGTTGATAATGTCTTCTTGAGGAAGCTTATAAGTTTTGTCTATGTCAAACATTGCAGGTGGATTTAATTATCCGACATGATAAAGAAGTTGAGTGGTAAGGTCTAAAGGAATAAAAAAAGTCAATTAAATATAACTGTCAATAGTTTATTTAATTGATAGACATCTGTAATCTTAAACGTTTGGAGATTATTAAACATATAATAATAAGGAGCTCGAATATAATTTTAAGATAAAGCTCAGGAGATCAGTAATAAATTTTTAGTAGACTAACTTATTATTAATAGGTTGTAGGATATTTGTTATGAGTTGAACATAGAAATCATAATCCCATTGAAAGCTCAGTTTTTATTTCTCCTTAGGGTTTCTGTCGTAACCTATATATAAATGTCTAGACTCTCTAAATTAGCATCAATTCATTACTCACGTTTTAAGAGAGACTGAAAGAGAGCGTAGAAGTTTGGAGGTTCTTGCAGACCACATTACATCCGAATTTTTGACGTTTGGGGATATACGATAAAAAATTGTGAGGTTCAGCGAGCTACCTTCTGCATTTATCTTTTATTTTTTGAGTTCTTGCTCAGATGAGATCAAACCATAGTGATCTCGAAGGTAAACCTTAATTTTGTTTTATAGGGTTTTAAAGGAATTTTTTTTTGTATTCGATACATATAGACAGTTAATAATTATAGGAATTTTCGTTCCAACACCACCACCGTCGCCCACAAGCACTCATTGTCACCCACCACCATCATCGTCACCGCCCACCATCATAACCTATCACTACCCCCACCACCGTTGCCGCCTCATCACCATCACTATTGCCCACCACCACTCACACTCATCACCACCACCGCCGTCACTTATAGCTGTCACTACCACAATCGTCACCCAAAACCCACCACCACACCATCATCATTGTCATACCATGGTTGCCACCATCACTACGGTAGTCATAGCCCACCACAACCATCACCGTCCTTCACTGATGCCACAACCATTGCCGCCCACTACTACTACAATCGGTACTTAAATTTATTTATCTTTCATCTATGTTTGTGATTTAATTTTCAGTGTGAATACAAATATGTTTATGATTGACAATTTTTTATTACATCATGCCTTCAAACATGGATAATAACTAGTTATATCTATATTAGATCAAATCCATCATTATATTTGGTTTATAAATTAGCTTTCAACTCATTATGTCTCAAAATTATGTTCCTCAATTATGTCTCAATAGCGTTAGTGAATAAAAAACTATGCTTTCACATCTATTTTTTTAACAATTCAATCAAATATAAAATAAATATTTTTAAATACATTGTAACCATAAAAAATACATCTCATCAACCATTCAAATTAACAACATATAATGTTTACAAAATTAACCAAGGAGATCTCCTCACCTAAGGGTGGACATATCCATAAATTGTATTACATATCCTGTTCGGCAAAAAATATCTCAACCCTCCTTGGGTTTCATTTAACTCATGTTGGTGGGTTAAAATTGACTTTTCAAATCGAGTCAGGATAAAAATCAACATGAGATTTTCTATGCATTTTTTACTTACCAAATGTGGGATATATGTGCTCTACATGTTTTTTTTATCATATTTTACCAGAGCTATCCATCTTTAATCCACAATTCGAACATACCCTTCGGGTGTGTTTGGATGACAATGTTGGACTGGATTGATGATCTAAAAAAATATAATTTCCTATCCAACTCAAATCCACCTATCATTGGACTCGTTGGGATTTAATGTCAATGGGACCCATGACAAAGGGAGATGAAATATGGTATCATTGGCTATTTTGCCTCTAATCTATCAAATCTAACACCATGTTTGATTTATAAATTAGTCTTTTGACCAATTTCAAATAAAATTTTCTTACATGTAATTTTTAAATAAATCTCATAATTTCATGCCCTTTAGACGGATTTTCATATGTTACAAGGACTATTGAAAATTAACTGAAGTTTTAATTAATTAGTTATTTTATTATTAGTTGTTAATTAATGTTAGTCCAAATAAGATATTTCTTTAGTAGAGTTAGTTTATTATTTAAATTATTTGTTTTGTTGAAGAAGATATTTTGGTCTTTATATATGTCAGTAGAGCCTTGTTTTGACAAAATAGATTTATTAAAAAAAATTAGGTTTTTAAAAAAATAGGAGGATGAGACGAATGAGAGAGAGAAAGAGAAGAGAACAAGATAATTCGATCATTTGCATTAGTTATCCTAACCAAAAAAAAATGCTAGTCCCCTTGGATTTCAGTTAACCCATGTAAATTGGTTAAACTTGACTTTTCAAACTGAATTGGGATAANATATCCATAAATTGTATTACATATCCTGTTCGGCAAAAAATATCTCAACCCTCCTTGGGTTTCATTTAACTCATGTTGGTGGGTTAAAATTGACTTTTCAAATCGAGTCAGGATAAAAATCAACATGAGATTTTCTATGCATTTTTTACTTACCAAACATGGGATATATGTGCTCTACATGTTTTTTTTATCATATTTTACCAGAGCTATCCATCTTTAATCCACAATTCGAACATACCCTTCGGGTGTGTTTGGATGACAATGTTGGACTGGATTGATGATCTAAAAAAATATAATTTCCTATCCAACTCAAATTTACCTATCATTGGACTCGTTGGGATTTAATGTCAATGGGACCCATGACAAAGGGAGATGAAATATGGTACCATTGGCTATTTTGCCTCTAATCTATCAAATCTAACACCATGTTTGATTTATAAATTAGTCTTTTGACCAATTTCAAATAAAATTTTCTTACATGTAATTTTTAAATAAATCTCATAATTTCATGCCCTTTAGACGGATTTTCATATGTTACAAGGACTATTGAAAATTAACTGAAGTTTTAATTAATTAGTTATTTTATTATTAGTTGTTAATTAATGTTAGTCCAAATAAGATATTTCTTTATTAGAGTTAGTTTATTATTTAAATTATTTGTTTTGTTGAAGAAGATATTTTGGTCTTTATATATGTCAGTAGAGCCTTGTTTTGACAAAATAGATTTATTAAAAAAAATTAGGTTTTTAAAAAAATAGGAGGATGAGACGAATGAGAGAGAGAAAGAGAAGAGAACAAGATAATTCGATCATTTGCATTAGTTATCCTAACCAAAAAAAAATGCTAGTCCCCTTGGATTTCAGTTAACCCATGTAAATTGGTTAAACTTGACTTTTCAAACTGAATTGGGATAAAATCTGAATAGGATTTCTAATACATTTTTTACTTACCGTAGGATGGATTTAGATCATCTCCATTACCCCCCTTCCCTTGAATTTTCCTCAATGTAGTGCTAAATAAGTGACATCACTGACATGTGTAAGATTTTGAATTTCAATTGACATGATTTTTTCTCATTTATTTTATTATTGGTGGAGTGTTAACCATTATTAAGGAATTTTCTTACAAGGAAAAAATTGTCTATTGAAATTCAAAATTTTATATATGTCACTCATCTAGCACTGTATTTAAAATTTTATATATGTCACTCATCTAGCACTGTATTTAGAGGAATTGAAGGAAAAAGGTAATATAAGGGATCCAAATCCCCCTCACTTAATCATTTAGATCTCATGACATTTGAAATATTGCATACAGACCTCCTAAAATTTGTACGCACGTAATATTTACACCCCGTCGTCAATGTCTATTAGTAAATTACATCCAGAACCCCTTAAATTTGTAGGCATGCAATACTTAGATCCCTCAAGTTTTAAATGATATATTTAGACACAAAATACAACAAATAAAAATAGAATATCAAATATTTTAAATTTTATAACCAAAATTAATATTCTATTATAACATTTATTGAAATAAAATTTAAAAATAAAAATCTAATTTTTTCTTAAAATTATAATTAATATATAACTATACTATCTATTAGAATTTAATTTAGTTGTTTAAACGACTAAATTACCCCAATGAAAACTAAAATATATTGTGTTCATTATCGTTTGACCCCTTATTTAATTTTTTAGTTTTATTCCAATAGCTATAATTATATATTAAATATAATTTTTTTTTTAAAATTATATTTTTATTTTTGATTTTATTTCAATAAATGACATAATAGAATATAAATTTTGATCGTAAAATTTCATGTTTTATTATGAATAATTTAAACATCTTATTTGATTTTTTAGTTTTATTCCAATAGATAATATAATTGTATACTAATTACGATTTCTTTTTAAAATATTGACTTTTTATTTTTGATTTTATTTCAATAATGATACAATAAAACATGAATTTTAGTTATAAAATTTGAAATCTTTTATATTCTATCTTTGATTCGAGTATTTTTTATCTAAATATAATATTTTAAATTTAAGGGATGTTATTATTATACTTCTACAAATTTTAGGGAGTCTGAACAAACATTTGACGACAAGGTCTAAGTGTTACCCACATATAAATCTCAAAAGGTCCGTATATAATATTTGAAAAATTAAGAGTTTGAATGAGTAAATGAAACCTCGAAAAATTTAGGGGTAATTCTACCGATTTTTTTAATCACGATTTATTCCCTTTAAACCCCAGTCCAAACATACCCTAATACGTAATTGTCGAAGGTTTATATTTGAACGGATTGGACTTGTATATGTTTCACAATNCCCTTTAAACCCCAGTCCAAACATACCCTAATACGTAATTGTCGAAGGTTTATATTTGAACGGATTGGACTTGTGTATGTTTCACAATTGAGTCAAGTTTCACAATCGACAGTCTCTCTCTCTCTCCTCACACACACTTCTTCACAGCAGAATCTGGAATTTGGTGATCTGAATCCATCAAAGATGGAGGAAGTCAAACGTGTCGATGGGGAAGATGTATCATCAGCACAAGCTGTATTACTTGGAGCCCTTGCTCCTGGAGTTAACGTCCGTACAAGTTAACCGTTCTACCATCAATTCATTTTTACCCCCTAAAATCCCTCTAACATAGAAGTGATCTTTCGCTGTTTCTATTTCAGGGTCCAACCTGGAGTACCCTAAAAATAGCATTTTTTATGCTGAGTCTGTGTCTAGCTGCTATGTTGGGATTGGCTTTCTCTGCTAGTGACTCTGCTTTGATACTTCATGTTACCTTCCTTGTTCTCATCACTGGGACCCTGTTCTTGCTTCTTACCAGGTATGACATTTTTTTTTTTTGGGTGATATTTGCAATCTTGAGTTGAATTACATTTGTAGTTTGTTCACAAGTTGGAAGGGTTAAGTGAAACCGTAAAAGTAAAAGTATAGAGGGGTGAAGTGAGATCGAGTCTTAGTTCAGTGGGGATTTTTGTTTACATGTACTTGTGCGCACTTGTATGAATTGCTATATATGTTTTTGCTGATAGCACTCAGGAATTGGTTACTTGTTTAGCTGGATCTTTGTGTATATTTGATTATATTGTTTGATTGGAGATGGGTAGTGTTTTGATTTGCTGTTAATGTGAGCTAATTTTGTTTCTAGTTATGTAATTATTATCAGCTTATGTTTCAGTCAATGCTTTGTATGTCACAATTTAGGCGCGGTTTGTGTTATGCAGACCAAGAGAAAAATAAAGGCATCTTCATATAAACTTGCCTTTATATTTTGTATTTTGTATTTTTTTTGGTAAATAAAGGATTTTATTCAGATAGGAAATGAAAGCTTTACAGCTAAAGGGGAAAACAAGAAAATCCCTTTGAACAATTTTTTTTTTCATCTCAGGTCAAGACACCCTGATGTGAAAACAGGGATGACAGTTGATCGGGGCAGGGGCGGGGGGAGTAGTCTCTACTCCCGTACTCATTTCAAAAATATTCGTTCAACCCCGGTCCACCCCTGTTTGTAGGGAAAATTTTAATCCCCGCCCCACAGGTAAATTATGAAATTTTAATCCCGGCCCCAAAGGTAAACTTTGACCCCCGTCCCAGCTACCGTTCTCATCCATAATAATTGCTATGATTTTAAGAAAAAAATTGAAAAAAAAATATATAAAACCTCACTAATGGAAGAAACCCTTTTATATAACAATTTTTTTTTTGGTCAACATTATATGACAAATGGATAAAAAAAAATAGAGAAAGTAAAATGTTTTCTTTTTTTTGGGTAAAGAGAAAAGTGTGTGGGTGGTTGGAGTTTGTAATATTATATATATATATGTATTAATAAGTGGATTGGAGGGTGGATCTTTTTAATATTATATATATATATCATGGATTTACCGAGATAGGGAGGGGATGAGTTTTAGTTCATCCCTGCCTCCTTCTCCGCACGGGTTATACATATATTTCTATATACGTTCACCATCCAATACATATGGCTTATACGGGTTTGGATGAATATTTATTTTTTTCCATCCACTGACATCCCTAGGTGAAAATTAAAGCCTAGTTTGTACCAAACTATACCAAACAAAACAAGAATCCATGAACAACTGTTCTCTTTCACACGAAACTTGTTTTCCAGCCTTGCCACTCCTGCTCCAAAAAGAATTCCAACTGTAGTAAAGATGTTTCAGCTGCCACCATCACTGCAGTTCAATGATCATCGTAGATTATTATCCATTCACTCTGTTTAGCAGCAATAAGAACATCAAATCAATTCCCAATTTTGTAGAGTTCTTCTGTCCCTTGGAGACAGATGGATCTGCAACGCAGATATCCTCCCTCGAATCATGTTTAGTATCACCTGTATCACTGTATCAGAATTCTTGAATATATTACCAAATATTCTTCCCCGTCCAAGTATTGGCAGCTTTAGCAATCATGTTTTCCCAAGATAATACTGACATAGAAGAATTACATCTATTAATAATAGAACCCCAAACCCCATATGAATTCGAACATTGGAAAAATAGATGGCAGTGACCTTCAGGAGCAAAATTGCATAATACACACTGGATATCAACTCTGTAACAATATGATTGCAATCTGTCCTTAGTACAAAGTTTACTTTTGAATGCTAACCACTCTTTAAAGCTCCACCTTGGAACTGCCTGATTAAACCAAATAATATGATACCAGCTAACAAGTAACAACACCAAGGTGTTCCCTAATAGCATTCCAAGCAGATGTAACAAATAATGTCCATTTGCAGATGGAATCCATTTGATAGCATCGTTCCTATCAGCACATGGTTGGTAAGCAAGCATAGCAGTTTGGATTTCTCTAAGTTCATCAGAAATAGCAACAGGCCAACCCCATTGATTGTCTTGGATAATGGAACTAAGGACCCCAAAGGAAAACCAGAATCATAAACAGCTATATGTGACCACTGGGTGAGCAAAGCCCCCTGTGGATGCTAATTATCAAACTACAACCTTGTATTAGTCCCATCCCCAATAACATGTTTAATTAAGGGTCTAACCATACTTTTTTTCAGCCAATTCCAAGAACAAGTATGTGAGGGGTTTTCACCTCCCAAAAGGTTCTGTTTTTCAGGTAATTGGCCCTAGTCCATTGAGTCCATATACCACTATCATCAGTAAAAATATTCGAAATGTACCTCAACATTAAGGCTTTATTCCACTCAGTCAATTTTTCAATACCAAGCCCCCCTTCCTTCTTTGGTTTGGTGAGCTCTTCCCAAGCTATATTAGAATTGGTAGCTTTTAGATCAGGTCCAGACCAGATGGAAACCCTTAAAAGTTCTTCAATCCTCTTCAAGACATTTAGGAAGGATCAAATGACTACACCAAATGGTCACATACTGCTTAATATTGCTTGAACTAACTGTACTCTCCCAGAATATGAGAGGGATTTATAAATCCAACTCTTGATTTTCATTTCCACCTTTTTAATAAGAAAACCACAATCTAATGCTTTAAGCCTGGTGGATATAATAGGCACCCCAAGATATTTAATAGGAATACTTCCCTCATCAAACCCCAAACAGTCCTTAATTTGTCGCTTAACCTCTTCAGAAACCCCAGAAAAGAAAATCTGGCTTCTAGAAGGGTTAGCTAAGTCCAGAAATGGCTTCAAAGTGTTCAAGAGAATCATGCAGCACATAAGCAGAGTGCATATCACCATAGCTGGACATGCACAAGTCATCTGCAAAACATAATTGTGATTTTCAATATATTTTGTATTTTGAACGTATGAAAACTACCAAAACGAAATTCGAAACAATGACCGCGATTGTGGATATTTATTCTAGAGGATCCCTAATGCATTGTGATTGGATTTTCCTGCAGATTTCTTGACCAGACAGGCCTGGTTTCGGTTGAACATCAGATGCAGGAGATGGGTTTGGCACCCAAAGATAGTGGAGAGAAAAGCAAAAAGAGCAATTGAAGATTTTTAACAATACAATATCATTACATCAACAATTTTTAAAGGAGAAGACATCAAAGGGGCCATGGTAACAATTTGGATGGAGATGATAGGTACAATTCTTATTGTATTCCTTGAGAAATGAGCAGACAACGAGGAAGCAGAAAATATGAACTGCTAACTGCTAACAAATCATGACCCCTTTTTTCATATTTCATGAGTCTCCTGTGGTCAGCTAATTGCATCTCTCATGCAGCCTTTGGATCCTTCTCTTTTGGTTTACTCTTCTTCTGCTTAATGAAGCAGAAACATGAGCAGCAAGGAAACTGGAACAACAACTTCATGTCTTCGGTTTTTACAATGATATCAAGGGCCAAAACAACCACTTTGTATTGAGAGTTGCAACCCCTCTTAACCTATTTATATTTGCTTTTATGTAACTTACAGTAGATTTTATACCAATTCATTACAGATAAAAAGATGCCTGGCTTGATCGTTGCCATGATGGATTGGAATGAACTTTCTTGTGTCTTTATGCAGGGCATATTACGATGCGCACTGGAAAAAGTAGGTTCTTTTCTTACTTTTCCTTGCGGTAAGATTTTTTGGTAAGCCAGCAAGAGTTCAAAATCTATAGCTCATAGAAGTCTTTGGGCTTAGACAAACTAAGTAGATCAACCCGGAAGGCCTCTTTGAACAGGGCATTTTATTGGTTCTTGTGGGCATTTATAGTAATTTTACACAAAACATGAATTTTCTGAACACTTTTTTCACTCACTGATATTGTCATGGAGAAATTCAAAAATTGGGAAAATGCTGCACCAGAAGCATTTTTTGATTATCAATAAATTGTTGTTTCTTATCGGTAAAAAAAAGAAAAGAAAAGAAAATGGAGTTGTAGGCAAGTCTTGTTAAACCTCTGTGCTTAAGGAACTTGTAACTTTGAGTTATATAGAGTAAGCAGCTGGATCCAAATAGCCCTTCCTTTGCTATGCTTTTACCGAAAATTAGATTCAGATTTTTTTTTCTTCTTTTTCTTCATACCACAAATGAAAATGTCATCCATATTCACTAGTTTGTGTGAATGGTGGATTTCTTAGTCTACAAAAATGTCGTTTTGAGGACAAGAAGATTTAAACTTGTATTTAGACTCTAGAGGTGTCTATGGGCCGTGGTGGGCTCGGCCTTCGAATTTTTTTTTGGGTTGGGCTTGGCCTGAGTTATTGGCTAGGCTGTGCCGGTGCCGGCTTTGAGTAGGGATAAGTTGTGCGTAACCCAACCTGTCACTCACTAGATGAATCTTGTTATTCAGCCTGTTGGGTGGGTTTGTTGGACGGATTTTTTTATATACAATTTCATTTAAGGCAGTTAACTGTCACGTCTAATATTTTTATACGTGGAGTTTTACCTATGTTATATACTATATGGTATTTTTTTGTATTTTAAATTATTTTTTTTATACATAGTTCCAAATGTCTTAAATCTATTTTCAGAACCTATTATATAATAAATAATATTTCTAAAATTATCAATTACAAATATAATATCATATAGACCACTTTGTAATATGATATTTATGATATGATACATGCATCTCATATGAAAAAAAAAATAACTTCACATGGTAAAGTTAACTAACATTTTAAATGATTTACAACTCTGCTATTATTTATTGAATGATTTAAAGTCATAGTAAAAATTTTGTTTTGAATATGATAAATTTGTAACTAATTATAAATACCTTCAAAAATAATTTGTGCACCCAACTTTTTTCCACCTACCTATCAAACTTTTTCAAAGTTTCAAATTTAATGTGTCTAACATTTTTTCAAAGGAAGTGTTGGCGGGCTAGGCGGATTCTTGGGAAGGTTTTTGTGAGCGGGCTATTAGGCTGGGTTTTCGGGCCAAGTAATGGGTTTGGGGTACGCCCAAGCGCTTCCTTGAAAGATTGGACTCGGGCTCAGGTGGGTCAACTATCGTGTTTCGAGACTATTGTTTTAGCCCAGGTAATGGGACCCATGGATAATCTGGCCCATGGACACCCTTACTTGTATTGATTGAGATAATATTTATTACAACGGTAATACGACGTTAATATTATCACGTAATACCATCTATATAATAAAATACAATACAATATAATACAAATTAAAAAATAAATATAATGATTTTAACTTTTTGCGGTTGAGATCTTTTCAAATTTTATTTTAAAGTTAATCCAACGACTAATATTAATACTCCAAATTTAATAAAAAAAATATGTCTCTAAATGTGTGTTTGGACTCTTTAGAGTGACTTTTTAAAAGTGTTTTTATGACTTATAATTTCTCATAAGTACTTTAAAAAAAAAAGTAGTGTTTAGAACTACCCCACCACCACTACTAACACCACCACCCCTACCGGTCCACCACCATCACCCCCACCACCACTGTCGTCGTCATCCCCTCCACCACCTCGACCACAACAACCACCAACGCCACCGTCGCTGCCACCACCCTACCACCACTGCTGCCGTCATCACCACCATAACCACCATCGACCCCCCACCACCACCTCTACCACAACAACCACCACCACCACCGTCGCCACCCCACCACCACCTTTACCGCATCAACCATCATCACCACCACCACCACTATCACCACTGCCGCCACCCCCATTACTACTATCCCCACTATCATCACCCCCACTCTTACCCTCACCACCCCCACCACCACTGCCATTGCCCCACTTCCACCCTCACAATCATCAACGTCATTCACCACCGATTGCTACCACCGTCGTGTATCACTATCACCTATCATTATCGTAATTTCATTTTTATATTTATCATCACTACCACCATCATCANATTACTACTATCCCCACTATCATCACCCCCACTCTTACCCTCACCACCACCGCCATTGCCCCACTTCCACCCTCACAATCATCAACGTCATTCACCACCGATTGCTACCACCGTCGTGTATCACTGTCACCTATCATTATCGTAATTTCATTTTTATATTTATCATCACTACCACCATCATCACACTACCACTGTCACCCATTGTCGGTACCTACCACCACTATTGTTGCCCATCATTACCGCCAGCCATTGTCACCCACACCTATCACCTCCACCGTCATTCGCCACCACCCATCACACTATCATGCAGAAAGCACCCATTGTCTCCCACCACCATCATCGTTCTAAACAACGTCTGCCACCATCACCACGCCATCGTCACCCATCATCACGGGTGTCGCCACCCACTATAATTCTCACTGTCTCCCACCACCATTACTACCGTCCACCACCACTATCACCGCTCACCCCCACTACAACTGGTTCTTAAATTAATTTATCTCTCATTTATGTTTATGATTTAATTTTAGATTTGAATACAAATATGTTTATTATTAATTATTTTTTTTATTACTCTATGCTTTCAAACACGGGTAATAACTANCACCACTATCACCGCTCACCCCCACTACAACTGGTTCTTAAATTAATTTATCTCTCCTTTATGTTTATGATTTAATTTTAGATTTGAATACAAATATGTTTATTATTAACTATTTTTTTTATTACTCTATGCTTTCAAACACGGGTAATAACTAATTAACCAATAATTTACAAACAAATAAGGAAATGGACCTTCACACAAATTAACAACTACCCTTCCATGTAAGTCAATAATTGCCCATTTTTCTTCCATGTAATCCAATAACTACCCAAGTGCAATTTATGTTACTCATTTGGTGTTTATCATTGGTTGGTGATATCTTGTGATAATGTTGACATGATATCATCATTGACATTGAATATTTACTTGTATGTTGATGAATTAAAATAAAAATAGTGTACCCTTGAGGAGTAAAGACTAAGTGTAAGTGTAACGATTACACTACATCAGAATTATCACATAGTGTAATCACCCAATGATAAACAAACAAATGGACAAAATGGATCATACTTCTTCAAATAATCACCTCTATCTAAGATAGTAACCTTCACATATTCAAAAAGTGGAGTTCACTTACCCTCTTATTTGTTTATTATTGAGCAGTTTACACCAAAATGACAATACTGACGTAGTGTAATTGTTTCACATAATATTAAATACCCCTTCATATAAGTCAATAATTATTCACTCTTCTTCTGTGTAATTCAATAATTATCTAAATGATGCTCACCTTGCAATTTTTAACATAATATCACTCTTATATTAAATATTTACTCATCTTAATGTATTAAAATAAAAACAGTACATCCTTGAGAGTTGTACTTGAACTAAACCTATTTTTCAGACCAAAAAAAAAAAACTAAACCTATTTTTATGTGCTGCACTACTGTCATATTGTTTTGAATAAGTAGGATAACTTATACACGAAGGTACAGTGTAATATGAGTAATTTTGAGAGGGATGTTGATAACCGTTGAAAGAGTGTATTTGAGACCATCAAATAATGTAATTGCTCAAGGTTATAAGTCCAATCCACGGTTGACCCAAAAAGAATATAGTTTTATGGCTGGATGCACGTATTTGGAGTTTATTTTGCAACAATGAATCCAAATAAAATGTGATTGGAATGATTTAGGACTTGACTACGGTATCCAAAAAAAAAATTTGATACCGTACTTCCAAAATTTACTATTTTAACAAGTGTTTTTATTATTTTCATGGGTCATTTTATAATTAAAAAATTTATTAATTTTATAGATGATTTATCACATTTGTAGATATGTATACCACTGAAGTGGTAATTATTTTTATAATTTTTCTTCAATACTACAACAATAATAAAAACGCTTATAAATATAATAAATATCGGTATAATATCAATTTTTTTTTCGGTACCGTTGACAACTCCTCGATATTAAGAGGAAAAAAATGTTGACATATAATTATTGTAACATAATAATGGCTTTGGATTAAGTGTTAGTAACCTACCTATTTTGACACACAAATTGCAAGTCATTGTTTTAATGATCCTACATAGATGTCTATCTTACTTTAAATTCGAAAATCTGGAGATTAGATTCAACCATGAATCCATGATTAATATACTACAAATTTTGGTAATAAAAAAATTGATGCCATAAGATTTTTTTCTAAATGTGGATTTTCCTCATATCCAACTATAGTAAACAATAATGGTAGCTAATATGTATATATATACAAACAACATTGAGTAAGTTAATTATGAGATAGGTGAATCTCATTTCACATTTAATTTGAGTTCATTTTTACAACTTGATTTCACGGTACCAATAAGCCATCATTTATTTTTTGTGGGGTAATTTCACGGTACCAAGAAAAAAAAAAATTCAGTCTTATACCGAAAATTATTACTTTTGGATGATTTTAAAATTGAGCGATTGCATCTAACCCAAAGCCTCCCTCCTTTTGTACATGAAATTCATACATAAATTATCTCAAAACTTTTGTTAGGTAAGTAGCATAAATATGTGGGACCCACAAATTAAACACAATAATAACTAAATATTTATCATGTAATTGACTAAATTTATTCGGAGTAGAAAAGTCATTTTAATATTATATCCTAAGTTGGTTGGTTTTGTTCAAACTCATATTTATGGGTTTTATTTTTTCGACAAATTACGAGCCGAGATATGAATGACGAGTTTAAAAGTCCTAACCAAATATGAAATTAAATGGTTCATTGGACTATTTTACGTGAACCCACCCACTAACCACAAGGGATTGTCAAGATTCGAACTCAAGACATCTGAGTTCAGCTATTAATTCGTTTACTAGGCATACTAATGCTGACTTAGTATAATCATTAAGTCGAGTATCTATTCCTTTTTTAACTCAAGCACATCAAATAAATAGCCCTTTAAAGGTGAAGTTGCAATCGTTTGAGTTAACTTTATGATCGATCATTAAATGTTACGATACACTACGAATATTGATCAGTATCTTCACCTTTAAAATGTGTAATTTAACCCAAAAAAATGATAAATTTTAGTATGGTATCGATTTCTGTAACGTAATCTTCCTTCTTTTTGTTTTTGTAACTGATGCAGAAACAGTGTACTTATATTTTATGGAGGGAAAAAAATAGAGTTGGATTATCATAATCTCTTTACGTTTCCTTAAAATAATGAAACTCCAATTTACTGAGGTTTTGTCATTTTGACAATAGGGACAAACCTTGGAACCAATCTTTGTCTCCTTGTCAACTAAAAAAGTAAAATGGATTTGTCTCATTTTACTTTAAAACTTGGTATTCCCAAACTTAAATAAAAGTGCTTTTCCTTCAATTTTCGTAACGGGCGTTACAAGCGCAAAAAGACGACTACATTTTTGACGTAAATTTTTTTTAAAAATAAATATATTTTTTACTCTTAATAATTATTTTTCCCTCTTATTTATTTTGATTATTATTTAAAATTCACTTAAATGTAAAATGAGGAATTTAGTAATTTTTAATTTTTTCATGCATATACAATTACGAAAAAGTTGAAATTCGACTTAATTTATATTTATAAATGATCTAAATATTCAAGTGTCATGTTATTATAATTCATATCATATCTGCTTTAATATTTACAAAAAAAAATATTTATTATATTACCCATGTTAAATATTAATTTATTTTATTTTATATATATATATATTAATTATTGTTATATATATATATATATATATATATTTATTAATTATATTACTTTTAATTAATTTTAAAATTGACAACCCTCGAAAGATCTCAACCCGGTCTTTTCTTTTCACACTACACCCTTTTAAGGTGTTGTTATCCCACAAGTCCACTACTATATAATGCTTCAGCTCTAACTCACTCACTCTCTCGCTGCTTCTATCTCTCTCTGTACGAAAACCAGGTTTGTCGTTTGTTCTTTTTCTTCCGTTTTTCTTTTGCATGGCACTAACTTACCTCTCAGCAAACGAAGGTATCCCCTTCCCTTTCCCCCTCTTCTCTTTCGCTCTTTTCTCTTGCTTATCACTCTCTATGCGTGTGTATCTTGTCAAAGCACATGTGGGTTTTTAGCTTTTGATTACTTCTAACAATTAATTTTCACCTGGGTTATGTTTTTTTTCATTGAACTTCTTCACTTTTAAGTCTGAAAACTCACTTCGGTTCTCTGCATTTCTTCTTACTCAGCAAAGTGAAGTTGGTTTTGGTGATCATGGAATCGTGGGACCCTCAGAAGATGTGAGTTTTTATATATTTCAATGGGTTTTTTTTTTTTTGCTTCCAACAAATGCTAATTTCTTGGGGTTCTTTTTTTGTTTTGTTTTGTTTGATTTGGGGTTTTCAGGCTTGACCTTTACATTCTTGATTACATGAAGAGAAACAACATGCACGAAACTGCTGAGATTTTCGCCAATGAGGCTGGTGTTCCTCCAAATCCAGCTGGTATCTCTTCTTGATCACATTTTGTTAAGTTGCTTGATTTTCCTCAATGATATAGATGTATCTACGGAAGAAGTATTCGACCCAATTTATTGGCTTAATTTGTTATCCTTATCAACCATTAGATTAACAGTGGATCTCGGTATTTATTGGCATCCACAACTAATCTAATGGTTGTGATGGATTAATTTGTTTGCCTGATCACTCATATCCATTGGATTAATAGAGAGTCTCAGTATTTATTGATATCCGCAACTAATCTAATGATTGTGATGGATTAACACAGTAAATTACAGCCATTAATGGTTTTTTTTAATTAATATTATGAGTTTGTTGTTTAATATTGATGGGTCTTGATTCCATGCATTTCCCCTCCTGTATTCAAGAACAAGAAAGGAACAGAAATGGATGTATTGATTGAATTCCACTCGGGTAGAACAAATGTCTTCAAGATGTGTTGTGGGCCATGTGGTTCATGCAGGGGCAGCTCAACACAAAATGAGGCCCTATTAATTTTTAAAGTAAAATTTATATTATTATTAAGTATTATTTATATTATTGTCTTTTGAGATATGAAAATAATTATTGGATTTTTGTATTTAAGTTTTGTTAACATATTTTTTCAATAGATAGTATAATTAATTCGAACAAAGCGTGATACCTGATTTAACGGTAAAATAGAATTTTATTGGATATAATGTTAATATAATCAATTAAAAGAAACAAAATTATAATTAATAAAACTTAAGCTAAATATAATAGACTCAAATGGTTTTTTATGTTGTTGTTAACAACATAATCAAATGCTCAACAAACTCAAATTAAATCTAAAAAACTCTAAATTTTATTTTTTTGAGATACTAAAAAATCTAAAATAAAATTGAACTTAATTGAATATATATCTAAAAATTTTATTTAAACATTAGACTTAATTAAACCTCCATAAAATGGGGCCCTAATCATTTGGGGGGGGTGGGGGCCTAAAGCAGCGGCTTCAATGGCTTTACCATTGAGCCGGCCCTGGGTTCATGCTAATTCAGATTTTTTTTTATTCCTTTGATTAATTGGGGAAGTTTTGTACACTGCATGAAGGTTTTTGTGCTGTTTTTGAGTCCAAACATGCCACATTGTTCTTCTAATGTGTCTACTCGAGTATAGCAACTGTATTGTTGATCACTAATGCAGTTACTTTCAAAGTAATTGGAATGCAGTTCAAATATTTGGTAATGACATATTTGATTGGGATGATACATTTATGATTATTCTCATTATAGGATTTTACCAAAGTTGCTATATGCAGTCTGACAATATAATTTGCATTGGGTTTTTGTTCTAGTGCTTAGTTCTCCTGAAGGTTTTTTGACTGAATGGTGGTCAGTATTCTGGGAGGTATATTCCTCTAGGCTACCAAGCCATCAAGAGGCTGGGGAAGAATCCTCTGTTAAGGTGTTCTCTGATAACCTTTGAAGTGCTGTTGTATAGTGCTCGGGTTTGTAAGATAATGCATTTCATACGTGCTTCTTTTAATTCTCAGGCTTCTCAAATGATGGGGGACGAGCTACAAAATGTCTTTCCTATGATGATAAGCCCAGGAATGAATCAGCAGAGGGCTGGACAGATTCCTAATGAGCTACAAAATATCTTTCCTATGATGACAAGCCCAGGACTGAATCAGCAGAGGGCTGGACAGATTCCTAATGAGCTACAAAATGTCTTTCCTATGATGACAAGCCCAGGAATGAATCAGCAGAGGGCTGGACAGATTCCTATTGGTATGAACTTTGAAAGTATACTGCCTCAACCAATGGAAAGTTTATTTGCTGCAAAAATGTATGAGCAAGAGTGTCTTAAGCTCCCTGTTACAGACTTGCATTCAAATTTACGGCTTCTTGATGTTGACAACTTGACAATGACCGAGGCATCTTCAAGCAATGCTAGGTAATAATGTCCAAATCCGTCAAATTAGACACTATATTCATCATTTATAATCCATGTATGCTGTTCATCTGGTTCAGTTAAATGTGCATGTGAGGTGTGGGTGGGCAAGCGAAGGGTGTGTGCGTATTAGTGGACTAATCCTCTGATTGATTGCCGAGGAGACACTGAAAAAGTTTAGAATTTTATTTGGAATGCATTTGTGGCATTACAAGTTTTCTATGTTGATGAGTACGTTGCAATCATTCTGAGCATGATTCGACTATCAATAAAACGAGGATACGGACCTCTGTACAATCTAGTCCTGCATGATTATGTGATTTGAACGAATTGCTCAATACAGAACCTGATATGATCCCTGTGCTCATAAGAAGGGAACAGCGAGTATCAATTTGATATGTTCACATTTATAGAGTTTCTGGTTTCTTATTTGATTTACTTTTATGTGTCACAGCAACCCACAACAGCAAATCCTGCAGAAGGCTGAGCAGCAGGTGGCTAGAGTATGGTTCTAAAGATTAGTGAGAATCATATTTACTGGAATTGAATTCGAAATTTATGTTTTGCTTGTGTTGCAGGGCAATATACATGGTGTTTGTTTGGGGAAATCTTTCCCTATGGACTCAACCATCTATGGAGTACCAAAGGCTATAGCTCCAACAACAGAACTTCCTGATGCAGGTTTGTTTTTTGTTATGTTAGTTTTTTAACTTTGGTCTCTTGAGAAATATTGGGCTTGGCCTCAACTATAGCCTTCAATCTTATTTGACATAACAACAGTATTATGAATTTGAATAATTGAGATAATATATGCATATTCTCTGCTGTGCTGTTAAGGCGTGAAATAAATAAAAATTGATGTGACATGATGGTTGTACTATTGACTTGTCTTTCTATCTTACAAATCCCTACTGTATTTGTTGAAGCACATCTGATTATATACAATCAAAGGGTAAATCTGTAATTGTTTAAACTCATAATTTGTATGTTCTGAGAAAAAAGTTGCCAAATGCATAAAATGTAGCTGTAGATTTTATATACAATCAGAGTATGAATCTATAGCTGTATATACCCACAATCTGTCGTAATTTATTTATTGTTTAATTGGTAATTGTAATTATCTTCATACATTTTATGTGTGTATGCATACTCAACTCAAACTCAACAAAGTATTGTCCCAACTATTTTGATGTAATGTTTTTATTATATTAAGTGTCTACAATGTTGCAAAGTCTCAACGTAGATTACTTAGGATTGCCATTATGTATCAACTTATAATTTATCAAAATTTGGCTAATTTGGGACTGGCTCTCAGTTTGATGTCAACACTTCTGGAACAATGGCAACATTTCTAGAAAGCCAAATGGTGTCAGGAGATGGATCTGTTGTGAACTTTGGGTTATAGTACTTGGGGCAATCTATAGATCATTTTAAAAGTACGACTGCATTTTGGCTTGGAGGAATTTGAATTCTGCAGAGAGCCAATGTGTTGTAAAAACATAAGAAGCTAACTGAGCCAGTAGTTCATTATTGGACCATCATGGAAAGGAAATTTTCAAAAGTTGTCAATGCTTAGAAACCCATGGTTACATAAAGTTTGAGGATGGGATGATAGTGGATTAAGTCCAAGTAAAATTTGAGATGAATAGAGTTGTGGAGAGATGACACAAAGGGAAAAAACAGAACTCTCATGCAATTCAGTATTTGGTAATCTATGGGTCTTTTTTAGCAAATTGAGACTATAGTATTTCATTTACTAGTTTTATTGACCCAACATAGAAAATTAAATAGTCAATCATTGGGCATGTTGTAGATTGTTAGCCAATATGTAACATATGTTCCCTTGCTGCTGTTGCTGTCAGGCTCTTCAACCAACTCCAGCTCCTGAATTTCGGCAACTCGAACTGTGACTTGAAGTGTTTTTAGCTGCTCGTATTTTCATTGGCATGGCATGGTGAATGGATATGACAATTAAATAAGTAGAGAAGGGCATTGTTAGTTATCTAGTAGAAAAAATTATTATGTATTTACTTAGACTGATGTGATGTCGAGGCTTGAGTTTCCTATTATAACTAGCTCTCATCAATGTGACCTCCTTTTTTTCTTCAACTTTAGTCATGCATCTTAACTAAAATTTGTTTGTGCAAATGTCACACTTCAGCCTAGAAGGATCAACCCACCCTCCTAGGATGGAGCACGACTGCAT
The DNA here is from genome assembly GCA_963454935.2 of Ilex paraguariensis. Taxonomy (NCBI): domain Eukaryota; kingdom Viridiplantae; phylum Streptophyta; class Magnoliopsida; order Aquifoliales; family Aquifoliaceae; genus Ilex; species Ilex paraguariensis. The sequence goes on from CAUOFW020008168.1 coordinate 713,526, forward strand.
TTGACAATCCTTACCCATAGAAATATAAGCAAACACTGCCAAGACAAGTACATACATCACTTTTTATAAACTGAAGGAACAATTTACATGTCATAAATGTTAAATCATAAACTCATCTAAGAGTTTAAGCTATTAGAGAGGATGTAACATAAATGTTATATACTCGCCCCCTTCACAAGTAAGTTAAACCTTGGGCCAAGCACATGCAGATATTATAATTAGGGTGTGGCAAGATTAGAATGTACAACCTCCTATTTTGATATCATGGTAAATTTAGGATTAAAGAGAAATGTTGAAGAACTATGTGAGATGGTGAAAACCAATTCAACCTACTTATATTTATTTTATATTTGGTGGGTGGGAAGGGGGAGGGGATGAGATTTGTATGTTTTGATATCAAACTTGGTCTTCCAGTCCCAACACTTACAAGAACCCGTTAAGGGAGCCCTATTAGGTAAGGGGGCGTGGATTGTTCAATTCATTCTAGGAAACTGTTTGCCCTTCATAGTTTACCTATTGATGCGATAATGCTTTTAACCTTAGTTAAGCTTTAATCCTTGGCTGAGATTGGCCATGTTTGGTTTGACGACCAACTTGTTTGGCCAAGAACTCAAGAAATTCATCGTTCGGGAATCCTCTCCCGAGTTGTCGCTCTGCTGCACTTGGCCCATCCTCTAGTCACCTTCGGAAGGTAGAGAGTGTGATAATATAAATGATTCCTTTGACTCCATAGGGCCATCTCATTAGTTGTAGGGTATGGTGTGTCAAAATTGACTTGGCTTTGCCAAAAGGCGTCATCTCTAAAAGCCCGGCTCGCGAGGTGTTCAAACCTCACCTCGCTCTTGTGACATGCTATGTTTCCCCTCTCTATTTCCAAGTAAAGGGTGAGTCCCATGCTTCAATTTGTGGATCGCGGTCTCACACACTAATCCCTACAGGTGCCCGTAGTAGGCCGGCCAATAAAAGATAAAAGACTTACAAACATAAGTGGTGTACTTATTACAGTAGTATATAAATTATAGTTCTTGACAAAAAATGTAAATTTATTCCAATACATTGTTTTACTTATTAAGATCAACTACATGATTTCTCAATGGTTGGACTGTTTCAAAAACTATGCAATCAATTTATATGCTACATAACAAGGCTTGGAAGGTTCATAATTATTCTTGGCAATGTTTATGTGCCGAATGGGCAAAAGAACCACAAAAAGATTATTTTTGGAACAAAAATGGAAAAACAGTTAATATAGTTAACCGACGGTTGGACAACCTAGCTGAATGGCCTGCACAGCCGACAAACAACTTATCGTTCAAGAGTTCTGCAGCTGTGTAGATATGGATACTCCAAACGTGGTTTAAGGTGTTATATTGGCCATCGACTCAAAGACCTCTGAGATACACTGATCCTGCCATCGCGATATCGAGCGATACAACCTAAAAGAAAATGGTGAACATGACGAGAGATTCAAGTTATACTTGGCTTCATGGACCGATTTAGTGATGATAACTCAACAACTTGGGATTGATTCGGATATAATTCTGATGACTCAGCAATGTCGTGAGAGATTCGAGATTTATATATGTCGTTTAACAGTATCGTATTGGAAAGTACCGAGTCAGATACGAGCCGGCCCACTCGTACCGCTATCTCAATACTTTGAACCATGACTACAAAGGAAGTTATGTAAGAAGCAATTGAAGATCAAGCATAACATTGTGAACTAGTCTTATAAGTTTGAAATTGTCCTTGTGAAAAACTAGAAGATTGGTACACATGGTGAATCTCAAAAGTGACCAAGGAAACTTGAGATTTCTGAACCTTATAAACATTCAACACTTAACCTTTTGTGGTAATTTTTTTGGATATTAGATTTGATTCGATNACACATGGTGAATCTCAAAAGTGACCAAGGAAACTTGAGATTTCTGAACCTTATAAACATTCAACACTTAACCTTTTGTGGTAATTTTTTTGGATATTAGATTTGATTCGATATTAAAATCGAAAATTACAAACAATATACCATACCTACAAACCATATATCTACATATATATTCGTATAGACTATCTGGAGGCACTCTTGATCTCTAAAAATCATTCTTCTTAAACTCTCATACTCTTAATTCAACCTACCTATATATATTTATATTTGTTGGGTGGGAAGGAGGAGGGGATGAGATTTGTATGTTTAGATATCAAAATAAAAGATAAAAGACTTACAGACATGAGTGGTGTTCTTATTACAATATTATATAAATTATGCTTCTTAACAAAAATAAAATAAGTGATATGCTTGTAAATGTATTCAAATACATCGTTTTACTTATTAAGACCAACTACATGATTTCTCAATGGTTGGACTGTTTCAAAAACTATGCAATCAATTTATAAGCTACATAACAAGGCTTGGAATGTTCATAACTATGTCTATGTGCCGAATGGGCAGTGTAGATATGGATATTCTAAATGTGGTTCAAGGCGCAGTACTGGCCATCGACTTGGAGAGCTCTGAGACACACTAATCGTGGCATCACAATATCGAGTAATACGATCTAAAGAAAATGTTGAACATGACAAGAGATTCAGGTTATACCTAGCATCACAGGAACCATATTGACCGAATTAGGGACAATAACTCGGCGACTCATAATTGATTCGAATATAACTCTAACGACTCAACTGAATCATACGAGATTCGGGGCTTATGTATATTGTATAACGGTATCGTATTGGAAGGAGCCGAATCGGATACGACTCAGGTGACTCGTACCGTTATCTCGATACTTTGAACCATGACTACAAGGGAAGTTATGTAAGAAGCAATTAAAGATTAAGCATAACACTGTGAACTAGTCTCAGAACTTTGAGATTTTGAAAAACTAGATGATAGGCGCACATGGTGAATCTCAAAAGTGATTGAGGAAAATTGAGATTTCTGAACCGGATAAACATTTAACACTTGCCCTTTTGTAGTAATCTTTTTGGTTATTTGATTTAATTCGACATTAAAGTCAAAAATTACAAATAATATACCATACCTACAAACCATATATCTGCATATACATTTGTATAGACTACTTGGAGGCACTCTTGATCTCTAAAAATCATTCTTCTTAAACTCCCATACTTTCAATTCAACCTACCTATATATATTTATATTTGGTGCGTGGGAAGGGGGAGGGAATGAGATTTGTTTGTTTAGACATCAAAATAAAAGATAAAAGACTTATAGACATGAGTGGTGTACTTATTACAATAGTATATAAATTAAACTTCTTAACAAAAATAAAATAAATGGTATGCTGGTAAATGTATTCAAATACATCGTTTTACTTATTAAGACCAACTACATGATTTCTCAATGGTTAGACTTTTTCAGAAACTATGCAATCAATTTATAAGCTACATAACAAGGCTTGGAAGGTTCATTACTATTCTTGACAATGTTTTATGTGCCGAATGAGCAAAAAAATTATTTTTAGAACAAAAATAGAAAAATAGTTAATACAGTTAATCGATGGCTAGACAACCTAGTTGAATGGCTTGCATAGTCGACAAACGGCTTATCGTTCAGGCATTCTGTAGCTGTGTAGATATGGATACTCCAAATATGGTTCAAGGCGTAGTATTGGCCATTGACTCAAAGAATTCTGAGACACACCGATTTGTGGTGTTGCGATATCGAGCAATACGACCTAAAAGAAAATATTGAACATAATGAGAGATTCAGGTTATACCTGGAGTCACGGAAACGTATCGACTGGTTTGGTGATGATAACTCGGCGACTCAGGATTGATTTGGATATAACTTTGACGACTCAGCTGAATCGTGTGAGACTCGGGGTTTATATGTACCGTGTAACGGTATCGTATCGAAAGGTGCCGAGTCATATCCGACTTGACCGACTCGTACTGCTATCTTGATACATTGAACCATGACTCCAAGGTAAGTTATGTAAGAAGCAATTGAAGATTAAGCATAACAATGTGAACTAGTCTCAGAACTTTGAGATTTTTCTTGTAAACAACTAGAAGATAAGCGCACATGGTGAATCTCAAAAGTGACTGATGAAACTTGAGACTTCTGAACCTGATAAACATTTAACACTTGCCCTTTTATGGTAATCTTTTTAGCTATTTGATTTGATNTTGTGGTGTTGCGATATCGAGCAATACGACCTAAAAGAAAATATTGAACATAGTGAGAGATTCAGGTTATACCTGGAGTCACGGAAACGTATCGACTGGTTCGGTGATGATAACTCGGTGACTCAGGATTGATTTGGATATAACTTTGACGACTCAGCTGAATCGTGTGAGACTCGGGGTTTATATGTACCGTGTAACGGTATCGTATCGAAAGGTGCCGAGTCATATCCGACTTGACCGACTCGTACTGCTATCTTGATACATTGAACCATGACTCCAAGGTAAGTTATGTAAGAAGCAATTGAAGATTAAGCATAACAATGTGAACTAGTCTCAGAACTTTGAGATTTTTCTTGTAAACAACTAGAAGATAAGCGCACATGGTGAATCTCAAAAGTGACTGATGAAACTTGAGACTTCTGAACCTGATAAACATTCAACACTTGCCCTTTTATGGTAATCTTTTTAGCTATTTGATTTGATTCGATATTAAAGTCAAAAATTACAAACAATATACCATACCTAAAAAACACATATCTGAATATACATCGGTATAGACTACCTTGGTGCACTCTTGATCTCTAAAAATCAACCTTCTAAAACTCTCATACTCTCAATTCAACCTACCTATATTTATTTATATTTGGTGAGTGATGGGGGGATGAGATTTGTATGTTTAGATATCAAAATAAAAGATAAAAGTCTTACAGACATGAGTGATGTACTTATTACAATAGTATATAAATTATACTTCTTAACAAAAATAAAATAAGTGATATGATTGTAAATGTATTTAAAGACATTATTATTAAGACCAACTACATGATTTCTCAATGATTGGACTGTTTCAAAAACTATCCATTCAATTTATAAGCTGCATAACAAGGCTTGGAAGGTTCATAACTATTCTTGGCAATGTCTATGTGCCGAATGGGAAAAAGAATCATAAAAAAATTAATTTTGGAACAAAAATGGAAAAACAGTTAATACAGTTAACCGAAGGCTGGACAACCTAGCTGAATGGCCTACACAGTCAATAAACGGCTAATCGTTCAAGCATTCTGTAGCTGTGTAGGTATGGATATTCCAAATGTGGTTCCAGGCGCACTATTAGCCATCGACTTAGAGAGTTTTGAGACACACTAACGACCTAAAAAAAATATTAAACTTAACGAGATATTAAGATCATACCTGATGTCACGAAACCATATCGACCGATTCAGTGACGATAACTGGACGACTGGAAATTAATTCGTATATAACTCTGACGAGTCAACTGAGTCATGCGAGACTCGAGGTTTATATGTATCGTATAACGACATCGTATCGGAAGGTGCCGAGTCGGATAGGACTCAACCGACTCGTATTCGTATCTCAATACTTTGAACTATGGTTCCAAGGGAAGTTATGTAAGAAGCAATTGAAGATTAAGCATAACAATGTGAAATAATCTTAGGACTTTGAGATTTTCCTTGAGAAAAATTAGAAGACAGGGGCACATGGTGAATCTCAAAAGTGACCGAGGAAACTAGAGATTTTTGAACCTGATAAACATTCAACACTTGCCCTTTTATGGTAATCTTTTTGGCTATTTGATTTGATTCGATATTAAAGTCGAAAGTTACAAACAATATACCTAAAAAACATATATTTGCATAGCCTGGAGGCACTCTTGATCTCTAAAAATCATTCTTCTAAAATCTCATACTCTTTCTCCATGTTTTCAACGCTTAGGTTCCAACTAGTTATGGTTGGGCACAAGAATTTTGTTTCACATTCCACTCTATTTAAGGCCATAGTTCCATTAAAGCATAGTTACTGGTTCATTCTTTACTATGAGAACACATTAGTTTTGCTATTTTCTTCCCCTTAAAATTATGGTTAATATGTATTTTCAGTGTCCTTTGCGATTATTAGTCTTCGCTGCTCATGACCATACCTTTTTAATTGGATGCCATGTCTTTTCTCTCCAACAGTGGAACTGAACGATCATTCTTTTTATTTCTTCAGAAATTGGCACAAATGCCATCGACTTCATTCATGATTATCAAAATTTCGATCAAAGTCTTTGGATCTTACGATTCGACGATCTAGAATAGATAAATCGATATGAACCTCATGTAGAATTCCAAATTGATAGGATCTTAGTGAATCGTTATCCAGATCTTATAGGATCGTATAATCTGGATCCGAATTACAATTTTACTATCCTAATTGATGAGTTTGTTTGTTAGGTGCATTTAATTATTAAGCTCACCTAATTCATATTTATTATTTTAATACTTAAAGACTTTTAAAGACTCGATTTAAATGTGATTGTCTCGTATAATTGTCAATCTATTAGAGAATTTCGACGGATGAAAAAGGTTCATAAAGTTCTTTTTGCTACAGAAATCTCTTTTCAACTGTTTGTCTCTCCTGTTTAAAATTAAAAACAACTGTTAGGTTTGATTTCATGAGTAATAATTGTCAAATGGTCTTCCATTTTCATTCTTTTCTATTTTTTTTAGATGTCAAATAATTAAAGTTATTTATTGAACAGCCTCTCAAATTTCTAGTCTCTCCACTATATTTGTCTCTTTTTAAAAGTTAGGACCAAAATATTTCATTTCTCCTACTCCTCCTCACAGCATCCCACAAGATTTACAGTTTNTTTTTAAAAGTTAGGACCAAAATATTTCATTTCTCCTACTCCTCCTCACAGCATCCCACAAGATTTACAGTTTGCTTTTGATTGTCAACCATTTTCAATGCTCAGGCTGTTCAAATAATCATATCTCTAAATTTATGTTTTTTTATAACACATCAATTTGCATAAATTTTAGGCTTGCATATTTTTTTGTCTTGTTTTTTTTTAATTTGTAGGATCTTACGATTCTCGATCCAATTCTACTCTCAATCCTATATCCTTCCCCATCGATCCAAGGTCGGATCCCGATTTTAAAAACTTTGACTTCATTACAAAAACATTTCATAAGCGCAAAACTGGAAACTACACACAATAATTGGTAGAACACAATAATTTGTGTCCTAAAATAATTGTTCCAAAAATTGTCTGTTCAGAAAGATTGATATGTTAATAAGGATTATACTGTTGACAGGTCGCAATTATATCTTTCAAAAAGGGCTACCTGTTTTGTTGTGCTTAAATATCTAATCGGGAACCTCAAATCAAATTCTGAATCTTATTTAGAAGTAGGAATCTTCCCTTGAAATCTATATTGAATTGAGTAGAATATTGAATAGCTTATGCTAGATTCGTTGGGCGTTTATGAAGAAGTTAAATTTCACATTTGGAGATTATTGTTAGCAAAGCGATCTTACAATCATAGGACTTTTTCCAAGTTTATATTTCAAGTTTTTTTGGAACTTGCTTATTTTTAAAGGGGGTAGAGTGATCGCCAAAATAGTTTTCCTTCTTTTGCTTTTTTTTTGGTTGACTTTTTCCTTAGGTGATATTATCTAACTAGATGCTTGTTTTAAATAACTATAGGGTATCACATTCCACTACCAATGGCCCTGAATTTTAGGAGCGTTGAACTTTCTTGAGTTTGACATGAATAAATTTTTGGTTTTCATGACTTTGATGGAGCTTAGAAATTAAGCAATTTTGAAATTCCTTTAGTAGTTTGCCTATGAGGTCAATAACAATATACTTGGGCTAACAACCATGAGGTTATTAACTGTTAGGCATGTACCCAATCCACCCATCCCAACACTCTCAGTTAACTAGGACCAAACTGGGTGATGATCTTGGTAGCTTCGCTTACTGAAAAACCTGAAATGTTATATATTGTTTCATCACTAATGGAAACATTGTTATGGCTTTAAGTGACACTCAGCTCGAAAACAATGCTATTCTGGATCCAATTAGATGCTGTTAGAATGTCTGGAGAATTAGAATGATGGGCATTCTTGTAATATCCTGATATAGGCAGTATAAATAGGGATGTGTGTATGAATGAGTTTCAATCAATTCTGTTCTTTTCAGAAATTTGTATCACAAACTCTAAAATAGGCAATAATTATTGATTTGTTACAAATGCACTGAGGATAAAATGCTGCAGTTTGTTGATTTTATGCTACAATTTTTGGTGACAAAATCTACTAATGAATTTTTTGTAACCCTGTGATTCAAAAATTTTGCATTCCATCATTATTATTTCTATTTTCTTTTATTTCCTCGATTGCTAGATATTTTGTTATTCATAATGCTTGATGCTCATCGTTTGCAGGGAAAGCCAAAGTTGTCAATATGATGCAAGTGACTGGACGGCCTTTAACTGTAGGTGGCATGTCAAGTTTTGGCATTTAGTGCTATTCAGCTGGAGTTGAACTTTTTTAGTGTCAATTAANGTTGTCAATATGATGCAAGTGACTGGACGGCCTTTAACTGTAGGTGGCATGCCAAGTTTTGGCATTTAGTGCTATTCAGCTGGAGTTGAACTTTTTTAGTGTCAATTAACAGTTGTCATTAATTTAACAGCTCTGTCTATTCTGTCTATCTCTTCCCAGGGGGTCGGCCCGGTTTCCCTTGGAATGGCAGAAACATCAGGAAAGCTGATGCCTTATTTTGGAAGAAGTGCTAGCAATTCACGTGCAGTGCTTCCCTGGAGTAACTTAAGTAAAAACAGAGGACAGGGAAGCCGAGATGATGAATTTGGGCTTCAACAGGTCCGTTAATTTACAGCACTGTGTAGATGGTATCAAGGATCAAAATTTTATTCCGAAACAGTCGAAACGTTTCCGTTTTCAAGGATACTGAAAACGAATCAATAATTGAATCAAAATTCTAATGCTTTAAGAATTTCAAAGTGCTTTGAGATTTTTCTACATATTTCAACCAAGGTTTTATAATATTTCAAAGTATTTCAAGAATTTTCGATATATTTTTGATCAATGGTTGAGAATGATTTGAAAATTAATTTCCAAATTTTTTGTCTGATTTCATTCTATTTCCGAAACATTTCCAAATTGTTTCTGTTTTCGACGTGACTGAAACAATGTCTCAAAACGAAATTTTGATCCTTGAATGGGATGGATTTTGTTTAATCTTTGGTGATTAAAAATATTCCTTTTGCATAGGGAATTCTGCTTGCCTGCATATCCATGTGTCTTCACATACTATATTAAACAATCACATGCTTTACTATAGTTGTTGTCACTGTCTACATTGGTGTTTTTGTTTGTGCAACAGTTACATGTATTCAGAATGCATAATTATATAACACATGAAGGAGAACTGTAAATCTTTAAGCATGTAAGATTGACTTAAAACATCAGAAAGATCATTACCTAGCATTGGTCTTCATGACTTGATGGTGTTGGACAGGTTCACCATTACAGATCTAACCCTGTAACTGCAGCAAGCTTTGGAGCCAAAGCTTTTGCTGCTGCAGCAAGCGTTTTCCACTAAATAAATATAAAGAGATTTGGAGAAACTATATTGTAAAGAGAGCTTACACCCCATAGGATCACCCACGTTTGGTTTATATGCTGGATGGGCCTCTCCATTCATTGCCAATTTGTTTTGAGTTGGATGCTGTAACATTCTAAAGATTGATTTGGATAGTAAATTACATAAGAAAAGACTTTGTTGATTTTAGTTGAGTTGTACCAAGAGAGCATGAGCCAAGGCTAATCAGATTTTGTGACCTTATTGATTCCTTATAAGTGATGATCCGTGAGGATTGTAGGAAGTTCAAAAAAGGTAGTAATAGAAAAACTGGATTTTGAAATGATTATGAGTAATAGGATATAGTATTTGATGTTGCTGAAAGGTAAAGCTATCATGTGAAGGAGGCAGTAAATGGAGCATCAATTGCTATTGGCTTTTTTCACCATAGAAAGCTGCAAGGATGGAAAAAATCTTCATTGGGAAATAATAGGGGATATGACTGTTTGCTTTTTACTCTGTTGGAAATTTTAGTAATGTGTCAATTGAATATAATTTCATTGCAGTTTCTTTATTCCCCCCCGCCCCACAAATTCCCCTCCCTTTTTTCATGAAACGATTTTTAATGCAATACTACTGAATGTACTATTTTATTCTTGTATTGGCATAGTCATTATTTTCTTAGTAAATGCTCATTCGTTGATGATTTGAAGACATTGGGACACAAATTTTGCATGCCTGTTGTTCTGCTAGTGGGAAAGGAAGAAAGGATAAACCCAATAATGCTGGTTCTTCCTTGGATGTCAACATGTGTAAATGTCATATAATACATTCAAGATTTTTGGGTAATCTCAGAACCATTGATCTAGTCAATGATCAAAATTTTATTTCAATGCATTTGGGCTTGTTTCAAAAACATAATAGAAACGAATAAAAAATTTGAGACTTATTTTTCCTAAATATTGGTCGAACTATACCAAGCATATTGAAACACTTTGAAACATTTCGAAAAATTTTGTAAATGTGTCAAAACATTACGAAACACCTCGAAACATTATGAAATATCTTGAAGTATTATAATTTCGATTCCATCACTAATATCGTTTCGGTCTTCTTAGAAACGGAAACAATTAGGTTGTTTCGACTTTTTCGAAAAAAAATTTTAATCCTTGGACCTAGTGGACCTGTTTGTTGAGAAGATGAGTTCTATACCTTGGTNGTCTCGAAGTATTATAATTTCGATTCCATCACTAATATCGTTTCGGTCTTCTTAGAAACGAAAACAATTAGGTTGTTTCGACTTTTTCAAAAAAAAAATTTAATCCTTGGACCTAGTGGACCTGTTTGTTGAGAAGATGAGTTCTATACCTTGGTTCTGTAAGTATTGTGGCTCGATACCTTGGTGGGCATGGTGATTGAACTACATGTTTCTCTTTTTTTTTAGTTCATCTCCAATTTCTTTTGCTTGTTATACACAGAGAAGTCCAGAATAGAAATGGCTCGAAAAGTGAAGTAAATATAAGCCTGAGTGTGAGAGACTGGAAACACTAAATTTTTATGGTTGGCTTTGTCTGTTGTTAAAGGCTTACTTAACGAACCGATTATATCTTTATTCTAGAGAAGGCATGGAGTATCTGAATGTATGAAAGTTCAGCAATGTTAAAGGCTGTTGGACAATGATGTCTTTGTTCAAAANAGAACCGATTATATCTTTATTCTAGAGAAGGCATTGAGTATCTGTATGTATGAAAGTTCAGCAATGTTAAAGGCTGTTGGACAATGATGTCTTTGTTCAAAAGAAGCAGTAGCACAAATCTTTTGTGCAATTACATTTGACATTTTCTCGGGTTCAGTAGATTGAAGGGGAAGAAATAATTAAGTTCTGCTTTTTTATTTCACATGTACATAATATATTTCATGTTTCCATTCAAAACCTTCATTAATCCATCTGTCTTGCAGAATCGTTTCATTCGTTTTGTGTTTAATTATGAATGAGTAATTGTGTGATACTCAGGTGATGGTTCCCCCGAGAGAAACAACAGAGCAACAAATGATGACCGTGAGAGAAACAGCTCAGAAACGAAACCAGCAGTCGCATGAGGTTGGTTGGGATCATAATAGGCCTTATTGAGCCATTCAACAGTACATTAAATTCACTCCTGCTTTGTTAGGTTACATGTCTCTCTACAAAATGTGAATGCTGCGCCTTTAATTTTTGTATGGTACACATATTAATGTTTTGCTTTGTTTTATGACCATCATACCTACAACAGTTTTCAAAGTTTTTATAATTGTTGTGCTGGGCCTGTCTCCCTTAGCAGCAGAAATATATAAATATAATCATAACCTGTACCTGAAGACACGATAAAATATAAAATTCGAACGTCCAAAAAAATCGATCCCACTATATTAAATTTTTTTAAAATATATTAACTATAAATTAATCAAATATTAAATAATTAAATATATGATAGAAANGTAAAATTTAGAGGTATTGATCAAATTTCATGCACAAATTGGAGGAAAAAGAGTGACGCACCTTGAATGAATCTACGTGACCAATGTCGCTTTGTGATTTGCTGGTCACTTGTGGTGATTTGATGAGCCTCACCATCTCTGCAAACAACAGCTCGGTAGTCACCCATGGAAGCTATCACAAGCTTTTCTCCATTGATAACAATGGCGGATGCTGAACCCACTTTCCATAACTCTTCTGGCTTCTGTGTTTCCCTGATTTTTGCTGTTGCACCAATGTATGCCTTTCTCATTGTTTCTTTGCTCCTCTTCCTCATTTGAGACTGCCAGACATTGTGTAACATTCAAGATAATGAACATGGTCTTCCCCCCTAAGTTTCTAAAATTACTTTTTAAGTCCCTTGATTTTAAGAAATTTGCCCCCCCCCCCAAAATAAATCCCTTATGTTTTTTCTTGTTCTTTGATGATAGGCCAACGATTCCTTGTTATTGCAAGAATAGTTTTGTTTGGCATATGGCATGATTGTCATGCAGTGAGTTGCATTTCATCTAATACATTTTGTCTCAATTTCTCGCAATACTAGAATTACTACAATGAGTTTGTTTACAACGAAATTAAATAAGTAATTTTTAAGGATTTTGGAGTAAAATAAGTCATGTTTATTTGGTCNAACTACAATGAGTTTGTTTACAACGAAATTAAATAAGTAATTTTTAAGGATTTTGGAGTAAAATAAGTCATGTTTATTTGGTCTTTTTTACCAGTTTATGCAACAGATTTTTTAACCCAAAAAGATTTATTTAGGTTAATTTAAGAAGTTAATTTTATGAGTTTTTCTTTCGACTTTTTAGAGTTTTGTAGGAGATTTTACATAATTTTTTAGCTTATTATATTCAAAAAATATTATTATAGACGTAAAAAAAATNTGTTTATTTGGTCTTTTTTACCAGTTTATGCAACAGATTTTTTAACCCAAAAAGATTTATTTAGGTTGATTTAAGAAGTTAATTTTATGAGTTTTTTTTTCGACTTTTTAGAGTTTTGTAGTAGATTTTACATAATTTTTTAGTTTATTATATTCAAAAAATATTATTATAGACGTAAAAAAAATTTAAATTCATATTTTGAGAACTATTATGCATAATCTATACATATATGTAATTATTCTTTTATTTTGACACAAAAAAGCTAAAAAAAACTAGACAATCACTCCAAATAGACTTTGTCAACTTTTCCAATTTTTTAAAGAAACAATTTTGGGGCACCTTTTAACTCTTATTTTTTTACAAAAATNTATTATTATAGACGTAAAAAAAATTTAAATTCATATTTTGAGAACTATTATGCATAATCTATACATATATGTAATTATTCTTTTATTTTGACACAAAAAAGCTAAAAAAAACTAGACAATCACTCCAAATAGACTTTGTCAACTTTTCCAATTTTTTAAAGAACACCCCAAACAATTTTGGGGCACCTTTTAACTCTTATTTTTTTACAAAACTTTTTAAACCATAGCTCTTCGCCTAAAAAATTCAACTTCAAACCGGATCAATCAATCCAAGTTGCTTCAACTTTATGTAGATGGGTACACCGTTAATACATAGTAGATTTTGTAGCTTTCAAGGAAAGGTAATAACGTTTAGACCTANTTATGTAGATGGGTACACCGTTAATACATAGTAGATTTTGTAGCTTTCAAGGAAAGTTAATACATAGTAGATTTTGTAGCTTTCAAGGAAAGGTAATAACGTTTAGACCTAATTTGTTGACATATTGCACTGTTTCGTAAAATTTAAAAGTTTGTCTAAATATTGGATCAAATTTACCATTAATTCAACGTCAATAATCGATCTGGTCAAAAAATTTGGTTGATATACTCCAAGTAGGATTATTTACAAAAAGAATTATAAAAAAATGAATTAGAGAAGATCTATATCCGTTAATGATGCACATTTTAACAGTGNCGTCAATAATCGATCTGGTCAAAAATTTTGGTTGATATACTCCAAGTAGGATTATTTACAAAAAGAATTATAAAAAAATGAATTAGAGAAGATCTATATCCGTTAATGATGCGATTATATCGATGTAACTATAGGAAATAAAACAAGTAAAAGTCTCGTTTACCTCTTTAAGCTTCTTATCCAATAAATGTGATTGCATGTACTTGGTAATTCTGTCACCAATTCGAGCATCGAAAACTCCAAAAAACCACACTTCATGCTCTTCAATTTGCTCTCTCTGTACCACAACTGAGTCCGAGTCCAACTCACTTGACTCACCTTTCAGTGACCTATCCTCCACAACATAATACCCATGAGAAATGGGCAGCATCCATGAAGGCTTCTTTCGAATGATCTCAGCCTCTCTTTTCTTGTTCCCACCACCACCTNTCCTCCACAACATAATACCCATGAGAAATGGGCAGCATCCATGAAGGCTTCTTTCCAATGATCTCAGCCTCTCTTTTCTTGTTCCCACCACCACCTATAAGGAATCGTCTTAGCCGAAAGGCCTGCCCCAGTTCAGTAAAATAAGTCAAGCTAGCAAAAAATTAATTAATGAGTAAATTACACATATGNAGCCTCTCTTTTCTTGTTCCCACCACCACCTATAAGGAATCGTCTTAGCCGAAAGGCCTGCCCCAGTTCAGTAAAATAAGTCAAGCTAGCAAAAAATTAATTAATGAGTAAATTACACATATGACCCTCAAACTATGACATTTAAATTAATTAAGCTCTTAAAATTTTTTATTTTTATTTTTTATTAATTGAGCCTATAAACTCTCTAATTATGTCAATTGAGTCATTCTATCTTCCTCCGCTAGAATGTGTCTCTCATATGACTATATAACATAAAAAAACAAAAGAACTCAATTGATACAATTAAAAAATTCAGAAATTCAATTGACACAAAAAAATAATTAGAGATTTAATTGACATAAAGATCGTATGTTTAATTTACTCTAACTATTTGTGTCACGCTCGTTAGAAGTGTTTCAATGATGTATATTTGTTTATACTTAAACTTTGGATGCACAAATCAGTAGCAAATTACACGCATTGGGTCAACCAGAGTCAGACTAGCCAATCGAGACTCCCTTTATGGGCCAATAAGAAATATCAGACCAAAGACAGAAAGCTCAATAAAGCCGAAAGAATCTTTCACAAAGGATGGCAAAGGAGTACACGAAGGCAAGTTTCAAAGCTCAACTAAACAGACGAAGACTTCCCAATCAACCCCATGTCATCAGAGATATCCTTATAGGTGAAAACTACAGTATTTTCTCGAGAATGGCTCATCAACAACTATTCAAAGAAGATGAACATATATGTATATCTCTATACCTTACAATACATTTCAATAAGTTTGCATGCCTTACAATACAGTTCATTGTTTTCTTACAAACTAGCATTTCAGAAATAGAATTTTATACAAGGGCAAGGGCCTAAAGTCTCGAGAGGCAAGGTCTCCAAGCCCATAAAAAAAATAAAGGGCATCTACTCAAAAAAATAAAAAAGAAAAAGCGAGTTTCTCCTTGAAATTGGATTAATGGCTCGTTAGAAATGATCTATCGCAAGTACAGAAACCATTATTGAAAACTTCCTATGGTCCAAACACCTTAAGATGTACATGCTTGGTCGGTGTGTGTGTGTGTGTGTGTGAGAGAGAGAGAGAGAGAGAGAGAGAGAGAGGGAAGGCTACCTTGAGCTTCAGGCGAAGATTCTTGAATCCCATGTCTATGCTGTAAGCTGATTGGATACCCAAAATAAGTTCCTATAAATATCCGCCCTTTTTTCAGACAAAAATGATTTCAAATGTATTAATAGGAGGGTATTCAGAGCTTCTCGAAAGTCTAAAGTCGTCTTTTGTATATAGTCAAAGAGAATTGACACAAAGCCAAACCCCAAAAGATTTTTGATAAGCATATAGATAATATGTATCTGTTCTGTACTCCGTCAATTTGGTTTTGTGGGATTTGTCAAGTTTTAAATTAGGGTAAATTACACTTTATCACTCTAAACTACTACCTTTATTTTATTTTACACTCTTAATTATAAAATTTCTCACATTGTACCCTAAAGTATTAATTTTATGTCATATCACTCCAATAGATAACGACAAACTTGAAAATCTGTCAAATGAAGGAGGAGAATCCCAAAGGGTTTCCCGCGAAGTGCTTAGTACCACTTTATTTTACCTTTTTTGCAACCAAATAGTTGTTGGGAAGAAAAAAAAAAGTCGGCCAAAGGGAAAAAAAATTAGAACTTAGAAAGGGCATAGTCATGGATATGCATTTTTCTTAATTTTTGACCTATACATATGCAATATGCAGCTACGTATTAGCAACACAGACCACTCACATACGCATTTACCATAAAAAAAAGTGACATTCGTTATCAATTCGAGTGATATGAAATAAAATTGATATTTTATAGTGTAATATAAAAAATTTTATAGTTGAGGGTATAACGTAAAACAAGGATAATAGTTCAAAGAAATAAAATGTAATTTTCCCTTTAAATTACTTTAGGGATTAATTACGGTAAAGGTCCTCCAATATAAGAATTTTGTCATACTTTGCTATCGAATGTGTTAATTGTATCGAATTAGTCCCTAAATTATTAAATTTAATTTTAAGTGATCCCCTTTGTAAATTTCCATCAAACTTAGGTAGGAAAGAGAACCCTTGACCATGGCCTGGTATGGTGCCAAAAATTTTAGGTACCTCTGTTGTTTTAGGTGACCAACTACTACTTACATTGAACCAAATCAACCAATCCCTTAGACACGTTGGAGACCCTTTTAACCATGACTCTTTAGTCTTTTCAAGTAATACACCCAGTTGTCAATTTGCATCCAACCACTTCTCACGCAAAGGAATGTGATCAAATCTGACCAACTCTACATAAGTAGTTTAGCGACAGGGACACAAAGGTAATCTAATTTTTTATACGGTACCGCGCCACTTATTTTTCACCAATCAGAATATGGCACGTGTAATATTTTTTTATATTTTGTTATTTTACTTCAACTTGTTATCGGGGGTCATGTAAATACAGTACTCGTGTGCAGATAAAAAAAAAAGAATTGAATATGGGAGTTGTAGTAATTAAATTCAATTAATCATGTATCAACGAGAATTACAGAACTCACAATTAAAAGTGCAAGTTCCATAACCTCTATATAAACGCGCACACACCCAAAGCTATCCAATGTGAGATAGTCCCATCCTCTGATCCACTTTAGGCCCGAGGGCCCCACCGATCGGGCAGCGAGACAGATGAGCCCAACAGTTGGATGCTGTGAAACCACACGCACAACTACCTTTCTTGTTTTATTAATAGTATAGATATTTTATTATTTTTTAGATCAATGGTTATAAATAAACTAACTCAAAATCGACGATTAAGATCTATTTTTCAGTATCATACCCTAATTTTTGTTTTTTGTAGGAGCAATCATCTAGTTTAAGATATGCACTTCGCACACGCAAGATTGAATGTACATTATGTTAGAATTATGCCCGGACGTGTTTGACTAAAGGTCTTCTGTTGATTATATCCCAGGTAGACTCGAAGCATAATACAGACAAGTCAGCCCAAGTTAACCTGTGCGTGACGGTGCTGGGGGCTGCTGCTTGGTGATTCCAGGAAGGGGCATAGTGCAAAGTTTGACTTAAGCTAGAATTAGTCCGCCTTGTACGATGCGCGGAATTTATAGTAAAAAATAAAATTAATAGAGAAGGAAGATCTACACTCCCAATTAATTGGTTCGCTATAATAGATTAGAAGGATGTAAGAACAAACTTNTGTCCGCTCTATCTGCTGGGATATGAGTGGCAAGTACATCGCCTCTGTCAGTGAAGACGGTGCACGGATATGGTCAATCGTCTCAGGTGCAAAATGCATATATGAATTGCCTTCCAATGGCAACAAATTTGAATCATGCACATTTCATCCTGTGTATTCTCAACTCTTGGTTGTTGGTTCTTACCAGGTATTAAGTGTTCTTTCATGACAGTTCTGCTAGTACTTTTGGTCCTTATTCGACATTTTAATGACCATTTACTGGAATATCCTCTTTACCATGTGGGTTTTTCCATTCTGGGTTCTGCATATGCTAGGCCATTGTCATGGTTCTTGATTACTATGTGATACTTGTCCACTGAAGATACAACTTTTGATTAAACAACTTGCTCCAAATTTGATAATATACCATACCATTCTGGCAGAGTGTTCACTCTTAAGACTCTGGCTTTCCACAAAACAAGATTTCTGCCATGGTATTATTTCCATAAGTAAAATGCTATACATACCAAAAATTTTATCAGAATGTGCTTTACCAAATGAATTGACAGTTCTATATCACTCTTGGACCCACCAAATGCTGATCAAAATGTTTTTGATTGGATGTAGAGTTGACAACTCATTTGGTAAAAACACTTTTTGGTAAATGTTTTTTTTAAGTACTTTTCGTGCCAGTTTAGAAAAGAAATTTTCTGCAGCTGTATTATTTTCCATGATATGTCCATTTCCTAAAAGTTAAAAACCAGCCGAGGCAACTTGATAAATCATCCTAATTTCCTTTACAGATTGCCCATCAAGCCAAGTGAATCCTTGAGAAAAAATGAATTTTCACTTAATGGTTTTTTTGGGAACTATATTTCCACAAACAAATGAAACTAAAGCAAACGTAGGTCAAAGTTTGTTTTCAGCATTTGGTCAGCATAAATAGGCTATTTCTTGCCGCCATAGTTTGTCAATCCAATTTATTGTCAAACAGTTCTTGCATGAGAAACCTTGCACTTCAATCCTTGATGATTTTTTCTCTTTTAGATAGAGGTCATTCCTGTTATCTTGCACTTAATCAGCCTAACAAACAGTTCTTTTAAAATTTTTTGTCCATACCTTTGATCCCTGAGCTTTATTTGTAAAACCATGAACGAAAAAACTCTGATCTTAACCTCTTATTTTGATGAGATACGTTACAGTTTCCAAACATTTGTCAAAGTTTGCATCAGTTTTTCATCAAGTTGGGACAGTGAATCTTTAACCAAGTATTACTATTTGTTTCAACTTTAGAGTGAAATAATTTTTAGAATTCATGGATAATTTTTTTGAGTGTTCTTGCAGACACTTGAACTATGGAATCCAATTGAAAGCAATAAAACTTTGAGCTATCAAGCACACAAGGGTATAATTCCTGCATTGGCAGCATCTCCTCAGACTCAATTGATTGCCTCAGCAAATCATGATCACTTGGTGAAGTTATGGAAATGAGACTTCTTTCTTTCTCATTTCCAATTCGACATTTGATGAGTCATTATCAGTTGGATTTACAGTTAATGGGATTTCGCATAGTTGACAGAATGGGTTGATGATGCCAGAAGTTAAAATATATCCACAGCTGAAGCTACACCTTTTTTTGTTACAGAGGATACAGGTATACACAGACAGAGATCATAGTGATAAAATAGTTACAACTACATGGACATCATATGAATCTTGGGTACTGCTGCTGCTGCTGCTTTTTTTCTCTCCCTTTTAACTGTAATTTTGGATTTCATAAATTTCCTTAAAACTTATTGGGAATGGTTTATTGCTGTTATACAAAAATGCTGTCGGGGAACCACAGGGAAACAACATCTTTCCTTTCAATTTGAGATGAATATTCTGAATTCGAAATTTAACAATTCCCTTGGAATTACACCATGAGGAATTTATTTCCTATGAATTTCTTAGTCCGGGAATGAATAGCCTGCTTTTGACTGATTTGACTGAACAGAAGAGGAGATTAGTCAACATTCACATAAATTAGTCTGGATACTCTTGACTGTTTATTGAAAAAATATGATATTTTGTCTGAGTACGTTGTTTTTGGATGTATAAAATTATCCTGCTTTTCACCTTACGATCAATAATATTCTACTCCTACTTTTAACCTTTGCAACCATTGAAAAAACGTACTTCTACCTTTAATTTTGCACTGAAATCACCATGCAACAGGGGATGGGCATGGTAACAAGTGAAGTCGGGCGAAGAAGATAACTCCATCCCAAAGAATCGGAGATTGATAAGAGACCATGAAAAATTTGGTTTTAAAAAAAAAATATTAAGAATTGAATTATTTTGACGAGATAACTTAGAAAAACGAGTAACAGTTGACTCTTATCTCATTTTTAATTTGTTGTCTTTTGATTGACGAGACATATAACTAAATTACACCTCTTGCTCAGTCAAAATCATTTTTTCAAAAGTGAAAGTGTAGTTTGTTTGGCTGCCAATTAGCCGTAAAACCAAATTTCTGGAAGGGAGGATAAAGTTGTAGTTGGATGCTGCTTTTGATATGAGGTTGTAATGCTCGACACATTTCATAAAACTCTGAAGAAAGGGGATTAGAGAGCTACCAGACAGAACCTCACCACTGGTAAGACAGAGGCTTAGCTTTTCACTTTGGCAACATCAGAGGCCTTTTTCCACTAATGGTAACTCTCTTGGTAACAAAACATAGACACTACACCTTGGCGCAACAATACAATTGATCTATTAGGATATTGGTATTTTGAATTCAACTGACCAAAACAATTTCTCCATATGCCAAAAATAAAACTGCGTACGTTTAACAATTCCCAAATTCTGCAGTGGTGTGCACCGGACACCCTTACTCTTGTAGCTGCACATCTTCAAGAGTGTTGCACGCCCAACATGTCCTCTACTACTATGAAAACACCTGCAAAAGATTGGCATTGCAGTGCTTTTGGAATCTCATAATTCCTCCTTTATTCATGACCACAAGTCATAAAACAAGACATTGTATCGCATGTAAATCAAAACAGACTAATGCCTTCATGCAATTATGCAATTTTTAGCCAATGAATAGTTGCATACATCTTTTGAGAATGTGAATATTCCAAAGAATCATCGAACGTTCATACCTGACTATGTACTTGGCATCTCAAAACAGTATTATATCCTGTCGAGGAAATGAATTTGCCAATTGGTTTCGGAATTGGAGCGAATTGGTGAATACCAGGAAGAGAGTACATGGTTTCATTTGAGTTTCGGATAATAAATGTATGCAAGAGAGAATCGTCACCTCTTGAAAACATGTCAAGAGACAAATGCATTTTGAACTTCCCTGATGAAGAGTATATTCTACACAAAAAATATGATGAAAACTATGGAATACGCAAGTCCAGTTACTTCCAGAGTTCTTCCATTGGGATCCCACGTTCTTTAGCAACTTCACTGAATTGCCTCATTTTCATCACTGCAACAACTGTGGCTCTTGCATTGTTGAGGGCATTGTTACTTCCAAGCTGTTTCCCCAAGGCATTTTCAACACCCGCCATCTCCAAAACAATCCTCACTGCACCTCCAGCAATCACTCCAGTACCAGAGGAAGCGGGTCTAAGCATCACCTTTGCTGCCCCATAGTCTCCCTCGGATCTGCGATATATTTGGTCAACTTAGTTAACAGCAGCAGATTGGCATGAAAACAAAGAAAATTTTCAAAAAAGCGAACTACGTTATCTAGCATCTTTAGCAACCATATGCAAGTAATGCAAGCCAATAGCTAACTAACCAGATAAGTGTGGTCAGAAGTCCCAAATTTTTTTTGTAGAAGTTGTCAACATACTTCTACCAACAGAAAGTAAGGAGTGGTAAGTAATCCACAAACTCAAGCAATTCAAAAGCTTCCAAAGGGAAATGAGGTTATTTTGCTAACTTTTGTGGGGTCACCATGAAAAGGGGAAAAACATATTTCTCTCCATTGGGTTAAAACTAAAAGACTACAATGTTGTTTGAACCACGGACACAGTCTGTGGGTGTGGGTGGGTGGGTGGGTGCCCGTATCTGCTACAGAGAAGACACTGTCCACCCAGTCGCCAGAGGTTAGACAATAGACATATTATCACTGCCTAATCAAAAGGGCACAATTTTAGCTCCCTTCCACTCTCTGCTTATGTCTAAAGTGAACAAAGTTTAGACTAAACTTCAACTTCTAACAACTGAAGAATTAGCTCCCTAACAATGGCAACCAAGTTGTAGATCAAACCTGGCTAAAAGATGCTCATCATGTTACTTAAGACCTGTGATACCATAATTGCCTTATGTATGGACTTCTATATTTTAAATAGACAACATATTCATATATTAACAATATAACTTGAATACGTATCTTTGGGCATAGTTGA
Source organism: Ilex paraguariensis (assembly GCA_963454935.2). Taxonomy (NCBI): domain Eukaryota; kingdom Viridiplantae; phylum Streptophyta; class Magnoliopsida; order Aquifoliales; family Aquifoliaceae; genus Ilex; species Ilex paraguariensis. Next base: position 735,756 of record CAUOFW020008168.1, read on the forward strand.
ATATGCCCGGAGACTTATAAGTGTACAATATGGAATATATCAACCTTAGTAAAAAAGAAAAATATCATATGTGATCTTCTAGGATATAACTCAAAAAGTCCTTGGTCAAGACAGAATGATAATTAAAAAAGTTTCTAATTAATCATTAGGAATCATAGACCTAAAATCGAACATATAAGATTGAGTTAGGAGTTCAACAATAATTCTATACTCTAATAATTCAATTGGGGCATTGTGTGATTGAAGTATCGAATTGCATGACAACTGTAGACTAAATAGATTTTTTACCTACTTGTTATCCAAGGGTTTAATCATGACATGTTGCTAGGGGTTATTTATGATTAATAGAAGTTCGAAGAATTAAGTTAATATAAATATATTGTTCATCATAAAGGGAGAATTAAAAGAGTTCTAATTCAACATAAATTATGAATTTTAATGTGAGATGCCACTTGAAGTTAGTATTGAATGTCTAAAATTGATTGAAAATTAAATGATAATGGAGAGAGAAAATTAATTTAGAATTAATTGAGGTGAAAAATTAATCAAGAGTTTATTAGGGGCTTTATTACAATTAATGTTAAGAAAGGCATTATACGTAATTATGATACAATTACAAATAGACCCAAACTAAGATTGGAGTCTTCTAAGGCTTTATAAAAAATTCCTAGAAGAGATGGATGGATATAGTATTACAGTCTCTTACTAGCACAAGAAAATCTCCCCTCATTCTCTCTCTCTATTAGTTCATCTAAAGTTAAAAATAGATTCTTCAAATTTATCAATTCGTGTGGACACCGATAAAAGCCAAACACTTGCGAGACTTGGGGTAAAGATCACATTTATATGTGAAGATTCAAGACTCCTTGAGAAAGCTTGAAGATCATTACAAACATGCTCTAAGAAGTAACCCTTAATCTTCTCTATAAATCTAGGGTTCTCGGTTTGTATTAAACATGAAAAAATCTACAGATAAGAAATCGATTTTTTTTTTTAAATTTCGTCGTGTTTCTTGTATGATTTCTTACACTATGTACTGCAAAAACACTTGGCCCACACTGACATAATCCTAGCTTGCGGATTTTAAACAACTACATAAGAGAACATTGTATTGATATCCATCCATGTAGAAAGAGGAAACCTGAACAAAGAATCTGAAACATGGCACATGTCAAGCCTAAACTTGCTTCTCGTGCATGAGATTTTATCTGATTAGACAATAAGAAAACCATTATCTGCAACTACAGTTGTCTTGGTAGAACATGGATCTTCAGGAAAACTAACAGCAAAAGGAAGCACATACCACCAAGTCGTCCCACAAGATAAACCTTAGCAGGTATGCAAACTCTCTCAATATCTAGTACACCCATGACCCAACAATGTCCTGTTACAAGACAGCAATCTAATAGCAGTTAAGAACTTAGAGATCCCCTATGCTGATGCATATATTTGTCAAGGAACGTCAAATTAGCAGAAATGTGGACATTCAAGTAAGGCCTGCATAACAGTTCAAGGATGATAAAGCGAAAGCAGCTATCAATCCGGCCACAGATGATCTGTTGATAACCACCAATTGAGTTCTTATTTCTTGACAGCAAGTTCCTATTGCAGAGGCTGGAAGTTTTGAGGGTCCACCACATCGTGTGTGAAGCAAACTCTTGTGTAGACTTGCTTGCAAAGATGGATGCAATCTAGAAATCAGTTTTTGTCGTTTCCAGTTTTTTTTATATATATTAAAGACCACTTAAAAGCTAATGCAGATGCCATCAAAATTTCTGATTAGTTATTTTAGACCAGTTCTATCAACTCCGACATTAAGACTTTTTCACCTTCTAGACATTGCGCACCACTGTTTTGCAGTGATGTCCCTTAAACACCCCCTAAATTGGCTTAATGATATCAGGAGAGGCTACTTTAATACATATGGTGCTATGATATGAGCTTTGAGCACTCAAACCCTGCATCCAAATATACAAAGGACATCAAAACCATTAAGCCATGACTTCTAGTTTTCGTCCATAGACATGCTCTAGATAATCGCACTAAGATTTTAAATTTCTGCGACAACATCAGTCCCAAATACCAAAGCTATACATAACACTGCCACTAAAATACGCTCAAATTCACTATAGTAAAGCAGAACAAAATATACAATGTTGTAACTACCACCACCATGCACTAATTCACAAAGATAGACATGTTAGCTTACCAACTCTCCAATCTCAACCAAACAACAACTTCACCCAATCTCAAATTCTAATCAAACACATAAACTAGCAATACCAATAAATACCCAAGAAAAATCTTCAAATAAAACTGAAAAAAAAAACACCACACACACAACCATATGTACCTGTGAGGGAAAGTCAGGTACTTTGTCATGGGCACTGTAATAATATTCCTCCTTGCATTCACCGCCGACTTCTGGACCGCCGCAATAACCTCCTTAGCCTTGCCAACGCCAACACCCACACGGCCTTGTTTGTCCCCAACAACCACAACTGCTCTAAAATGTAATTGTTTTCCACCTTTCACCACCTTAGTCACTCTTCTCACCTGTACAACTCTCTCATCAAACCCATCTCTAACTTTCTCGTTCTTACCTTTCGACCCTAACCCACTTATCTTTTTCACCTTAGAATCCATAACATAGATGTCCTTCCCAAGAAAACTCTCTCCACTGTAAGCTGGGCCGTAAAGTTCTTCGTATGCGACGGCGATTTGTTCTTCGGTTTCATACGGACCTTCGTCGATTGGTGGAGGTGGTACAAAGTCTTCTGGTCGTTCTGGGGGGTTAAAGCTTGTGATTTCTTCTGGGTCTACCGTGTCAAAGAAAGTGGTGTCAATGTCGGAGGAATTGGCTCTGATGGGTTTGAGTTTGGTGGGTTTGGAGGGGAGAGAGAAAGATGGGTTCTGTGGAGATTTGTTGGTAGTGGTGGTTGAGGTGATGAATAGAAATGGTCGTGATGGTAGTAGAGGATGGTTGAGGTGAGAGAAACAAGGTGGGGTGCGGAGAGAGAGAGATGAGAAGGCCGAGAGAGAAGTTGCAGAGGCAGGCATGGTGACGAAGGAGGAGGGAAGGGTGAGATGGTTCAGTGGAGCGTACATGCCAGTCTTATCCCAATTGGATGAAGATGATGCGGTATAGTTCGGGCCAAACCGGGCTGCTTCTTGACCCGGATCATCGTGCACTCCGCCTTAAAGGATGATAATATAAAGTTTTACGAATTTGAGACGGATTTGTGTAACTTATTTTTTTCAAATTAGCCTTGATGGGACATTTTTCGGACACTCCATGATAGTGACACGTATATTTGGTGTCAAAAAATATTTTTTGTCATGATCACGACACGCGCTCATCGGATCATGATCCCTCTTTCCCGAGATGGTACTATGCATAAAGATCTACGATGCTGGTATGCACAGGTGACACGTATTTCTCGGTCGAATGGGTGGGTACATCGGCCCCTAATCGTACTACCCCCTCGGTACCGATGTTTACCCACTACATCGGCGTTCCTGTTCCTGCAGGGTTATTGATAGACAGGTCATCAGTCTGGGCTAGGCTAAATTAGCCATCATGATCTGGTCTTATCTAGATGGTGTCATGACGCACAAGAAAGCAGAAGGCTCAACCAAAGGGGAGCTGATACGTGGCGTACTGTGTTAGATTAGAGGCCAAGGCGAAAAAACCAGAATGCTCTTGCTGACACACGACTTGGGAAAACAAGTATTTAATGCATATTTCCCTTAATGAGACAACATTTAATGCGTGAAGACTCGGAAGTGAAAGACAATGAATGATCCTGTGATAGAACATTTAATATATTCCAGCCGAGTGAAGGGTCATTAAACGCTCAACAAACTGAGGGTGATACATTGATTGCTCGAGGTCCCGAACAGTTAAGGAAGAGGTCATTTCTCCTAAAAACCAGTGTGCACGTTACCCGCCTCTAATAATCATCTATTGACCATACTAACAGCAATCATGAATTTTTAAGGTATAAATACTCTTCACAAAACGTATGATGAGGTACGAAAAAACCTTTTCTTAAACTTATGCACAGTGTTTTCTTCTTTCTCTCTGTAAAATAACTGACTTAATCGTCGGAGAGAATACACCGAAAAATACTTCGGCGCCCTCCTAACTCGTTTTTCTCTGTTTTAGGAATCTTCCCTAACCTTACAGGACCACCCCAGTGACCCACAAAAAGTCACCCATTACCGTTCCAGGCTACCACCGACCCTCATAGTCTATTCCGCCCAGCAAGATTGACTATTCGATTGACTGACTCGTGTTCACCACGGGAGAGATATGTTCTCGTGTTTATATTGTGCAAGATTCTGCACGCACAAGTTTAATAACTTATTTAAATTTAGCTCATTAAAAAAATAAGTTGAACTTAAGTTAAGTTCAAAACGAGTCGAGCTTGAATAGCTTGACTACTTTACAATAATCGAGCGATCATGAAAAAATTGTCTAAATTTGACTCATTTAGTACTCAAACAGAGTTCAAATCGAATCCTATCCAAATCGAACCTAAATCAAATTTAAATAACTCGATTCAATTATCAATTCTACATCACTTTCTCCACTCATATGCCAGACCGGCCCAACTACTAAAGTTGTGACCCAGGGAACACCCATGGGGCGATATTGATAAACCTTAAATCATTAATTAATTCTTTTTTTTGATTCAAAAATTGTTAGTTAATTCAAGATTAGTGATTGGTCCGATGACCATCAGACCTTATAGTTTCCAGGTTTCATCTTTATCATCTCTCTTCATATTATTACTAATACTTTTCTTGTTTTTTTTTGCGATAAGTAGATTCATAATCCAACTTTATTATACTATTTTTTTTTTTTGAGAAATAAAAAATTTAGAATTCTATTTATTTCATAAATAAAAAAAATTTATAATTAAGTGAAATTGTAGTTGGGATCAATTTGGAGTGCTCGGATCAATTTGGATAGTCCAGTGAACCGCAATGGGCCACAGCTTAAGCTTAAGGTCAGACTAAATACCAACCAAAGGATTTAATCCTTTCCCACATTTCCGAAGGTTTAATCACTTTTATCCCTACAGGTGGTTTGGATCACCATGGGAGGATTGAATTGGATTGCCATGGGAGGATTGGATTGGATTTGAATTCGATTCAAATCTAATTTAATGCAAAGTAGTCCGAATTGAAAGATTATAAAGATGAGATTCAAATCATATCTCATCTTTGGATATGTTTCATTTAGTTTGTGGGCTCCATTAACATGTGAAGCAAAAACATACTAAAATGGCCATTTCGTCCTTGTGTAAAATAATGTGATTCAATCCTATACCATATTTGGAATAGAATGAAAAAAAAAGCCCAAATAGTATTGTCTTTTTTACGAAAACAAATATGAATCAATAAATTAAACAGTTTTTCAAAGTATTACAATAAATATTTTGTTAAGTTATTTAATTTAATTTGTACAATACACTTTTAATTACAAAATCATCTAAGGCATCATGAAAAAAAAAAAAAACTTTCCAACTGAAAAATAATACACATATCGATACAACTCAAGCGTAAGTTGTTATTTGTTTATTTGTAGATAATCCAAAGTTGTGTGTTTAAAAGTAAAATTTAATTGTTTAAATTGACCTGAACATCTCTGACAGTTAAATTAAAAAAAATTACAAAGGGAAAATGTGGCATGTGAAGGAAAAATGTGAGAGAGGAATATAGTTTAGGGGGCTAAAAGTGTAATTATAACTCCTGAATTTTGCATTATGAGCAGTTCTCTTCGATTGCAGACAGTGCTGCTCGTGCGGTTTCTTCATTTAGCATATTTCCCCTAAATTTTTTTCGGATTCTATTTTATGTATAGAGAATCAATTCCATAATTTGAGGTCTGATCACCACTTAATTCAATATCCCATCATATGCATGATGAAAAAAAAATGTAAATAATTTCCAACACACACATAATTGAAATTTAAAAATATTATGTTTGTACATAAAAAAACGACAATGTCTTACAAAAGGTCTCAATTTTAAGGTCGTGCATAACACAACACACAAATAGACAATTTGATACCCTCATAAACAAAAAAAGGCATAAACTTTGCCTTATTTGAAGACCATCCAACACAACCAAATGGGACATATGGGTAACACATGTAAATTATAACATGTAGTAGTTCACAATACTAGATTGATAACTATCCGCATAGCATGTGATTTAATGAAACGACATAGTTTTGGTGCTCTATTTTTTTTTTTAAACACTATCCAGAAACAACGTCGTTTCCGGTCCAACTAAAACAGTCATGTTCACAAAAAAAAAAAAATTAAGCCTGAATGACAAGTTCAAATAATACTAAGGATGATTAAGTTCATGTAATACATTTAAATCAGAAAAATTTAACCCATCAACCACACAATTCAAATTACAAAACCAGACAAATAAGCCACAAAATAAAAAAATTAAACCCATCAAGGTGGGAATTTAAATCAGAAAAATAAAAAAAAAATTCAATCAAACCCATTAAACCCATGTACAAATAAAAGAGATTTGGATCTTTTTATTTTAGATTTTCAACAAATGATCCACCTTTATAAAAGTGGGACGTTGGTTGTAATTTTAACATGTATAAGGGTGTATTTGTAATTTTAACATGTATCCTTCACTAGGTTTTGAATCCCTCTATTCTGATGGGTTTAGATAAACCTATGTGGGCTGGATTATGGCTGCTGCGTAGTAGACGCCGAGTTTTTGAATCCGACGAGGAGCCCATTCCAAATTTGTCATCCAAACCAAAACCAAGAATAAGTGGACTATTTCACTATTTTAATCTAATTTCACTTTTAATCCCCTTCAGTCCTGTCAAACAAACACCACAAGAGGCATCTTTTAACCCGACTCAAACCACAATATTGTTGACTTTAAAAAAGTAACCAGTGCAAACTTAAACATCTTGTAAAAAAAAAAAAAAACCAAGTATGTATAACTCTTGTATTTGTTGTTGAACAATGTTTATACATATTAAAACTAAAAATAATTTTTTTATAATAAATTAAAGTGGATAAATTCATTAGTAAGTCTTTCGAATTTTCACTTACCATTTAATGCCCCACTTCATTTAATATCCAAAATTTAATTAGATTAATAAAGAGTATAAACATGGTAAACTGAGATCAAATGATATGGCGTTTGTATAACCATGTTTTTTTTAATTTCATTATTTAGTTAGTATTACATTAACCATTTGTTATTGTACACAATATAATTCTTGAATTTTTGCTTACCCAATATAAAAATATAAAAAAAAATAAAAATATTGTAATTAAATATGAGTAATGTTATTTGATTTGTTGACTTGATCACTCATGTATAGTCATTAATTTAACTGTAATTTTCAATTTTATTAGAACTCATTGTCTTTTTTTTTTATGAATTACACTTTATACCTCAAAAGATTTAAATTTTTTTATTTTGTACCCTCAAATATTAAATTTCTTACATTACATTTTCAAGATATTAAAAATATTGTAATGTGACCATTCTATTATTTTTATTACTAGGGTAATTTTTGATTAAATAAGTAATACATTAAAAATAAAAATATTTAATATTTAAGACCACAAAATAAAACATCTTAAATTTTTTGAGATTGGAAGTTAGATTTTCCCTAATTTTTTTTCATCAAATCTACTTAAAAACTCGAAAAGACCATGTATTGACCAGCAAAACCGCCCCCAAGAAACAGAACGAAAAATCATCAAACACGTGGCATCGACAAATCCCACGTGTCAAGCACCCACATTGCCACCTTTATCCTCTCCCTTGTCCACGTTATAAATCAACAATGGCGGAGAAGCGGTGCACATCTGATCAGTAACCGAGAGAGAGAGAGAGAGAGAGAGAGAGAGAATACCTGTAACTATGGCAGCAATGTCTTTCACCAAGAACTCCATCTTCAACCTCTCAAAGTCTTTTCCTCAGTCACCTTCTCTCCCTCTCCGGCGTAAAGTCTCTCGGGTCTTCTTCACTTCTGCCTCCAAATCCTCTGAGGTACATAACTTTACATGTACGAAAATTTTCCTTCCAGTGATCTATCCTCATATGGAGTTCAATTGTGTTTGTGCTTTGAAGGGAAGAAATGCAGCAGATGATGATGATGATTACGTCGGTGATGCAAAGGATAAAGCATCGGAGATGGCCGGAAAAGCAAAGGAAACCATGAAAGAAAGCAAGGAGAAGTCGAAAGTGAGGGCCCAAGAAATGAAGGAAAAAACAAAAGAACACGGAGAGAAAACGGCAGAGAAGGCCAAAGAAGGGATGAGCAGAGCGGCCGAAACGGCGCAGAGTGCGAAAGAGAAAGCCGAAGGGATGAAGGAGAAGACCAAGGACGCGGCGGGGACTATGGCGAAGAAGGCGAAAGAGGGCACCGTCGACACGGTGCAATACACAAAGGAGAAGGCGAAAGAGTATGCACATGGCGCTAAGGAGAAGACGAAGGACGCAGCGGGGACGGTGGCCGATAAGACGAAGGAAGGGGAGAGCATGGCGGCGGATGCGGTGGAGTTTATAGGGGAGAAGGCGAAGCAGACGGTGCAGGGCATTTTTGGGGTAGCAATTAGCGAAGGAGACGACTCAGAAGATCAAGAGAATGTGGTGGGTGGTAAGTCCGAGGAAGACAAGGATTTGGATGATTATATAGAAGATCATGTGAAGAGGAGTGAGAAAGAGAATGGTGGTGGTGGTAAGACTATGGATGAGGATGTGATGGATTTGAGGCGGCGTGGTGGGGAACACGGTGAGAAGAAACATTGAAGGGAGTTCTTGGTTTTGTTGTTTGGAGAAATGAAAAAATAATTTTGTGGTTTTGTTTTAGGTTTTACTATGAATCAAATGTTGTTTGGAGTATGCCAATTGCCAAACCTTTTACATTTGTTTTATATGTTAGCTTATTCGAATGACTGGCTTAGCTTAAGACTATATGGCTACAGCATTGATGGAGGGAATGTTTTTTTTTGGGTTAATATTATAATTAATTCTTTAATAATGTCAGATTGACCAAAATTTGGGATCAAATTTAATGTCCAAATGACATGACAGTTGACTTAGACTTTTTTGATTGGTGTCATGTCTTTTGAGTCCTAATAAAAATTTCAAATAGTTAATTGTCATATCATTTGGACTTTAAATTTGATCTCAAACTTTAGTCAGTGTAGTATTACTCTTAATTTTTCCGTGTCGTCTCTTATCATTATTATTATTATCTATAGCTTTTAATTTTTTAATTATTAATTTTGTGTCAATTAAGTCTCGAAGTTTTTTTCATCAATTTCAATCATGGGAATAACCACATAATAAACACGTGATAAATATGTGAATTTTTAACGACTAAATTTGATAAAATTATCTAATTAACATGAAATTGATAATTTATAGATTAAATTGAAATAATTAAAATTTTATGGATTATTTTACACTAGAAAGTAAGTTTAAGGATTATATATATATATATATTAGGATAATAGACCACAATTCATCTTTTCCAAGAAACGATGAGGAGAAAGGAATTAAATTTGGCATAATCAGAATTAATGTCTTGCCACGCCATGGCTATGAGGCTCATGAAACAGATGCCGTGGCTAGGAAGCTCATGAAACAGTTTGAGATAGTACAAAGGAGAAAGAAGAACAAGAAAGACACATTAGTCAAGTTAGCAGTCTTTCTAGCAGTCCCTGGTGGTGGAACAGAAGTCATTATACATGAAAAGATTTTTTTTCTCAGACCTTCCATAGGATAATCCATCTAAAATAAGATTGGAGAATTCAATTTTGAGTATTGTTTATGTCAAAATTTTGGTTGAATTTGGGTTATATAATTGGTTGAAGTTTTTTAATTGAATAATAGTATTGTGAGATAATTTAGAGATTTAATAACTGTAGTCATTAGATTGTCAATAAATTTTAATATTGAATGCACTTTAATATCAATCTAATGGTCATAATACATTAAGTTTTTAAATAATGTCCCCAATAATATTAGTATTTTTAATTTGTATTGAAATAATGGGTTTGATTATTAGCTGTGAACTCATGTTGGAGATGAATTGACATGACCTAGCCCTCATAGTATGCATCTACTTACTGAGGGGGTGTTGGGTCTATACTCCATATAAACCTCCTAATGCTCTTGTTATTTGTCTCTTCTGTCACTCATCTCTCTTGGTTGATGAGGTCTTTTGTTTCCATTGCCTTAGTTTTGGTGCTCAAGCATAAAGGTCCTGGCTAGTGGGCCTATTTGGAGTAAACATTCATTGTAATGGTTAATCTGCGACAATTCTATCACTTGATATTACCGTTCAATTATAATTAAATAAGTGAATAACATGAATTTTACTTCTTTACATGGAGCGATTACTATCTTATATTGAAATATAATTACGTAAAAAAAGCTTCACTTTATTCACTTGTTGACTTATTATTAAACGGTAATATCACGTGACAACTTTGATATGGTATAACTATTTTTCATTGCAAAGACTATTTGAGCAAGTTGTCCCCTTGAAATTATCTCTGTTTTTAATTTGTTCAACGGTTAAGAGTGTCCAAAATAATTTGCACGCATCTCGACTAATCTCTTCCCGGTCCGGTCAAAAACAGGTCATCCACGCTGAGATTAATGTATTCAACGAGGGATATATATCCCTCATGACTAGATCCCAAAAAATTATCAAGATTCAAATTTAAAATATCTGAATTTATAGTTTGTTCTTGTTATCACTTGAGTTATTAACGAGAGGGTTTAAATTGTCGAAACCAAGCCATAGATCTTCCAATTTCAGACATAGCTTCAGCCTGCTGTGATCGAAGGGCCCAATTGAACTTACAGGTTTCAAGTCTAGAAAAAGTTGGGCCTTTATAATTCTTCACGATGGTCTTGGCTTCATATTCTTCTAGACAATTGGCCTGCGGTTTTGTCAATTGAATCTTCTCGATTTCATTTTGTCAAATTTGATGAAGTTCAATCATTCAACGTTTAATTCATTAATTACTTGTTTTTTTAGGTAGGAATGCACGATTGCATCAAACTAAAATTTTATCCAATGATGTTTCACCTAATTATTATCCGCTTCAAAATAGTCCGCCCTTGTCCTTAATACATAATGATGATATAACAATTTAAGAAATAAATTTAGAATTAGAGAAGCGTAAATAGTGTTGATAAAGCTGGTTCATGTCACCCAAAATGACTGTATGTCCATCAACATCCACTTTTTCTACTCGAGGGTGCTCAGCTTGAAGTTGTGTTCGAGTTTTAGAGGGATTTGAGTATTCCAGATGTTCATGTTCGGTGAACAGTGAGAAAGCGCGTAAGTTAGTATCAGGGTTTCGATTACAAAGTGAGCATTGATGGTAAAATTTGTTTTTTTTCATCTTTTTCAATACAATTTTTCGCTAAATATTAAATCACCCGTCATGAGTTTTGGCTGCGACATACTTATATGGTTTCACAATATATTATAAGTGATCTACTATTAAAGTACAGTGTTATGGCAATAATATTTTTTTTTAGAATCACCGATCATTCAGGAATTCTTTTTTCCATGTTCTAAGGTCTAATTTGAAAGTAGAAAATCGAAAAACTCAAAAAAAAAAGAAAAAAAAAAAAGAGTCGAGCTTGAGAAGGGGTTCTAGAAAAATTGACTAATCGCATTCCAAATAGATTCTATTGGGGATTATTGTCAAACACGTTCTTATTTTTTTGGTTCAACTAGGTGTCCGAGGCCATTTATGTAAATTTTGACTAAATCTTTTTTTGATTCGGTTGAAGATAGATCATTTATGTCGGGATTAAAGTATTCATGAGGTATAAATTTCTTATGATCTAATTCCAAATATAGTCAAAATTTAAGCTCAGAATATCTAAATTTATAACTCATTTTTGTTACCATTTAAGTTATCTCCAGAATTATTGTGGAACACATTCATGACAGAAGTTCTAAAAACTCGAAAGATCGTACTCTAAATTGGTTCATTGGGGATTATTGACGAACACATAAACAGCAGACTTATTAGCCATTAATGAGTAACTCTAGTGTTTGTCACAGTGTTGTGTCTGTGGAGCAGTTGTAACCTCTAACGGACACAAGCGTCACCCACAGGGTCCAACCCACTAATCACGTGATCTTCTTCCGTGATGTCGATTGGGGCACGCGCCACATTCTCACAGCAAAACTCGTTAATTCTTATTTGGAGAGAGAGAGAGAAGTTCATACAAATGCGTATATGAATTTGTAACCTCCAACTCTGTGTCACGATGAAAATCACGTGGTTTAAGATTCGAATTTGATTACATATTTACACTTGTCGTCTGTCTTTGGAGTTTGTGTAGGTGATGCGATGAAATCTTGAACACGTGCCTCTTTTAGATTAAAATTTGTATGAGAATTTCAACGAAAATTCAACTAAATTTAGATATCAAGCACATAACACTACTACAAATATATACGCTGTTAGTGTGTTTTATCTTTACCATATACAACTAGATTAGACATGGGACGTAATTACAAGCATATTAGTGCATGTGAATATTGGTCATATAAATTTGGACTGAAAGAAATTTGAATGATGAATCTCCAGCCCAAATTAGACAATGAGAAATCACACGTTTAGTATTCGATTGTGTATCTGCCATAGTTTGCAAAAGGGATGTGATCCGGGCCATATGAATCTTGTTGTGTAACTGTTTTAAATTAAAATTCACCATACAAATTTCAATTCAAATTCGAAAGATCATAACGTCAAGTTGGTAATAAGTGGAGATTTATATGGTCTTACCAACTAGGCCTACGTGAAGATTTAATTCTATCTCATCAACTCTCAAACATGTCAGTTTAGTATAGAGATAACATGGGCATGCAAAAAATAAAATGGGCCACTAAATTTCATTAGGGTAACATTATTTTCCATTGCTCTTTTTTCATAACTTCGGATTTCTATCATTGCAGATAGAGAAAAAAGTTCATCTACTTGAGCTATTTTAATAAATTGAGTTAACAATAATGCTAGCCTTGGGACTATCATAAGGATAAAGGTCGCCAAGGTGTGCTATAAAAGTGAATTTGAGAAAACAGTGGACAGGGTGAAGAAGTGGACTAATGGGTATCTCTCTTTTGATGGAAGACTTCAGTTGATCATATCAGTTCTGAACAACATGCACATATTTTGGTCATCCCACTTGTTCCTCTCCCAACTAATCTTGGGCAAGGTTGAGTAAATATTGAGAGCATTCCTTTGGAAGGTCACTAATCTTGGGCAAGTATAGCTTGGCAAGAGGTTTGCAAGTCAAAGAAGGAAGGAGTTCTGGGTATACGAAGGTTGAAAGAGTGGAACACTGCATTGATATTTATGGATATTATTGAAGGATAAGGAAGGAGTATGGACAAAATGGATGTTACCCCTCAACAATGTTCATGGAACTGGATGATTTTTTTGAAGATCAGAAAGACTATTAGACCATTTATAACCCGCATCGTAGGGAATGAAAATACACGTCTCTGGTTTGATAATTGGCACCCGCATGGTCTATTACTATCTAAATGGTTCCACAACATTATTCAAATAGCCAGCTTACCAAGGGAAGCTAAAGTCAATTAAATTATATCTAATAATCAACGGAATTGGCCTATTTGATCAAATGTGGAAATGTTGAAAATTTAGAATGCTATGCTCGCTTGTCTGCCTAATCATGAGAGGGAGGATATAGTACTATAATTGCCCTTGAACACTAACGGAGAATTTTTCACAAATTCTGCTTCGAATCATCTCAGGGAAGTGTATCCAAGTATTAGGTGGTACAAATTAGTTTGGTTTAATCAAGCTATTCGAAGAATGAGGTTTATTCTATGGCTTGCTATAGGGCAAAGATTCAAAGGATAGACAACAAGCTTGTTTTACTCATTCAGGAATTGAATGTCTGTTGTGCAGTACAAGTAATGAAAGTCATGTCCACTTTTTCTTTGAATGTAGTTCTCAAGCAGAATTTGGACATAATTCATGCACCAACTGGATTAAAATTGGCAGCACAAAACATGGCCAAATCTCATTTCATGGACTTCCAACAATGGAAAGGTGAATCTTTGTTGATGGTATTGAAGAAATTGAGTTTGGCTATTGTTGTATACTATATATGGAGGGAAAGGAACAATATATCTCATGCTAACTAAACTAGGGACTCTCTCTCTCTCCGTTTTGGGGGTCATTACTCTCCTTCCCTTGGTATTTAACATTCTAAAAAACTGCCAAATAAAACGTGTCTCAAGCCGAAATATCATAAGTATCGCCTCGTCCTGAGCCGTCGGACAAAAAACTCATCCTGCCCTTTTAGTTCTCCCTACCACGAGGGCTGTAAAGAATCTAATTCCTTCCTCCCTTTCTTCCCCTGTTCCAGAGATAGATATTGCCCTTGGATGTTAATAATGATAGACAGAACTTATAATTTGAGGCAATTCTCAAGGAATTTTTGATTCAAGAACACTCGGAATAAGAGGATTGCCCAAAAATGGTTTCTACCAAGTTGCTATTTTACATGAATGTCCCCTTTTGTAACTAGTATAGATCGTAGATAATACTTTGTTTATATTTTGGATATTACTTCTTTAATTTGTTTGGAATATTTACCAAAACATAGCACCTTCTACGGTTAAACCTGTAAATAATAGAATTACTATATCTCATTGTATTGCACTAAATTTCTTTTTGATCAATTGAACATTACTTTCTAGTATTGAATTTCATTCATTGCTAATCCAAGCCAACGGTGAATATATTTAGTTTAGTTAATAAATTATTTCCCAATAAAGTTACTGTTGAGCTATTAGATTAGAAGTAGTACAAACACATGCACTCTTCTCCACCTAAACCTAGGAATACTAATGGGATTGAGGATAAAATTGTCTTTTGGACAATATGGGACGTCGGACTTACCATGGATGGGCATTCAACAGACCCAACATGATCTCATACAAAGAACAGAAAAATAATGGAGTAGAGGTCTCAAGAGACTGTACATACACAGAAAGTGGGATGGGAGAGATAGAGAGAGAAAGTAGATAGAAACTAGGAGTTCTGACACAGCCACCACGGTAGACAACCGCCACGCCACCATGGTGGGCCGCTTCGCCTCAGTCTCTGCAAACCAAGCCCCGCCTAGTGGTCCACAGACCTCCTGCTCCTATATCCTCTAACTACAAGTTGATCTATAACTTTTTGTTCTCTTCCTTCTTCTTGGTTTTTCTCTCTCTAGCTAAGACTCATGTATTCTCTCTCATCTCTTTCTTCCGTTTTTCTCGATCATAATCTGAAGTGGGGTTTGTGATTTAATTCATATTCTGCCATTTTTAAGCATAGGACCCTCTGTTTGAAGCTATTGAACTGGGAATTTTGGGTTCTTTATTGAGCTTGGATTGAACCTAAACAAAACCATTTCTCTATTGTCACTGTACTCTCACTGAACTCGTTTCACATATATATATGCACACATGTTCTCTCTTGTTCTCACTCCAAAATAAAGACTTCTCCTTTGTGGGTCTGTGACTTTGTCTTCGTGCAGCAGCTCTCTCTCTCTCTCTCTCTCTCTCTCTCTCAGGTGGAGGAAAAAGAGCGGGTGGGTTATGCAATTATTCCTTTTCTCCACATCTCCGCGTTTTCTCTGCACCTAACCCTCATTTAGGAGGTGAATCTGAGCAGATTTTGTGATGCCAGGTAGAGATTTAGTGCTTGAATTTTGTTTTGGCTTTTTTTGAACTATTTAAAACTCTTGTGTTTGTGGTGGGTAGGTGGTGAAATAAATCTGCACATGCAAATAGCCCTTTGTTTTCCAATCTGTATTTGATTCCCATAATCCAAACAGACACGTTGAGTCCAATACATATCCCTAAGGTTGAAACGGCTGTGAACTTAACCTACAAGTGCATGCACTAAAAGCATCCCCACCATAATCTGATACCCTACAGACTAGAAGCCAAGAAACGAGATCAGTATAAACATACAAACACCCACAAACACACAGGGAGAGAGAGACACAGAGAGGTCTGTAGAGAGAGGGAGAGATGGAGCAAGGAAGAACAGAAGAGGGAACGAGTGAACAGCAAGATCAACAGCAGCGTCGATTGAAGCCGTCGGAAAATCCTCTCAACCATCTACCACAACAACCTCAGAAATGCCCTCGTTGTGATTCTCTCAACACCAAGTTTTGCTACTTCAACAACTATAGCCTCACTCAGCCCCGGTATTTCTGCAAGACTTGCCGGAGGTACTGGACTCAAGGCGGAACCCTACGGAACGTCCCTGTTGGTGGTGGTTGTCGTAAGGGAAAGCGGACCAAATCCTCCTCCTCCTCAGGCGGTGAGAATTCAAGAACTCAATCACCACCACCACCGCCACCACCTCAACAACACATACAAGTTCCTTCAAATTTGACAACCATGCATATGGCAACGATGCTTCCGGGTAGTTCTAGTCTACCCACAAATCAAGCTTTCAGGAACAAAGAACTTGGTAAGTTGGGTTTGCCTCCGGCGATCCCACCGATGAGTTCTTACAATTCTGGTGGTGGGTTTTTATCTTCTTTGGCAGCCATGCAAGGACTCGATCAGACACTCAATTTTGGTGGCCAATTTGGTGCTGGGGCTTCTAATTGGGCTCTCTTACAAGGGCTCAATGTTCCTTCTTGGAGGTCACAACAGGTTCACTCCCAGCAGATTGAGCAGGAGAGAGATTATTATCAGATGGGTAATCGAGAAAAGAACACAGACCCCATGTACCCATCTGATCAATTGGTTCAACCAAGTAGGACTATGGGTTCATGGACTCATAGCTTCATCAACACCACAAACCCTTCAGGCTCCGAACCCAATTTCTGGAACAACACCACCAGTCACACCACCAGTACCAGCAGCGCCACCAACACAGGGTCTTCTATGAACCCAAATCAATGGCCTGATCTGCCAGGCTATGGCGGCCCTCCATGAGTTTTAACATTCTTGTAGCCATCTCAAGCTCCACATCAGCTACCAGAACAGCACAAATGTTAGAGAATTTCTTGGCTTTCGTATACAACTTCCATCGAGTCTTCTTTATCTTTTTTTTTTTTGTTTTTTTCACTTGATTTGGTTTTGGGTATATGGTCTTTAGTTTTCATTATAGAACATGGATTGGATAGGTTTTTGGGATGTGGAAATTAATTATATGGAGAAATATTGAGAAAAATAGTTTGTTGTTACCTTACTTATACAAAAAATTTGGGTTGGGTTAGGTTTGTATGTTGAACTTTTGATTAATGTTTTGAACTTTTCTTGTGTTGCTTTAATTCTGCGCTTTAATGTTAATGTTGTAGAATACTGCTAGTTGGTGAAAAAGAGGGAAAGCGTTGCTTTACTGCTTTGGAGTATAACTAAGGCTTGTAGACTGGTATGGTCATGGTCTAAAAGCAGCACTTAGGTGAAAAGAATGATGTGCATGGATAGGTGCGAAAGTGTCGTCGTGGGTGGAAAACTTGATAGACAAAGATGGGTTTTTTGGTGCTTGTGGGTTCCTAATTTGACCGACTGTTATATTACTTTTTTACTTTTTTACCAAGAAAAATGTGTCGGAGGAATAGGAAACTTGGCTCTTATGGCTGGCTCTCTTTTAATGAATTCATTACCAAAATACTGTTATTTTTAAATAAAAATATCAATTTATTTATCAATTTATTACCATTTTTAAAAGTAAAATTGTTGATTTCACTTTTAACACGATTCTGCTTTCAAAAAGTAATACAATAAAAAAGAAAAAAAATATTTTTATAAGTATTAAAAGTGTTCTTATTAATTCCGCTTTCTCGGTGAAAGCGGAATTATTGATTTTATTTTTAAAAATTACAATAGATCAAGAAATAAATTGAAAAGTACGATAGATCAGTATTTTTGTTTGAAAATATCAATATTTTGGTTATAGATTCTTCTTTTAAACCATCAGCTAGCTCTCTCTCTCTCTCTCTCTCTCTCTCTCATGAAATTAAGATTTTATTTCCTTTTAGTAGGAGTGATAAACGAATCGAACTAACGAGTTGGAGATCAAATTTGACGAGTTCACTTTTTAAAGCGAGTTTAAAAAATATTCAAGTTCAAGTCATTTTTAAAAAATGAGCTCGAGCCAAGTTCAAATTAAGTCGAACTCAAGTCGAGCTTGAATAATTCAATTATTTTATCCATAAATGAGCTACATTTTGTGAGTTCTAAGCCTAAAATAAATTGAATCTAAATTGAGTCTAAGTAGTTCAGAACGTTTACCGCCCTCACCTTTTGGTAGCCATAGCTCTCTAGACCCTTTTCTAGATCTATATATTGTTGGCTTCCAAATGCATGCATAATTTCTAAATTTAGGTTATATTTAATTTGTTTCATTTTGAATTTGTGGTGATTTACTTATTAATCTTAATCTAATTTATTTAATTAATCATATCAAATATTTTGACACCTAATTCGATCTATATTTTCATGTTATATTCGGATTGATCTAGTGGGCGGAGCCATGTTATGGCCTAAGGGGTCCATGACCCCCCTCAAATCATTAAATTTTGGTATTGTATAAATTGGTAAATTTTATATTATTTTAAATTATTAATGGTGCAATTGATTTGAATTTTACGTCTAATAATTCAACTTGTTTCAATTAATTTTATTCATTTTATTAAAAATAATAATTATAATATACCATGTGAGATTGATTCTTATGTATTCTATGTATGTAAATGTCATTACATTAACGATCGAATTAAATAATTCAAAGTGAATAAAAATATCTTGCTATACCATTAAATGGCTCCCCTCAAGAGAAAATCTTGACTCATCCCCTCATTTTATGATGATACATGTTAATGTCTAATAAAAAATAATATAAATCAAACATTTTATTCGATATCAATTAAACCTATTTATCATGTCAAATTCTAATTATGTTTGTTTGACACTATTTATCATTCGTATTACTACCTTGTGTTATTCTCGAGTTCATATTGAAAATTAGTTAATTATAATTTATTAATATTATATCAAATTTATGTCGTGTCAAAAATTATAATATCTCTAGTGCAGATTATTTTTATCTTTTTTTTGGCTAGTTGAAAAAGGGGTTAAGGCAAGGAAGAGCGTCAAGTGATCACCCCATTAGACTCTCACCGATGGGATCATAAAACCCTTGACCACGTCTAAAACACCTCTCAGGATCAAACCAAGTTAGACTAACATAGCGATCAACCACCGAACCCTAATAGAGACTACATGACTCAAACTCTCAACCTCTAGGTAAGGAGTAAGATCGGTACCACCACTAGAACACTCTACTCGACAGTACAGATTATTTTTATCACTATGATATAGAAGCACCAAACTTGTTTAAACGAAAATCAAGTACTATTTGTTACCAAAAGAAACTAATATATTTACTTAGTGAAAAAAACAAAAAAGAAACTAAAGTATTTTAGCTATTTATCAAAAAATTTATTTTTTATGAATATTATAGTTTCAACGTGAATGATCTATCTTTAAACGAATTACAGAGAGGGTGGGCTAATCAAGGTGCACGATCCAGATATTTTTTACCGTTGAAAAAAAAAAAAAAAGGGTAGTCTTGGTTGGTTGACGTAAATAGCAAGCTGTTGTGAGACTTCGCATGGTTTCCCATGATTACCCTATAAACTTGATAATGCTATATACGTCTACAAAGATTGAAATGATCAATGGTTTTGGTTGATGAAAGAGTGGGCACACCTGTTCCAAGGAATCTGTTGTTGAACATTTCCAAACTGACCAACCATATGACCCTCACATAGGCTTTAAGGTACTATAACATTTTATTTTTTTAGCTTAGCAGGTTTTATAATATTGCTTACGTTAACGAAGGATTGTACGCTTCTCTTTATTACAAATAATTTTCAAATTTGTATGTGCAATTGAGGAAAGGTTACGGTAGTGCCGGCGGTATGGTACAAGATATATAATTTTTTTAAGATTAAATTATAATTTTAAAATATATAATCGATAATGGAAGGTTGAGATCGATACTGAAATTTTTGTGATTGATCATAGGTTTTTACGATCGATCATGACCTTCACTTGAGTAGGTGTAACTTCTTCTTTTAAAATTATAATTTTACCCATAAAAAACGATAACCAGTGGTACAGTACCGAAATATTTCTTTTCGGTACCTTAGACTTTCCCGTGTAATGTGAAGAAAATTCTGAACTGGTTTAACACACCAAGCGGCTGTCACGTGGTGTGTACATCTCCCGTGAGAGGTTGCCATGCATAAAACGGGACTCATTAAAAGTGGGGTGTCCAACGTGTTAAATTAAATGGTTACGATTAAACGGATGAAAAACATGTAAACTCGTTTATCCCGTTTAGTTTTAATTTATTATTAATTTTTTTTTTGTGACTGTCAATAAATTAAAAGAAAAATTGTTGCTATCACTAAAAATCACATATATATATTTTGTGGCTGTCAATAAAAAAAATCTGTCTATTTTTTAAAATATTTATTAATTTTATTTAAACGGATGATAAACGAGTTGACAAGACTCACTCGAACACGACCTATTTATTAAACATGTTTGACGAGTCAACCCGCTTATCACCCGAACCCATTTAATTCGTGTCGTGTCGGACTTTGACAGACTTACTCACAAGTTAATTTTTTTTATAAAAAAAATTAACAAAGTAATAGGTGATAGTTATTTATTGAGGACATATAATATTTTATTAGTAATTTATACCACTTAATAATGTCATGTAACGTGTTAAATCCGACAAAAAAATTATAGGGTAATGTGAATTTGTGGAAGGGAATGAAGGGCTTGGAAGTGGGATTGTGGTTTTCGAGTAATGAATATCTTTTGTCTGCCACGGGTTGGGATTCTTCCAAAGAATAATAGCAGGGAGTACCTCTCTTGAGTAATGAGTCGTGTGAGTAGGTTTTGTGTCCTATTTAAGTCATACTGTTATGTTATCAAATTTACTTATAATCTTATAAAGTTAGATTTATTTAATGTCAAACTCATATTGTATATGTAAACCGATTTATCAAATTTGCAAGTCGTGTTTAAAATTATTCGATCTAATTTTAGGATAGTCTCATAAATACTATAAGCGCATGGAACCGAGTTTATATACATACCAATAAGAAAAGTACAAAACAACAATTGTATTAGAGGCAGATTTTAAAAAAATCTGCTCTATAGTAATTTAAGTGTCACGGGTTCGTATCTCGAAATTAATTTATGTGAATTTAAGAATAAAATTGTGCATATCTAAATGATTTTCGGTATCTAAAATTCAGAAAAATTCTTGAATATGTTAATTCAATGGTATGGAGTGCCGTATGATATGACCAATCTTATCAAGATATTAATACTACAAACAATAATTCATCTACGATTGCCTGTTGTACAATGCCTGTGGGGGTTATTAAACCGACTGTTCTAAGAGATCTGGACTTATTTGTTACCAAATAATTATAAATTACGGTTAATTCGTACTTGAAAATAAATACGGTGTAACATTTAACAACGGATCAAATTGTGATTCTAATTCACACTTCGACATAAAACCCTAGAAATTTTAACTGCAAAATTTTTCAAGAGCCTAGGACGTGGCTCTTCTAGGGTTTTGAGGTATAGCTGAGTACATTTTTTGGGCAATTTTATCTCTCGAAATCTGATCCGAGTAAGAAATAAGGGTGATTGTCGAAATCTATTTTAATTAGAAAATTGGATTTTTTTAAAAAAAAAATTGATTAGATTCGAGAAAATTAGGTTTTTTTAACACTATATGTATTTTATAAATTTTGCAATTCATATACAATATAAATAAGAAATTCATAGTTACGATGTAATTAAAATCGTGACAATATTGATATCTCACAAAAAAGTTTCAACCTTTCCGAGATCGTTTCACATGTGATTAAAATTTATATATATATATATATATATATATATACACCTATTAAATATAATAAAACAGAATAATTAGGAGTACTATTTTCTTAGCCCACAAATGGTACGATAGGAGATGAATAGTTAGGGGGTGGCGGAGGAACTATAGAGGAGCATTAAGAGCTACATGAATTCTTAGGTGATGTCCTCATAATGGAGCTAATTAAATATATTATTAATTGCTTGCCATTATTTTAGTCATAAGTGAAAGTATTTAATATTTAAAAAATAATGATTTTCACCTAAACCTAGGGATTTATTGACTGGCCTTCTACTAGACTGATTACTAGGCATGTCAACAGATTTAATTTAGATCAGATGCTAATTGATCTAAATTTAATAATTCGACGAATTTTATTTTCGTGGTTTATATTTGATTTCATTAATAACTCGAAATTCAATCCAAAATATCCATACAATCCAAATAACTTAATTAACTAAATTTATTTAACTAATTACTTAATTTTTTTAATATTTATACATAAATAATTTGGATCGAATTATAATGAGGATTAGATATAAATATATCCAAATCCGAATTTGTAAAATATAATATATCGGATTCAGATTCGAATTATCGATAAAAAATATTGATCTATATCCGATTAGTCGAATTTAAATTTAAATTTAAATTTAGATCAGAATTTGGTTAATTGACAAGTCTATTGATAACCCTTTTAATTCCCTTCATGATAAAAATTTTTTTGGGATAAAGCCTTCTTTTCCTAATTCTCTAAGTTGGGAAATTGTTGACATTATAATTTTTTTTGAATTTTGTAGAAATAAAGGTACGTTTTCCAAGACAATTCAAAAAAAAATTACGATTCATTGTATCTTCTTATTGTTTTGCATTAGAGAATGAGATGGAAAAAATATATGAATGTAAAATTTTAGAAAACCAAATAAAAAAAATGGCATCATGTTCGAAATATACAATTTTGCAGCTCAAATTAAACTAACAAGTTACATACCCCTTTATATATTAAAGGGTAAATATTACAGCTGATTAAAAAGAGACTAAATGACGTAACATTTAAATGATAAATAAAATTGAAAAACGAATAAAATCAAGATCTAAAAGTACCTCACTTTAACAATAAACCCTAAACTTCTAAAAAAATTATAAGAATCTTTTGAAAATATCATTAATAACAGTATAAAAATCTTTTTATCGGTCCAAGTAAAAAGGTTAAGATTCGAACTCATGATCAATTATTCTAGTTCACTCAACCTCCTAATATTTGTATAGTTTAGATCAAATAATAATTGACCCACACAATAGCTTGCCAAAAATGAATATTTGATAAATGACATAATAAATTTAAAACTTTATACACACACACACACACACACACATATATATATATATATATATATGATTAGATTCAAATTTGAGTTGAATTGAAATTAAATTTTGAGGAGAGGGTTTTTTTTTTTGGGGGGGGGGGGGGGGGGGGGGGCAGTGATCAAGACCAGGACAAAGGATCATGAGTAGAGATATGGTAGTGCAAAAATCTTCTCTTTTTTTCGACTTTATAACTTTAATCTTGCTACCCCTTTTAAGGGATTGGTGACAAATGCATGGAGTAATAATCCAGTGTCTAGCTTTAACACCGCATCTAAAAAAACATGATGTTGAAGTGTGGGGACCCTTTCTCTATCATATCACAACATGCATGAGTGGTGGACCCTCTTTCCATCATACATCCCATCGGGGTATGGGACTTCTGGCCCCCACTCTACTATCATTTGGTCAGCCAGTCTTCGAAGTTGAACTTGAAGGGTCAATGTAGTTGTGTGGACTGTGGACAATGCCCCTTATCCATATTGCAGTGGCCTATCATTGGAGTAATGTCCCCATTGTTTTCAATTTATCACATTTATTTTTCATTCACAATAATTATGCACATGTAAAATCATGAGCAATTATTTAGAAACCATGTGATATGCATTACTACTATGGTGTTCCCGAGCAAAATATATTTTTTTTAATATGTTTTAAATTATTGTAGTTAAAGAATTAAAATTTAAATCTTAATATAAATCATTGAATTTAAACGATCTGAATTTTTGTTGTGTTTGTTTAAGCAGGATTATGTGTAATATTATATAAACTATTAATATCAATAAATATTCCGTCTCCGAAGATACTTTACGATATCAAAAATTAAATGTTGATTGTATAATATTTTAAATTTATTTTATCTTCTATTTAATAAAAAAGAGATAGAGGAGAGAAAGAAGATGTATAAGTGTGAAATGGTGGAGTTATCTAGCATTGGGCAGGAGGTAGTGCAACGAAAATGATATTTTAAGTGGAAAAAAATTGAGATAAATTTTGTATCATTAAATCAATCTTGATTGTTGTTGTATTTTTATAAATAGAGAATTTAATTTCCTAACTATAATATTAGATAAAGAGTAATGCTATATGAACTTAAAAACTAAACTTAAAAATTAGACTTGATAATTTCAACCATTAAATAAATAGTGGGTCTTAATAAATGTTAGGATTATAGTGAAATCAATAGTTATAATTATTAAGTCTATTTTTTAAGTCTATACAGCATTGCTCTTAGATTACTTCAAAAATATGAGGAGCAATATTGTTGGGACATAATTGAGAGACATAATAAATTGTGATCAATAGATGATAGTAAAATACATTTAATGATGGAATCCATTACAATATTAAATACATTCCATTATGCTCCATAATGGAACAAATTTACCGACAACTTATATTCTTGTAACTACATAAAGTAAAGAATAGTTGAAGAAGACAAGGATTATAACTTATTGGAAACTCCATTGGGTAGCTCAAATAGTAATAAGGACGAGGTATAAATTCAAATATCTTAAATTTGAATCTTGACAATCTCTTGGGGTCAAATCAAAATAATTTATCTCTTATGAATACCCTAATCTCAGGAATGGATGATTCACTTTTAACCAAAACGGGAAGAAGATTAATCGAGGTCCGAAGTGCGCATAAGTGAATTCAGACACCTCTAACCGTTGAAACAAAAATACGTGAAAAAGATTATATCTTGTTGGTTTGTCATAAATGAATGGAACTTCAGAACATCAACATAAAATGTTAGCAATGTCACAATGTGAAATGAAGAATAGTTGAAGAAGCCGAAGATTATAACTTGTTGGTTTGCTATAGATGAATGTACCGAAACACTTTTGTAAATGTGTACGCTTTGTCACAACTACTTGAGTAAAAAAGTTGTGGAAAGATACAAAGCTTCTAATTTCTTGTTTTGAGATAAATGAAACGAAAGACTGTAAATAAATGTTATCTTTATCGCAACAACTAGATCAAGAATAGTTGAACAAAACAAAGATTATTATAGCTTTCTGGTTTAATAGAAATGAATGTAATAGAACACTTCTAGAAAGTCAAATAGCATTATATAAGATAATCAAAATGTACAAAATTATGGTGGTAGCCTACAAAGGACATAGGTATCCCCTGGTTCTTAATTTTTGCAAAGACCTCAATCAAGGGCCTTGTCAACTCAGAATTTCAAAGGAAGTAAGGGCCTTAAGCTCCTACTTCCAATCAAATCCTGTTTTGTCATAACCCCATTGTCAAAAGACCATTACTTGGACATGAATGAACAACACAGCAGTCTATTAAATAGGACAAAAAATTGTCTTAACCTACTAAACTTAAGCCACTGCTAGGTAGCTGTCAAGCTTGGAGGAGTGACAAGTTTTGGAGAGAATTCTTGAATTTGAGTGTGACCAACATATCTTTGATGATTTGCATGACACACTTCACAAGATTTCTACAATCTCTAAACTAATTTGTATGGAGCCTTCTATTTCTTTCCTTTCATATTATATACAAAATAATTGTCAAGCACAACTTCTTTAACACCTTGTCAAACGATTTACCTTTCCAACTTTGCCTTGCATAAGCTATGAAAGTTTGCCAAGAACAGTAGACTTTGTTCACCACACGGTTGCATCAGATAAAACCAAATATCTTGTGAGAATTGACATCTAAACAAGAGGTGAGAGTGAGATTTCATGTCATGCCTGCAAAGGATACATGTCACTTGCCCAAGGGTCCTAAGATGATTCCAAGCAGAAACATAAGGTAACACTTATATATGTATTACCTTGTATATAAATAGTTTACAATTGGGTTGACCCATTTGATACATTTATAAACTAAACCACTAGCAATATGTTTCTAGCTACAAATCCCATGAAATTATTTGCAACATGAATTTGATCACACACTATTGTAAATAGTTGTGAATTTTAATATGCAAAACTTAACTATGACACAAATTCAATACCGCAAACCTAGTCATCCCATTATATTCCACCATTCCCACTACATTGTTTCAAAATGGCGTTGACTGAAATGGCCACTTGATTATTCTGGTTTTGGAGACAAGAACCTACCCATCGTTTTCCTTTCAAAAGTGCTTCACAGAATTTGTGGTTGCGTGGGGGAAAAGGGTTGACACATTTTATAAATACTAACACAAAGAACCCCCCCCCCCCCCCCCCCAACCCACTCACCCACACACATATTCTTTCTTGCCTTAGTCGTTATATATATTTATCAATTTTGGGTGGACAATGGATGTCATCATTGTCTAATAATTTAATGGCATTTATTCAACTGCTCATGTCTGCTCTTACCATTCCCGAATATGGAGCTACTTGTCTTCTTCTCTCTGGCTCTTTCAGAATGATTCTAGTATGGCTTCTAATGCAAGTAATTGCCAAAAGCTATAATGCATTTGGTGGTTTTCTAAGAATGTTGGTTATCATTACTTTATTTTATTTATTTTTTAAGTCACAAGAACCTTCCTATGACTTGCTCAACTCTTATTTTCAAATTTATTTTTGTCCCGCACTGTTTTCATTTTACACCCCCCCCCCCCCCCCCGGCCACCCAAAAAAAAAATAAAATCTGATTGTTTGCCAATTTGTGACCTCCAAGTTGTTTACCAGAATAGAATTGCATGTCATGTTTGGTTGGTTGTCCGAAGGCCTATCTGATTTGATCAACTATGTAAGACGTAGCGCGCGTTCTGTTCCTCTATGAGCAAGACTCAATCAAAATCTGCCACTCGTTAGACGACGCCTTTTATAACACTGGCTAATTATCTTTGTCCTCCGATCCGATCAGGAGAGAATTGTTAGAACATAACTCTGATACCACTTGTTATTTTTTATTACACATAATTAACACAAATAATATTTGTTAGAAGATAGAAAATCAAAAATAAGACGACAATAAAAATATGACACAAAGATATAACGTGGTTCTATACAACATACTCACCTTAGTACACCGTACCTACATCCACTGACCAAAAACCTACATCGATCTATTATTCATTAAAAAATTTGTGATCTGATAACTGATTACATAATATTCAACCCTATTTATAGGGGTAAACTACGGTAATCCAAATGTATTAAGATAAAACTTGATCTTTATGTTTCCTATCACATGTCTAATATACATATTCATGATATATTTAACCTCTTACAATATAATCATATTCCGCATAGTCACGTTGATTACTCAACAAACTGTCATTCATGATAATGAGAGTTTGGGTCAAATTTCAACAGTCTCCCTTGAACCAAACTATTCAAATTTGGTCATGCCTAAGATTGAACTTAGCACCCTTGATTTTGATTTACCAATTTTTTCAAGCATCACATGCAAACCTGCTCTTATGAATCATCACAATCCTCTCTATCTTTCAAGAACCTACGTCATGACCTATATTATCTATGCATCCTTGCACGCATCTTACTTATTTTTGGGAGGTCTCAATTACCACATCCTTGCATGTGTGGTAATTTTTGAAATCCAAACAATCAAAAAATAACTTATTCTTCTATTTGGTTTCATACCAACTTTAATTTTTTTCTTGTGAATCTAAACAAAAAATATGAATTTTACATATATGGCAAGAGAGTCTTATTCAACATGAACACCAACTTGATTATTGAATAGCTAATATTTTGCTTTGATTGGTACACCATGATTGTCAATCTAACTATGATTGTTCTATCAAGATTATTAATCTAGCTCTGATAGTTCTACTAGGATCATCAATCTAGCTCTAATACCACTTATTAGAATACTAATTATTCCTCGTGTCTAAAGGCACGGAATAATAAAAAAAATATCAACAATAAACATATTTGTATTCACACCCAAAATTAAATCATAAACATATAAAGAAGAAAGAAATAAATTTAAGCACCGATTTTAATAGGAGTGAGTGATGGTAGTGGTGGTGGGCGATAGTGATGGTTGTGGTTGTGGTTGTGGTGGCGATGACGATCGTGGGTGGCAATGGTGATAGTGGTGGTGGATTTTGAGTGATGATAGTGGTAATGACAGTCGTGAGTGATGATGGTAGTGGTGGTGAGTGTGGGTGGTGGTGGACGACAATGATGGTAGTTGGCAGTGGTGGTGGTGGGGCAACAACAGTGATGATGGGCAGTGACGATGGTGGTAGTGGGTGATAGTGGGTGGCTATAGTCGTGGGCGATGATGGGTGGTGGTGGTAAGTGTGGTAAGGGTGGGTGGCAGTAACTGGTGATGATGGTGAGCAACGACGGATAGTGGTGAGTTATGGTAATGGGAAACGGTGGACAACAATGGTAGTGATGAGTGCTAACGATGGGTGTAGGATGATAGTGGTAATGATAACAAATATAAAAATAAAACGACGATGGTGACAGTGGTGTGTTGACAGCAGTAACAGTGGTGGCACAACAATGGAGATAGGGTGTGGCAACAGTGGTAGCAGTGGTAATGGTGATGGTGGTGGTGGGGCGATGGAGGTGATGGTGGTGGGGCAATGATGGTAATGATGGAGCGGTGAAAGTAATGGTTAGGGTGGAGGTGAGGGTGGAGTTAGGAGTGGTGGTAGTGGGGCAGTGGAGGTAGTGGGGCGATAGTGGTATTGGTGATGGTCGTGGGATAGTGATGGGCAGTGATGGTGGGTGTGGTAGAGTGGCGATAGTGTTGATGGCGGCGACAATGGGAGGGGGGGTAAGGGAGAGGGAAAAAGTTGTGGTGGTAGTGGTGATTGTGGTGGGGCTGTAGGGGTGGTGGTAAGGCGGCTCCAAATACTCTTTTTTTTTAAGTACTTATGAGAAATAAGTCCTAAAATCATTTTTTAAAAGTCATTTCAAACATACCCTTAAGGACCTATTTTTCCTATTAAATTTGAGATGTTAATATTAGTTGTCTGATTAACTTTAAAATAAAAATTTAAAAAGATCTTAACCACTAATAGCAAAAGTCATTTTGTTTATCTTTTAAGATTTAAATTGTATTATATTTTATTATATAAATAACTCTGATAATACTTATTAGAATATAACTCTGACACCACTTGTTGGAAGCTCTGATACCATTTATTGTTTTTCACAATGGATAATTAACAAAAATAATACTTATTATAAGATAAGAATTCAAAAATAAAGCAACAATAAAAATATGACACAAATATATAATGTGGTTCTATATAGAATACGCACCTTGCTACACTGTACCTACATCCACGGACCAAAAACCTACATCGACATATTATTCATTGAAAAACTAGTCATTTGGTAATCGATTACATAATACTCAACCTTATTTATAAGGATAAAACATGATAACCCGAATTTATTCAGACAAAACTTGATTTTTATGTTTCCTATCACATGTTTAATATACATATTCATCGTATATTAAAACTCTTCCACTATAATCCTACTGCATATAAGATTCTCACATTGATTATTAAATAAACTCTCTTTCATGATAATTAGAAAGTTTTGATCAAATTCTAACACAACTAATGGGCAAAACAAGCCTTTTAGCTTCCCCGAATGGAATTCATATCTTCTTTGTCTGATCTACACAATCGAGTTTCTCGGTACAAAATGTATATAAATCTATTGGATGGAGATTAAATCTGAAAGGGTTTATATAACAACTTTTTTAAAAGAATCAATACCAACTCAGCTACTTATAATAAGAACCTGCCACTATATAACTGTTAAATAAATGTGTACGAGTTGAACCAATTTCAAAACAACATGATTATACAACATAGACACCCAACACTACACGAAGTATTGTCCACCCTACTTAGTTGAAGCTTCATTGACTTAATGGGCTTTTAATGGGCCTCGCTATAGTAGGCCAGTATTTAGAGTTGGCAAATGGAGACACTTAAGAGGCAATTCATCAACAGGAATTCATCCAATTCCGACCTGAGACAACTAACAAACCAGATTGGGATACAACTCGGACCGATCATAAGCCCAAATCTAACTTGGGTTGAGGTTTTTTTCGTCATTTATCGTCTATCTAATATTACAGCCAGTCGTTTAATGCAGAAGTTTCCAAAAGTTACGTTCTGTCCTAGATTTTCTCAGCAAATAATCACAAACTAAAAATAATATTGATTAACAGTTTAAGTTTCAATCAATCCTATGATTGTCAACTTCAAAAAAAGATCTCCCCATCAACTGATATGATAGTAGTGTACGACGTTGTCTTGTATACTGCAGCAACACTATCGAAACTTAATTTGAAAAACTAATTTTATGACCTTGTGATCGTTGGATTAGCAATGCAATCTTCTAACGAGTTAATGGTAGAAGAGTTAATGGTCACAATAAATCTTCAAATTTGGTACAATTTTTATGCATATATCATATATAGATCATAATTGAATGAAAGAGCCTATCAAGAGGATAGTATAGAATGGAAAAAATTCAGGGATTGTTTATTCTAACTTCACAATGAGTTCAAATGAGAGAGATTCAGGGGTTAATACTTCCCATTTAAGACTTTGGAACAATTAGAGAATTACAAAAATGAAACTATTCATTTGAGCAATAAAGGGCGATTCATAAAGTCCAACAACAAGTTTTCCAACAAGCTTTACAAGGAGCTCCAGGAACTTTGAATAATTGTTTGAACAACAGGCTACATTTAGGAATAATTTTGTTTCGATGAACCAACTACTCAATTACAAACAATAAACAATAATAATGTAATACATATTATACAACAAGTTTTTTTTATTTGAATTTTATTTTATAGGGCTCTAGGGTTATGGACTGAAACCATAGAGCTTTTCGATAAAACAGAAAAATTTGAACTGTTTCAAAGACCCAGCATGCATTTTATTTATTTTTTTTTTTTTGCATTGAGCTTTTTTATTAACTAAGTTAGTCTGCCATTGGAAAAATCTGTTTTGTTATTAATAGACTAGGAAGGGGAAAAAAATAACTAAAAGAAGGGAAATCAATTATTTGTCAATAAGACTTCGCACCAGAACCTGAATATATTAGGTGACCCCAAGAGACCTTGGGTTTGACTCCCTTCCAATTTCACAAGAATCGGAGTACCTCCAATTCACTTTTGAATGGACCACTCATGCATATGGTTAAAACTATTGGTGCTGCCAAAGTGCTTACCCTCAGATACTCCTTGGACCACTGTCTTCCCCATAACTTCTTGTCTAGTTTAACTTAATAGAGACAAGCCAATTTTCAATCGTTAAATTCCATTGAGATATATTTGAGTCCATTACTGTGATTACATAAAACATCCCTCAACAACAGTGAAGAACAGATTTCTCCTACATTGCACCCAAAATTAAATCACAATATAATCCTAGTGGTTGGAACCCTCGGTCTCTAGAGGTGGGGACCTAGATTACTCCAATACATTTACCTTTCATTTTCCTCTTTGATATGTAAATCACTTATATATAATGGGTTTCACTTGAATTCACGATAAGTAATCTTTCAAAAAAATAAAGGAGAAATGTATTAAAAGTGATCTCATTCCAGAGTGATGGTAGTAGCGGTTGAGCATATCTACCACAAATCCAACCAACTATTGTGATGATGCATTCACCCGAGAAGGATCCTCTATTGGTTAGGAGTCCAATTTTGTGTCATAAATCAATGCCATAACTGATCTATTGCTTTATTATTGGTTGATTATAATTCTACCATGGAATACGAAAGAAAAAAGTACAGCAAATAAGCCAGCATAGTTTTTTTTTTAATTAAAGGGACGTATTTTAGAATACCTCATAACTCTCTCTATTCTCTCTCTCTCTCTACCAGCCCTCGAACCCACAACCAAGTGGTTGAAATTTGAGCTCCACAACCACCGAGTTTTGACTCAAAGCTCATGCATAAGATCAAGATGTAGGCACATAAAAGTCCCTCTTTCTCACCCAGACAGTTATTAACTAGTTAGAAAGAAGGGTAATGGAGCCTAGTTATCAACCTTAATTTGCCATTATCGTTGGATTAGCAATGGGTCCGACATTTGATGAGTGTTAATTCATTCACGACACGAGATTAGATCAGCAAATTGAGTGAGCAAATTAAATCTAAGTATAGTATATGATGTCACACATTCATGATAGCCACCACATTGATGCAGAATGTGTTCATCACTATTCAGCAAGCTAGCTTACAATTACTTACTTCATAATGAAGGTGAACATAGCTCAAGAGAAACAACTGATCTTTCCCACAACCATGCATAGATCTTTAACAATAATATCAAAGTAAGAAAGTTAACAAAATACATTAGTGATGAACAACATAAAAAGAGACACCCACATTTAAATAACCAATCTCCCTCTCTTCTATACCATTATACCCCCTTCCCTCTTCCCTAAAATCAAAAGGGAATAAATCAAAAAATTAAAAAAAAAATGAAGTAAACCCCCAGCCCCAACCCTAATGACAAACACTGGATTAATGCATTACAAAGAAAGACAATGTTAACTATATCTACACAGAAAAGTTAAGACCAACTCACTTAGAATAGGAAAAGGCACCCAAGTTCTCCAAGACAGATCTTTAACACTCTTGTAGTTGATGATGAAACCTGGGCCGATGGGAGAGAGAAGAGGATCCAAGGTTCCTCTCAGAGCAAATAGGTTTGTCAACCTTTATAACAAAACACATAGGCTGATCTTTTGCAGCTGACATGATCTCTCAGATCCAAACTCTTCCCACCGATTCTTCAACCTGAATTTTTAGGGTGGATCTCTATTCTAACAAGGGCATCACAGGTTCGAGTTGCAGAAACAACTTGACGTAAAATTGCATATATCCAACCCTTCCACACCCCACAGCGTGCACTGGGTTGCCCTTGTTCGATTTCCCGGAACCATATCCAGTTCACTACAAAGAGAATTAAACCAACAGAAAACTAACAAAACTAAAAGAACCAGAAAAATTAAAAAGAGGAAGATCAAGAATACGGAAAACTGTATGGTCGTCTTGCTATATCAGATAACGCACAGAAGATCCAACGTTTGCAGGATCAAGCCAGGCACCAATATTTGTTGTGTTCCACAAAACAGAAGGATCAGATGAGCTGATCTGTTCGATCTGATTCGGGTTTTCAACATTATTCCAATCCAACCTGTTTTGACTTTCCTCCATTTTCACATCCTTCATCACTGTTTCACCTTCACCATTCCCTGTAATTTGCAGGTGTTCATAAGGTAGCAAACCCTGAAAGTTGTTAAATTTCTGTTGTTGAAGACTGGAAGCTATCAAGGAAGCCATTGTTGAAGTAGATGTAGAAGATGAAGATCCGAATAGTGGAAAGCTTGAAAGAACTGAATTTGAAGTCATGACATCTTGGATTTGCTTAGTGGGGTTGAACCCATTTCGATAATCATCATTATAAGCCTCACTAGCCATTAATTCTGATGAAAACCCCAATCCAACACCATTCAGCTGAGGTTGAAGTTCATACCCAGAAATCCTATCAACATTTGAAACCCTAGAATCGAACCTGGGGTATGAAAGATTGAGCTCAGATGGATTCGTGGGTAAGCCGTAGAACAAAGGATTAATATGGTTGGAAGAGAGATCGATCTGGGTTTGAACACTAGGGTTTGAAGTTGCTGTAGAAGATGAAGTTGAAGGTGCATCAATGGCGGAGGCTGATCTCCTGACCCTCTTGTTCTTCCTACAGCCACCACCGACTGGAACATTTCTTAGGGTTCCTCCTCTGGTCCAGTAACGCTTACAAGCCTTACAAAAGTGCCTTGGCTGAGACAAACTGTAATTGTTGTAATAACAAAACTTAGTGTTTGATGAATCACAACGAGGACACTTGAGGGGTTGTTGTTGCTGTTGTTGTTGGTCTTGGCTTGGTTTCTCCATAACCCTACCTGTTGAAGCCATCATGTTTTTCTCATCTGTATGATTCTGCCCCAAAGAGAGAGAAAAAGAAAGAGTTCAAGGTGATGTTTTAGGGAAAAAAATAACAACACGATAGAGATATTCTCTTCCAAAAGGTAAGAAACAAAAATGGGGTCACCGATCATGCTTTGTCTAATAATTGAAAGAGAGAGAGAGAGAGAGAGAGAGAAAGAGAGAGGAATGAACCTGTGGCCATTCATTAGTGGTTGACGACATGATTACCATCTTCTCACAGTTTCCTAGCATTTCGTCTAGCAAAGGAATCGTTGAAACAAAAGTAAACAGACAAAGAGCTGGTGGCGACGTCTTTGTTGGTGGGCTTGATATATTGAGGGGGAGAGAGAGAGAGAAAGAGAGATTAGCGGGAGAATTTTGATTGTTTAACTTTAATTTCACGTGAAGGGTCTATGTAATTAAAATGAAGTAGAATAGAATAAGATTGAAGACATTCTCAGTCCAAGAACATGACAGTGAGGTAAAGCAGCAAATTACAGATGAATCTCGAGAGGTTCAAGAAAGAGAACAACTACATGACACTGCAGAACCCAACATTACTACGTATATTACATTCCTTTATCTGATACAGATAGATATAGATAGAGGGAATCCCCAGAGCTCAACACCCGAGGCAGCAACACAGCAAATCCCACTTTCACTTTCTTTATATATACTATGATCATACTATATAGTAATATATACCCACCAAAAATAATATGTATCATATATATGTATATGTTCATATATATGGCAGATTCCCACTCATTTATCCTGCAAGTGATACAAGAATATTGTATGGGACTTCTATTGTAACAAATTAATTAGCAAGTTAATAGATGAAAATGGTGCACTAACTCTTTCTAAATGAGGTGAGAGAGTGGCTTAATAATAAGGGACTCACTCTCCTGCCAAGTAATTGCGGGTTTAAACCTTATTCCTCTCACTTAAATAACAATAATTAACTCGTTCCACGCTGTATTATATGTCAGCCAAATTCTATCTTACACTGTTACACAACATGTACACATCCAGCTTATATGATGTGCAGTGTTTGAATGTGTAAAGTACTTTCACACCTTTAAATGGTGCAAAATATCATCTAAAAAGAATTTCTGAGGCCGCTGAGATGAAGGAAACAGGAAAAAAGTAACACTTAAATTTCACAAAACTATCAACATTTGTTCCTATATAGAGTTATGCATAGTGAAAAACTCCAAGAGAAAGGGACAAAATAGCATGTGGGTCTCTGCATCACAGACTCAAACATTGTTCGACCACGCTTTATTCGCGAGGGCTCTTTGTTCTGCTTATTCTGTCTTCCCTTAGCTTCGATCCAATTTTGTCAGTCATATAAAATACATACAGTACACAAACACAAACCTACACACACACACACACATAGAGAGAGAGAGAGAGAGAGAGAGAGAGAGAGAGAGAGAGAGAGAGAGAGAGAGAGAGATTTGAACAGGAGAACCATAGGTTCAGACCCATGTGGAAGCAGCTCAGTGTTGAGGAAAAAGAAGAAAAAAGCAAAACACTGTGAAAGGAAAGGAAAACAAATGGATTTTGTAGTGTCCCTAGGGATCTTCTCACCCCCCCCCCCCCCCTACATCCCATCATCATAACCCTGCAGTTTTCCCCTTGTTAAACTTTAATCTTGTGGTAATTAAAATATTACTGACAACTGGGATCAGGTTCTTTGCAAGAATCTAATTACTTCACTTCAATATTATGATAACTAAAACATTACAGCCATATGGTTCTTTAAAGCCCCACCCATATTATGTCGTATACTCTTGCTTAATTTGAATTAATTTTAGACATTCTTTTGGTGACACGAAAGAAGTCTCTATTTCACTTCATCACTTTGAGTTGTGAGTGCGTATAATAGAAGTGGTAGATTTAGTTTAAATTGACACATCTCGATTATTAGATTAGCCTCCAGACATATCATAAATCGTGTTGAATTGTATATTAGAATTTTTTAATTGATGTTAACAATTTAACCTATAACAAAAAATACTACATTAGGTACACAAAAAATCAAGCTTACACTCTTCTCACTTGGCTGGTCCTTGACTAAGAAGACATAACTGGACTAAGGTGGTACTGGTCAAATCATAGATGGACGTGGGTCCTACCTTACACGCACACACTCTCTCTCTCTCCCACCCACCACTGCCACTGGACAAGAGATTCCAATTTGGCAAGCATGAAAGAAACCTAACGCGCACGTTAAAGGGAAGTTTTCTGTTCGGACAAGTGATGGAGAAGAAGATTAATTTCAGCCACTTACAGTGGAGAGAGAGAGAGTAGGGGGACCAAAACATCAAATCCAAGCCAATTGTAGCCATCAACGGCTGACCAAACGTGCAGACAAAGATCCTCCCATTTGGGTTTGGTTTTTGAATTGTTTTGGCCAACTTATCTGCCCACTCAACTTTCGATAGCAACATTTTTGCCGCTTACTGAAAAATATGGAAAATACTTTTTATAGCTAATTTAATAATTTTATATGATGGCACTATAGATCATAATAATTAAATTGTTAGTGGGTTTCAATTAATTATAGGATTTACTATCGATTTAATAACAAAATATAATAAAATTACTAAATAAAATTCATACATTATCCGAAAAATATAGTACTGTCCTGGGACTTTTCTATTAATTATTTTCTTGCAACATAACAATGGCAATCATGACTTTCAAACTTCATAATTAGCAGGGCTGCTTGGATTACCTAACAAATGTTGCTCAATAATAGGTCTTTTCTTCTCATTTATTACTGCACATACAATATTGGAAAAATTACACTCAAATTTTTTAAAATTTGTTATTTAATTATTTAAACCCCTTGACATTTAAAATATTGTATATAAACTTCCTGAAGTTTATACGTACGTAAAACATAGACTCCTGCTATTAATGTCAATTAATAAATTATTTTCAAACCCCTAAAATTTAAAACATTTAATACTTAGAATTACTAAGTTTAAAATATTATATTTAAACCAAATATATTTGAATTAAAAATAAAATATTAAATATTTTAAATTCTACAACAAAAATTTATTTTTTTTCTTAAAAAAATTATAATTAATACGACTGATGCCAAAAAATTGGATGACCTCCACAACAGTGTGTTGGGCTTCGATTATCTGAAAAAGAAGTCAAAGAAAAGAGGAATAAAATTAGCCCTTTTGCTGATAAATTATACTTACACCCATTCTAGTTTTGGATATTTGCACTGCACTCCTTGAACATGAAAACATAGTTATCAACCCCAAAGAATAGCTTAAGTAATAACAGAGACGAATTGCAAATTTAAACGTCCCGAATTCAAATTTTGACAACTCCTTGGAGTCCGGTCATGAAGAATTTATCCGTCATAAATACGCTAATCCCGACATAAATACACTAGAGAAAGGATTAATCGAAATATGCATAAATTAATTCAAACACTCTTCACCATTGAACCAAAAAATAAAAAAATAAAAAATAAAAATACAGTTATCCTCGGAACTATTGTCTCTCAATAGATATTAAGGGCATCTACAAACTTTTTGGGCATAATTTGAATAAATTTAGTGGGAGATAGGATGCAAAAAAAAAAAAATTATGCATCTGAGACAATAGTAACATTACGATATCCAAATTAATAGGGCACAGAAAGGTCCTAATACAAAAATTCAAATAAAACCCATCAATTTTTCACTCCTTTCATCCAACTACACCTCCATTATCTTTCCATATGGTTGTTAGAATGGACTGTGGCTTACGATATTTTCTACTATCCTATGTTCAGTGGGGTCTTTGGAATGTTGTGAACAATTTCCATGCATTTACATAGGACCACCAAACCAAATTCAATATATATATATATATATATATATATATATATATATAGAGAGAGAGAGAGAGAGAGAGAGAGAGAGAGAGATGTCATAGTTGTCTGGCATTGAAGTTTATTGGGAATTATTAGTTGAGATTCTCTTATTGTGAATAAGATACTAAATCGTCATCATATGCGAATGCTAAGGATGAAAAAAATGAAATAAAATAACAAACATGA
Organism: Ilex paraguariensis; assembly: GCA_963454935.2. Taxonomy (NCBI): domain Eukaryota; kingdom Viridiplantae; phylum Streptophyta; class Magnoliopsida; order Aquifoliales; family Aquifoliaceae; genus Ilex; species Ilex paraguariensis. The sequence goes on from CAUOFW020008168.1 coordinate 774,126, forward strand.
TAGTGGAAGTGTGAAGGGTCACTCTCTATCTGTTCAAAAAAAAAAAAAGGTCACTCTCTCTCTCTCTAAGCTGTCAACAGGTCCCATTGACTTTAACCTAATAATATACAACACATAATTGAGAGACACAAATTCTCTGTGTGATCTTTCTGAGATTTTTCTATATATTTAATTAATTACTTGCTAAGATCACTTAAAATTATCCTGATTTCCATCCCTGATTAGGTTAGTATGGTTAATCCAACCCAACGATGGTTGGAGTTTAGTTCATCTTCTTCTCCTCCTCGTAGGACTGATAATTGAGTCAAACAATTCGAATTCAGTTCTGGTTCGGTTCAAATAAGACTCAATTCGAACTCAACTCGTGTAAAAGAGAAGTAAATTAGTTCGACTCGTTTATATATAAAAAATAGTAGAGTTACTCGGGTTTTACTCATTTTCTAAACAAGTCGAACATGACAAATTTTTTAACCTTATTTAAAAAAATGAGCTCAACAGGCTCAACTCAAACTTGCAAAACTCAGCTTGATTATCAGTACCACGGGCATGTGCTTTCCCTTTTCTTTTTTTTTGGTGTATATTTATTAGTGATTTAAGTTTTTTGAAAAATTAATGGTTTGACGTGATATCAGAATTGGACTTCGAGAGAATTCGATTTAGGATAATTTATTTCAAATTTTTTTCCCATATCTTAACATGATATACTAGGCTGAACCACATATATTCATATTTCCCTCCATATAATTGCATTTTATTCTAGCCAATATCAAATAATCTTGTATAACCACAAATGATCATACAAAATCGATTAATCATGTCACATGTTAACAAACTTATGAAAAAAGGCGATGCCAAATGCCCGATTTGATACGAAATTTGCAAATTTTATTTAATTAATTCTTGACAAGTACCCAAAAATACAACCACGTCATTTCAATTTCAAACATGATTGATTAGATTTTGACACGACAAAACTTAGTTAGTTGGTGTTATGCGTAAACATGTCTTCTTCTTTTTTTTTTAATTTCTTAATTAGAGGATCTTTTTGGCTTCATTTTGTTAGCATAAAGATCAAGTAGATTTTCAGTTTGTAGGGGCCAATGGGTCGATGAGAGAGACACAAATCATATTTTTAGATTTTTATTTCACAAACTATACATATCAACCTGAAGATGACACGGGTCATAAACAATTCGAATTAGCATCAAGACTTCTAACAAAACTAATTAAATAATAAGTCAAACTTTGATTGACTAATATTGACCAGAAATTCAAAATGACACAACACGAATCAATTATCGTCCTTAATGTTATTATTACTTTTTTTTTTGCTATTGAAAAAAAAGGTAGGGATAAATGAGAGCATCAAGAGACTACTCTGATAAACCCTCACTAGTGGGATTATGAGATCTCTGACTGTGCCTGTTACACCCCATGAGAACAAACCTAGTCAGACTAGTATAGAAATCAACCACAAAACTCCAATATAAACACCAAAATTCAGAGCGAGAAATTTAACCGATACCCCAATTGGAGTTGCGATATTCAATGGAAAGCTTCTCATAGAATTTGCCCTGTCCGGTAACCATTCATGGTCAGCCCAAAGCTCTAAGGTCAGGCAGTTGGGCATAGCGGCCCAGAATTTAAATGGCAGTGGTACAACGTTTGCAGCGGTTGGCCGATTCTGCATAAAAATGTTGCAACGACCATGGGCTGATATGCCAGGAAGCCTATCCCTAATAGTTTTAGGGATGTCCCGAACAACCATGATTCGGGGTATCCCTAAAATGGGAGACTTACTTGGTAAGAGTTCCACCCATTTCCAAAATTCGAAGAAGGCCTACCTGAACCCATTTCCAAAAATTCAACCTTCTAAGGAAAAAAACATACGTAAGAGAAGGTTGCTCCGCCTTGCTTCATTGTACTAGAGTAATCCGAGAAGAATAATTAGGGTAATCTCGTCTTCCTAATTGCACAATCTAAAAAGATAAAAATTGTGCTTCTCAAATATCGTATCTCAAATGATGTATCAAAATTCTATACATTGAATGTTTGGTGAAAGATTGTAGGCCGCACTAATTCAACCACCCACACTGATTTATAATACAAAATTTGATAAACATAACATTACTCATTTGAAAGATTGAAAAACTATACCATTACTTTGGAATAGGGCTCGAGCTCGCAAATAGTCTAGTTTGAGTAACTCAACTATTTTATATATAAACGAATCAAACTTTACTAATTCGAGTTGAGCTTTTTAAACTCATCTTTTAAATGAACCTAAAAAATTATTCGAACTCAACTCATTTAAAATATGTTTGGTTCAACCTTATTTCCAAAAAAAAAATAAAAAATATGAGAACCACCTTCCATTCCCCAGTTAAGCTGTCAACTCCTGTCAAAGTCACTCCAATCTCTGCCCTTTGCCGTGTGCTGTCTGTCTGAACTCCAATTGCACCTGCCAAATAGGCACATTTGCTTCACTCTGATTTTACATCTAAGTGCACTTTGAAGTTACTTCCATGCATATCAGCTTGATTGACCATTGTTATTTTGGGAGTGTGAAATAAGCATGTCTAGAAAGAACTACAATGAGTATCACCCCATAGATTTCGATTCACAAATCTAAGTGGGACCACTGTATTCAAGTAGATCCGCATGAATTAGGGTTGATAATTCAACTGTATTATTTGTGGGTTTATGGTGAACAATAATCAACTCCAATACAATTCAGTTACTTAGCTGTCTCATGTTGACCTAACCTACCTATTTACGTATTGCGTTCGTGTTGATCCATATAATCCGTAAATAAAAAAATTAATATTAAAATTTTAGTATCACTTAATCGAAATCATACTCATACTTTTTTTATAAATTAAAAATTAATTTCATAAAAACGAGTAAAAATATTTTCTTTTCTGTATAAGAATTATGTCGATACTTGATAAAAAAAAATACAAAAAATTAACATTTTGTTCCTATAATACTAGACAAACGTATTAATCATGTCAATTTCTTGTTATCTGTAATTGACATTAACTTGACCAATTTTTATTTATGTTCAGAGTCGTGTCATTTACGGGTTCATGTCGAGAAAATGGCCAACCCCAACCATTAATTTCATATCGATTTTAAATAGTGTCAGAAATTGTCACTCATACCATCAATAGGAGATAAAATATTGAGTGTAACTGTTATATCATGTCAACAATGTTATATGGTATAACGATCCACTAATTGATAAACAAGTCAACAAATAGATCCCACTAAAACTCATAATTACTCGGTCATGTAATATATAATCACCTTCATAATAAGAAGTGGACCCAATTTTATTTTATTTTTTTGCTCTTTTCTTATTAAATGATTATGTCATGTCAACAATACTGACATGGTAAAAATTACACGCAATATTTACTCATCAATAAATAACTACCGATCTAAGATCTCAATGAAAATTGAGTAAAAATGTAAAAAATGTTATACAACTCAAATGAAACTCAAAATGTACGATCCAAATGCATATCATTTTTTAAAAAATTGTTGAATGAGTAAGTTATATTGAAAAAGTTAACAGGACCCATTTATTTAAAAAATAATATATATTTAAGTTATAATTTTTAAAATTTTATTTAAATTATGTGCCATTATTAAAAGAGATATATGAGGAAAGATTTCTAATAAAAGCCGCCGCCGCCGCCACCACCACAGAAAAATATAGAAAAATGTCGAAACAAAAAAATCATAATGAAGCAGTCAATACGGGTGGTAGATAAGAAGAATATCCATTGGTTTGAAACTTCAAAAATATTTAAAGTGGGCCCATTCTTCACTTTCAAACTAGTTTCTTCCTGAGTATTTTTTTCCAACCACCAACCTAAAAGATGAAACCAAAGTATATGGTTATTGGACAAAGAGCTGTCTTCGTACGAATGGGGACCAAACTCCATTAATATATGCTAAATGAAATAGATGTAGTTGTATCACACATAAAGGCCAGGTGGCCACATTGCTGCAAATCAATTGGCTGCACCAAATGTGAAAAAGATGGAAGCTACCACGAAAAATGCAACATAACTCAAATAAAATTCAAATGAAACCTATAAAGGATAACTCAAATACATATCAACTCTTGAATTAGCGTTGAATGAGTGAGTCCCGATGAAAAAATTGATAAGACTCACTTATGCAAAGGATGATATATATTTAAATTTTAATTTTTTAAGTTTCAATTGTACAACATTACTCGTGAAAAAGACATATGTATTAAAAGTCGACATATGCATGACACGTGCCAAATAAAGAGTGGACAATGTCATTAAATCATTGTACCATCCAAAAGGTTTTCACCTGTCAGTATTCAATCTTACCCAAGAAAAAAGGTTTCCAAGAGTCATATATTCCACATTCATCTGTGGAAAATAGTTGAAGTAGACCATAATATTATCTTGAATAGAAGAGAATCTGGAGGGGATGGGTCACAATTGTTTTGGTGGCAATGGACTAATGGCAGTAATTTGTAGATGCTGAGATAATGATGTGTGGGGGAATCTCATTCTGAAAGAAGAGACTACCATTGAGAGTAAGATTACGCGGTAAGAGACTACCACTGAGAGTAAGATTACGCGGTAACTCTTAACGTGCTTGTTACAGCTTGGTTTTTGAAAGAACAGACTCTTAACTTGCCTGGAGATAGAAAAGAAAGCTGGAAAATGGAAAAGTGTGTGAAGAAACTTGTGTTTCAGCATATACAAGTGTAGTCCTTAACTATGCAGACCAGCAGATCTGGCACTGATAAGGCAATAACAGCAGTGGAATTTGGACATCTATTTGATAATGCAACAACAGACTTGCAAAAACTGTAAATAAACCCTTGATATAGTTGGTAAGGAGTCTCTGTAAACACTTCTCACACCAATTCCTACTAATATGTCACGCGTGCATAGTACTGTTAAAAAAAAAAAAAAACCTCGACATATTTAGCGCATAAGGGTCCGCATTAGGGTCCCATTTATCACGCGTTGAAGGTGAAAAGTTGAAGCTAGGGTGAAAGAAGAAAAGGGAGTTACTTTTTTTGGTTTAATCCCTACAGTAAAATACATCTATCAAGTTAATGGAGGACTTGAGCTCAGCATAAACTCAGTTTCTTTAACCCCACTATTTGACTTAACACTGAAGAAAATGAATGGTGCTTGTGGTCCTCACAATCTTTTTTTTTTCCTTTTTTACCTTTCTCTAAAAGTCTACTTTCTTCATCTTAGTCTTGTACTTCCTCTTTCAATACTACTCTCTCCTTATTTCCCTTCTGTATTCCTGAGAAATGGACACAAGCAAAGCTGATGGGAAAAGAAGCATGGAGGATGAGATGAAGGAAGACCTAGTGAGGGAAGAGGAGGAAGAGGAGGAAGAGGATGAAGATGAAGACGATAACAAGAGGAAAAAAGCATTGACCCTCACCAGAAGGAAAGGATCCGGTGGCGGAGGGTCAACGCAGGTTTGTTGTCAGGTGGTGGATTGCACTGCAGACATGACTGGCACCAAGCCATACCACCGCCGGCACAAAGTCTGTGGGCCTCATGCTAAGGCTACAGTTGTCGTCATTGCCGGAATCCAGCAGCGTTTCTGTCAGCAATGCAGCAGGTTGGAAAATCCTAATTTCTCTTAAATTGTTATAGTTTGTATGTGTTAGCCTTTACTTGTCAGTTTATTCATCAGCAAAAAGCAGTCGAGTTTTATTCGATATAGAAATTGTTCCATTCCAATTAATCGACACTATAAGAAATCAGGGAAAGCCAGCGTTGAACAATCGCCAGAAAAACCAATTTCTGGCGCTCATCCTGTGTTTAAAACAACCTGGGTGCAAATCCAATAGGGATGCAAGATTTCCCATGAGAAACGAAGATAAGTCAGAAAGACAGATCAACGAATTCAACAGAAATGACTGGTTTTTCACCCTCGTGTTAAATCATTTAGATTTATGAATCATATTAATACATAATAGAATGAACCGCAATTCTATCCAGCTAACACTTACGTTTAGCACCAAAAACGCTAATCTACCAACAATCACAAATTCACAATGAATTATTAGAAATTCCCAAAAGCATGCCTACCTGTATGAGGCCTTTGCTCAGGGGGTCTCCTTGACATGATTGTTGATGCTAAAAATAAGTTTTTGGTAGAGCATGGATGTCAATATGCATTGTGGCCTTCCCATGACCTGCAAGACATTGAAATGAGTCAGCAGTCCTTACTGGTGGGGGCCTCAGATACTAAATTGATAATTCAGTACAGCGGATGAATTTATCATATAGAAAAAAGGGTAGTAGTGGGCATACCTTATACCTGTACAGTTGCCCCTTTTTGTACGGTGTCTGGCGGAATAGAGGGAGGAGTGATTCTAAGGAATTTTTTAGGGGTCTCCTTAGCCAATGCCTCCTTCATGCCATTTTTTTTCGTATAATCTCCATCATTACAGACTGCTTTAACTGATGCAAGAACTGGAAGGAAAATATTGGACTACACAGCTCAGATGAAGGTAAAAAAAGGTGAATTCCAATAGTTGGATATCCAAACACACTGTAGAAATCCAATCAGTAGCATCATACCATCTTACTGTGTAATTATCATGACTTAATGCCTCCAATCGAAGAAGTGTGTTAGTGTGATCTTAGAGAAAATTCTCTCACTCACAGTTCATTGTTATCAGAGCTTGAACCCAAGCCGAACCTAACACTATAGGAAGAAAATCAAGAACCTTAACTTGGTTCGTAGAGTCAGAAATTTCCCATTCTGCTCCATTTTGGCGTAAAACTAGATGGATACTTTTTTCCAGGACAAAGTTGTAGGAAACTCCATGTGATCCCTGATTTGAGAGTCAGACAAACATATGAATCAAGATGCTTTCATTGAGGATCCATCCTTTATTTTCCTTAGTTCACCCTCATGTTGGTCTTTTTTTTTAACGATGGGCAGGTTCCATGAGCTGTCAGAGTTTGATGAAGCCAAAAGGAGTTGTCGCAGGCGTTTAGCTGGGCACAATGAGCGTCGCCGCAAAAGCTCCTATGATTCTCATGGTGAAGGGTCAATGTGAAAAACTCTCTCAGATGGCAATAATGAATTCCCAGCAGATTGGAGAAAGGGAACATTTGAATAACTCCAGAAAGTGCCTTTCTAAGTGTGTCCAAAATACATAAGCTTTAGCATTGCGATCACTATGATGCCCTCTATCTTCTGTCAATCCTGGAGAACGTTTATGGAGATATTGTTACTCTTTAACTATATGTATGGAAGTTTATTTTCAATTTGGACAAAAAGCTTAAAAGCCGTCCACTCCAATGCTCTGTTGGTAGCTGTTATTGGCGGCATTCATTTTCCATCTGCCATCACAAAATTAGTCACTCCTTGAACCCAGAATAAACTAGTCTTGCGATCACTTCAGTAGCTTGCTAAATAATTTTCACTTCTCGAGTGACTGAAAATAACTGAGCCAAAGTATAGAACAATGTCTACCTATATTTCATGTTATTTTGTCATTATTGTAGAGCAGAGTAGTGTAGGCAGGGCATTTACAGAGACAAAAGGGATTGGGAGTCTAATACTCTCACAAGTGGCATACACATTTGGAAACTTGTACACTTGTATATGGTACACACACACACACACACAGAGAGGGAGGGAGAGAGGGAGAGAGAGCTTATCATGCTCTGATTTTAAACACCCATGTTAAAAAAAAATTCCAAAGTGATTTGATTCAATGTAACTTGATTTGCAAAGCTTTGAAGAAACATGTGATTCATGATAACTAAAAAAGGTAGAGCATGTGATTCGTGATGTGTTCATTAAAAATCCCATAGATTTTTCTATTCTTGAGTTCCCATTCCAAATGCAGCCAGGAAGAGTTCGAAAATAAAAATGGCAACCAGAAGAAGAGTAACCAATCTAAAGCTACATGGTAGGGCACCTTTCAACCAAATACAATATCATAAACCAAAGAAAACCTCATGAACTCTATCTACTTCCCGTTCTCTTGTTTTTAGGAGGATGGATACCTCGGAGTTTACGGCAAGCTTTCTAAAAGTTGTTATTGACCAGTATAGGATCCGGCTGAAGTTATCAAGGTCAAAGTACCAAAGTCCATAGATACCAAATAATCTGATTAGAAGTCGAAATTCTTCTTAGTCCAGAAAGGAAAATATTTTCTATTGTTAGAGGTAAATAATGTCCCCATTTTCGACTGGTAAAAGCTCAAGCTAACAAGTATGGAAACACAGTTTCAAAGTTGAAGGGCAGCCAGTGTGAAATAAATATCTGACATTAGTGGCATACCAATCTAACCTGTAGGTATTGGCTTTTCACAATTTCATTAATCACAACTTTATACTAGATCTAATTAGTTTGTAAGTCAAGCTCTGTTGCCATTGTAGTTGCCCAAGTTCCTACACACTACCAATTTGGCTTCTTGATACATTGTCATGATGCTTTCCTAGATACTTCCAACTAACCAGTTCAGATTTCCACAATTTACTCAAGCTCACATCCCATGTTACACTCACTCATAGTTCATACCCAGCAATTTCTTGTTCCTTTTGGGCAAAATCCTGTAACAAGCCATGAATTTTAATCAATAATCATAACATTGTAAACGCTACCCAATTTTTGAATCTTCAGAATATAGATCACTCCATGTCCTACAACTGAATGCAATGTAAATAATTGAATGAACAAATAATCCAAAGTAATCTCTCAAACCCAGATCAAATGTACCCACTTAGGCAAATATACAAATAGGTAATATGCGTATGATAAGAGAAATCAAAGAAGAGTAATGGAATCGAAAAGGCAGACCTTGACGGTATCAAATGGTTGAGCAATGGTGACAGTGGCAACGCCGGCAAGAAGACTTGCCTCATAGTCATTGAAACCCGAAACTACCGCCAAATCGTTCACTGTACTTTCTCAGTGACTACCACGACGTCGTTCTGATAACTGAATCAAGCTTTTGCTCGTTTTGCACTTGAGTCTGAGTTCCAACAATTTTTCAGACTCACCTTGTTTATATGGAACATAGTTAAATTATTCGAACTCGATTCGAGTTTAACTTGGTTTGGATTCGACTCATTTTTTTTAACTCATTTTTAAAAAAACCTTTCAAAGCTCGATTCGATTAACTATTTCAATCCTCTTAACAGTTTTGAATGTTGTATTTGTTCTATGGTAAATATGTAGTGTGAATTTACTAATGTGCAAATGCAAATTTCTTATATTTTTTCTCTTTGTCATTACAAGGATTTTGACCGATGGTCATTTTGTATGGTTAATGTCAGTAAGTACGATGAAATATAAAATTCGAACACTTAAAAAATTGATCTTAATATATTAAATAACAATTTTTCTTTTCGTTCTTTCTTTAATTATATCATTTAAAATTTATTTTTACCTATTATTTTCTTAAAAATATTAACAATTTTCTCAAACACATTATTTTTTTAATTTTTTTTAATATATGTATACTATTTTGTATGGATAACATCTAAAATAAAAATTATGTTAAATTACAAATTAATCAAATATTAAATGATAGAACATGTGATAGAAATGAATGATGTGATGTTTTTTAGGGGTGAAATATATAGAGGATAAAATTTAAGTTGCTAGGTATTTTATTATATAGATTATTATTATTTTATAAGTGATTTAAATATGGTTCTCAAAAATTATAAAAATGGGTTGGCGAAATACGCATTTATACACGACATATAAAAAAATTTTCAAAAATATAAGTGTTAGACACATTTTTATATACAAAATCTATTACAACTAAAAAATCACAATTTATAAAATATAACAACAATCAAAATTGATTTAATTTTTATCTATTTTGATCAAATAGTACAAAATTTAAAAAATATTATATTCTCTACATGACCCCTAATCACAGATAATTCAATCAAGTGACTCTTCGATGCTAAATAACTACTCCCCCGTTCTTAAATATCTGTCATTTTACACAATTTTGTTTGTTCCATAAACCAAAGCATAATTAATATTTTTTCTTTCAAATTTACCATTAACTTTTCAATGCATTAAATTAGGTGGAGGTTAAGTGTCTTTCATATTTATTTCTTTTCCAATACGTATTGAATAAAGATATTTTAGTCTTGTGTAATTATTTTTTACTCATATTACAGCTAATTAATAGCTTCATTAATTATTGTACAAAAACCTTAAACGATAGATATTTAAAAACGGATAGAATACATTAATTGACACCTACTTATCTCTTATTTCTATTACTACAAAATATCAATATCTATTTCTATTCTCGCCTATTTTTAACTTTAACCTCGAAGTTAGAAGTGATGGAATATAGTTGAATAATCGCACTTAATTTGTTATGTAATACTTATGAGATAAATAATGTAGGGGTTTGGATTTTGTTATATTTTGAGGTGGAAGTTAATTTTTTAGATAATTAACCTGAGATTAGAATGATCACATTATAACATTTTTGATATATTTAGGATATAATGTAAAAAATTTAATTTTTAAGAGTATAAAATAAAAATTTTGAAATATCTATAATAATAAGATAGAACCAATTTTGATTCCATTTTCACTTTAAAATTTATTTCAATTTTAATTCATTTGGGAAAGCATAAGAACGGCTCAAATTAAATCCACTTTTAATTTAAAGGTCCAAATTTCATCTCAATTCTTTCAACTTAATCCAAAGGCTCAAAATACATCCCACATAAATATCATTTCCCGCCCATTTTAACCCCCCACACACACTACCCCAGTCCAACACACAACCCCAATTAAGCGTACTGTCTTCTTCTTTCTCACCTCTCGCTCAGTACCTCTCTCTCTCTCTCTTCTCACTTTGTAAGCCACCAAGAGAGACAGACCCACTAGAGCCGAAACCACCAGCGTCATCTGCTGAAACCACCAGCGCCACTTACCGGGGTCACCATCTCCAGCCACTAGGTACTTTCTATTCCCCTCTCTCTCGGTTCTCTCTCCTCCCTATCTCTTCTCTCTCATGCGTTTGTTAACCCATTTCTCTTCCCCAATCTCTATCTTATCTTTCTCTCACCACTCTATCTTTCCCTCTTCACTCTCTTATCTACTAGCCTGAACAACGACCACCACCATGGAGACCCACCAACGACCCCGCCAGTAGCATAACAAAAATATAGTTCAATCTGTGAGCATTATCTAAGAAAACTTCAATATCCTTGACACTAATGGTATGAATAGGGTATCGCCAGATTCCCCATCCATTTTCTTGGATTGGATCACTTTGGGTGTTTCAGTTAGTGTACTTGAACTGTTTGTTAAAATGCCTCTGAGAGGTACTCTATTGTTAAATATATCATGTTAAATATATCATGTGAACTGTTAGTGTTTTAGTTTGAAATTGAGAGATTGAGACGACATTTATCTTGAATATTTGCGAAATAAATATATCATGTGGTGTTTCAATTGTCATCATTTGGAGCAATGTGTCTCTTTTGTGTTATCGTCATTTGGAGCAATGGATCCCTTGGAACTTTGTGTAGGTGTTGCTTGATCAATATCTATTTGATAGCTGAAACGTACGTTAGTTATTATCTTCATTTTGTTATTGCGCTTGAGTGGGTTTCATTTACATCTAAATAATGGTGCTGCTCCAAATTTGTGTGCACTGTTAGGGTACAGTAGCTATATTTATGGCCTTCCAAACATTATATTTACATTGAAGAATCATCACAAAAGGTGTCTGAAGGCATTATGTGGTTTTGGTGTATTTGTGGACAGTTATTTGGAAAGTGGCGTAGGCACGTGCAGAAGGTGTTTGTTGTATTGCTTGCATGAAAAGAACTCGAAATTAATGTATTCAAATATTTTTGGTAAATCTTTTTGTGGAATCGAGTTGTCTGAGTTTCTGATTATAGACACTCTCTTACTCCCTGCTATCTTTACTGAATTATGGGTTTCCTTAATTTTGTAGGCAGGCACATTGACAGTCACTGCAATTAACAGGATACAGATAAAAAATTTAATAAAGAAGAGGAAGAAGGTGGGTTCGGTTTCTACTTTCTAGGCTTCTTTGTTTTATGGAAAATTAGTTCTTTCTAAACCATGATCCACACTCATTGCGACATAGTCTGTTTGATGATATTACTGAGTTGTCGCGGTAGTTGATAAATGATTTTGTTAAAGTAGAATTGGAGTATGCTATTGAATTCGATAAATGAATTGAGTCATGTTTTCTTTAAATTCTTGTGTTTTTTAATGATAAGTAGATTTGTACCAATTCTCATGCACCTCACTTGCGCACACAGCACAATTCTTGCAATAAGGTGAGTTTGAAGAGGCTATGATTTTTATTGTTTGGAAATTTTCACGAAGTGGATCGATTGGTTGGGAATGGGTTTCTTTGGTGCATGGTTGGTGGTTTGATTATTTACATAGAGACTATGACATACTATTGAATTTCTATATACGCTACGAATGGTGTAGATAAGGTATCATGAATGAAGTGAGTTTATTATTTTTCTCAAATTTTATTTTCATGAATTTCATCTCAATTAACACACCATCTTTTTTGTTGTTTGCTTATGTTGCTATTTTAAATTGTTTTAGTTGAATATGAATTTTTTTGTTCACTTAAAATTCTGATGCTTGGATTAATGTTTAATGAGTCCATTGACGGTGGTTCACATTGTTTCATGTATTATAGATTTTTGTTTTCCCCAACTCATGGAAGGCTGAAAATACTCAATAGTTCTCTATGGGTAGATGGATTCTCTGAGATACTTTACCATACATACTGTTTTGGTTTTTGTTTCATTGCTAAGGGTTGCAATTTTATTATTGACCGATACTTCAAAATATGGAATGTTCAAACCAAATGATTCTTATTTATGTGAATTTATTTGGTGGTACGGTGTATTATGAAGATTATTATGTATGATTGTAAGTTTCCGTAGACATGTTTATATTTTTCTCGGCTCTTACTTTTAGATGAAATTTTATCGAAATTTTTGAAAAATAGTATGGATTAGTTTGATTTCAATCTATAATAATAAGATAGAACTCAATTTGAATTTTTGTTCGTTTAAAAATTTAATTCAATTTCAATTCATTTGGGAAAGTACAAGAACGGTTCAGATTAAATCTAATTTTAATTCAAATGCCTAAATTTCACCTCAATTCTTCTGATTTGATCCGATGGTTCACATTTCATCTCAAATAAAAAATAAATCCCGCCCAAATGAAACAAACCCCTACACGTTACCCATCTTTGCACTATTCACCAGTCACCTCCTCTGCCATGGCTCATGGCTTAACACAGCGGTACCCTTACACGCTACCCTTACACCGTTACCCAGACCCTTCTTACTCATCTGCCATGGCTCTTCGGTAGCACACACCATTCACACCAACGTTCTCAGGGGCATCACACACACCAGCGGCGACCAGCGACAGCTCAGCCCAGGTATTTTCCTCTCCCCCTCTCTTCCTCTCTCTCTCCAATCGCTTAGCAGCACACACACCATTCATATTCACACACACGAATCCCTTTCACCAATGACCGACTTTTGAAACATGGGGTTTTTCATGACATTGCGCATAAACATGGGGGTTTTCAGGCTAAGAGCAATTTGATGGGGGTTTTCATGACATTACACATAAACATGGGGGTTTTCAGCAGCACACACAGCGAGGTTTTTGAAATTTAATGGAAGAAAGTTCTCTAAGGACAGAAGGTGGTGGACCTAAGTGGGTTAGTCCCATCGGGTCTCTTCACTCACCCGGGTTCATGGGTTTCATGCCCAAATTGTCAGCTTTGTCCTTGGAGAACAACACGTTCTCGGGCATGATACCGATCCAATACGCATTCAAGACGTTGGTTCCGGTTACATTTAGATTGGGTGTCCTTTAAGGTTTTTTTTCTGTGATGGTGTACAGAAATCTTCAATGGAGTGTAGGAGCTTTGATCCTACCATTCCTTGAACAGTGTGAACAAGGTGTGAACATACATCAAAATGCTTATGAATGAGTTATTTGCATCCCCGCTTATTAGAATTGAATTTGGGAATTTGAAGCAATGATCAATTAAGTCCTTAAGTTAGAAAACAAACTGACTTCGTTTGTACATCGGGTTCTTGGATTATGTATTTGAGTGATAGTTAAGTAAGTATTATGGGGTACCAACATTTTGTAAGTAGAACCAAAATAAAGCATAAAACAACAACTGAAAAATCTGCGTTCATAAATCACATATGAATGCCTAGATTTTTTTTTAATTGATAAGAAATTCAGTACATCACATACTAAATGCAAAATCAGCCTTCAAAGCCAATGGAGCTGCGTCCGCTTCAGCCATATGTTTTGCGATGCTTCTGTTTTTCCCAGCAATACCCTTTTTTCCCTCTGTTTTTCATCTTTGGCAGCAACTTTGTTTTTTCTCTGACTATCCACTAGACCGCTATTCTATGAAACATGGATACTCAAGGATTTGTGGGTTTGACTGTGTGTGTTTGTGTTGGAGAGAGAGAGAGAGAGATGGGGTGTACCTAGGCGTTTGATTATGCATTTGATTTTGTCTTATTTTGAATTTATGCATTTGATTTTGATTTTTTTTTGCTGGTTATCTTTATCTAATTGGCTTTAATTTTTCGATCATAAATAGTTGAGACATGATTTTATCAAGTGCGGCGAGTCATTAATATGTGATTGTGAAAATTCTCGACAATACTGTAGGCCGTCACCTCATTTTTCTAATAGTTTAATTTGGGCCTGTTTTTTCACAGTGCCACTTCTTATTTCTTGAGTTTTCTTGGACATTAATACGACATTTTCTATAATTGCCCGTATAAATGCATTGGATATTTTTTTATTTGTTTGGGGTAGAGGACATGCCCTTAGGTCTAATTTCCCTTTTTTAATTGTTCGGATTAGAACTATAAGCTATCACTGCTTAAATTAAAATTGTGTGAATCAACTAAGTTGTGATTTAAATTAAAATTGTTTTTATCATGATCTTTTTTTTTTCCCGGAAAGTATGATTTCTGGAGTTTCCAATAGGTCTGTTATTGCTTCAAGTATTTATATTGGTGGTTGGACTGATACGGAAAAAAATGTACTCTGGCCCTAGGCGGAATATAAAGAATGAGAACCTGATAAGAAACCTTTGGTTGCAGCAACAAGGTTATTAGCAATTGTCTGCATTTTGTGAAGGCAATCAGATATGGTGTGGGACCATTTCTTTGTGTTTGAAGCTGAAGGCATAAAAACATACTTAGTGCAAGTGACTGAGATGCAAACAACACAAGAATTGGTATGATCCACTAATTTTTTATTTGTAATTCTATTTAAATTGGATCAGGGTGTGTTCTTTGTTAGAAGAGAAAGTTTGTTTCATGGTGGACTGTTAGTCTACAGAGTTAAAAATCAATCCTTTACCCTTTTGGTTTCTAAATCCTTTACATACTTCCACCGACTTGGAGATTTTATTCTACTTTTTTATTTTTATTTCCTAGGATTTTTCTTCTGTTGAATGGGAGTTAATTTTCCAGGAAAATTGTGGCCATGGGAAAGTCGTTGAAAGATTCTCTTAAAGCTCTCGAAGTTGATATTCACCTTGCCAATACTCTGTAAATCTCTCTCTCTCTCTCATTTTTTTTCCATTTGTTTTTTCTATCTCTGAATTGAATGTTGTTGTAAAGCTTTATTATCCTTTTTTTTTCCAGCTTTGTTTTCGACCGATAATCATGGAAAATTAGTTACCAGTACTTTCTAAATCTACTTCTTTGTCTCTGATTTTTTTAATCTCTTTCTAAAACCACCTCTTTGCTTCTGATTTTTTTTTCTTCTTTTTTTTTATATCTTTGATTGAAAGTTTTGTGAAGCTTTGTCATTAATTTTTTTGTGCTTTGTTTGACTCAGAATCATGAGAAATCTGTTGGGGAGCTCTTATTCTATGTTGTTTTAAATTCCATAATCTATAATAATAAGATAGGACCAATTTTGAATCTTTTCTCAATTTAAAATTTAATTTAATTTAAATTCATTTGGGAAAGCACAAGGATGGCTCAGATTCATTCTAATTTTAATTCAATGACCAAGATTTCATCTCAATTCTTCAAACTTAATCCAAAGGCTCACATTTCATCTCACATAAACAAAAATCCCGCCCAAATCAAACCCACCCCTTACACGTTACCCCTTCCAGTCACTTTCTTTGTCACGCTACCCCTTCCAGTCACTTCCTTTGCCACGCTACCCCCTCCAGTCACTTCCTTTTCCACAACAACAGCACACGCTACCCAGACCCCTTACCCCTCTACCCCAGACCCCTCTTACTCCTCTGCCATGGCTCAACGGCAACACCAGCGACGATCAACACCCATTCACCAATCTCACCAAGCTCAGCCCAGGTACCTCTTTCTCCCCCACTCTTTCGCTCAGCACCCTTTTGGGTCAGTCCTTTCTTCTTTTTCTGTTCAATTTTTGGAGGTTGGTTGAAGTTTTGGGTCAGTCCTTTTTTGATTAGTATGCTTTGTTATTGGGCTAAATTGGAGTTTCTTCTTCTAAGTGGAAAAAAAATACCCATTTCTGAATCAAATACCCACTTCTAAGTTCATTATCACGTTCTTCTTTGCCTAAGTTAATGGGTTTTCATTTTTTTTTCCTCTTTATCAAATGAATCATGTGTTTGGTTGCTTCATGGAAAAGGAAGTTGCAAAATAGACAATTCATGGGATTAGAAAAAATTGATTTTGTTTATTGGAAATCCAATAACTTTGCGAGAAACTCTTATTGCATTTCAAAAGCTGGCTTTGCTGGGTTATCAGAGATCTTTTATTAAAATGAATTTCAAAACCCGCATGTTCTTTGCCCAACTTCTTGGATAATTTAAATGAATTTATTTTGCTGGGTTATTAGAGATTTTTTTTTCCCGAACAATTTCTTCCATCTGCTATTCACAAATTCCATTAAAGCACTGATATAATTCCATTAGTATTTTAGCTTTGTATTGGGCTAAATTGGAGTTTCTTCTTCTAAGTGTGAGTTCATTTTCACGTTGATTGGAAAAAAAATGAGATATGATATATGAATCATAATTTTTTTTAACTGTGTAAGATTGAATTTACCTATGAAGTCTGATCTAGCTTTTAGTATGAAGTTTTTTTGTTTATTTGGAATTAAAGGACACCATCATTTAAAAAAGTTTTTGTAAATGAAGCAACCAAACACATTCTATAGTGGTCGGAAGTTGTCAATTTCTTTACTCTAATACGTTTCTACTTTTATTTGTGTTTTTTTAAATTTATGGTTCTTCCATAATTTTCAGGTTTGCCTCCTCCATACTGAGAGTCAGTCTGGGGTTATATAACTACTCCACCTTGGTGCTCTGAAGTGAGAGTTTTGGCTTGATTTGCTGAGTATTTTATCTGCATTGGTGATGTACATATTATTTGTGGTTTTGAATATGAATTTTAGTATTTAATTTGAACCCCTGTGAATTTTTGTTTAATTTGAATAGCCTAATGAAATTGATAGGTTCATAGACGTGTTTCAGCATATTAATATGCATACTTTTGATGAGATATCAAGTTGTCAATTTTCAATTGGAATTTGGATGCTCTAAATTGATTTGATAATTTTGGTGTTCATTTGAGTGTTTTTTCAAATAAGTTTGATAAGTTATGTTGTAGCTCGAATGTTATAGTTTGATTGTTATAGTTTGGGTATTTTGAATGTTAAATTGGTTTGAATGTTATTGCTCCATTGGTATATAAAGGTTGGTTAATTTCCAACTCTTCTGTGGAATGATGGGTCGATTTTTTTGATAAACATGTGTTTCTATTGCCATTAGGTTCAATTTGACGCAAATTGAAGGAAATGTTTGCTATGGTTGAACTCAAGCGGTGATCACGATCACTCGACACTCTCATGTCGGGAGGTAATTTTTTATTTATTTTGAGAATAGCTAGGTTATTTATTTTTAGTGTCATACCACTTTGAATGTGATCTATTTTGTTTGAAATCTATAAAAGTTTACGGGTTTTAGAAACTTTCTCAATTAACTATTGATTATGTCTTTAAGTTTTATTGTAACTTTTTGTTTTGTGTGGCTTTGAGTTGATGTTGAAAGAACCCCTATCACGAAAGGAATCCTCTTAGCTTTGTTTTCCCAATTTTTCCGTTACAAATTAGTTCTATTTTTGTGCTTCCATTTGTTTTATTGGGTTTAGACAATTGCTTACACGCTTCCATTTTCTCGCATTTGCTTTATTGGGTTTGCAATTCTTATTTTCTCGCATACGCTTATACGCTTCCATTTTTCCTTTTCTTTTTGTCTGGTTTAGTGTCCTACGAATATGACTAATTCATTTTCTTTCCAGTCTTCAGGTTGATTAAGTCACACAAAGTTGTTGTTCTGATAGCTTGATCAATGCATGGCTGGACTG
Organism: Ilex paraguariensis; assembly: GCA_963454935.2. NCBI lineage: Eukaryota > Viridiplantae > Streptophyta > Magnoliopsida > Aquifoliales > Aquifoliaceae > Ilex > Ilex paraguariensis. Next base: position 792,596 of record CAUOFW020008168.1, read on the forward strand.
TAATTCTTTTTCATAACCAAGGAATCTTATATTGTTAATTTTTGGAGATGACTTTGTTGAAATTATTTGAAAAATAGTAAGCCCATATTAATTTAAACTTATATGCAATTCAACCAATACTTGAATGGGGTTAACCAATAGTTAGGTAAATTGTTATGTTGTTAAATTGTTGTTTTAAGGATGGACCATGACATGAATGGTTAATATTATGGTGTTAATTTGGGTATGATTATGAGATATATAATCTTTGTATACAGGTCGAGATTTTTCTAAATTATTATTTTTAGAGGAAATTATGACGATTTTTTTAAAAAAAATAGTGAAGACTAGATTGATTTCAATTTCTTTAATTGAAGCAAATGAAAGAAAAATTGTTTCAAAGTGACGGTGTTTTTTCAGTTATAAAGTGCCTTTAGGCACGGGTTATTACTAGTTTCAGATATAAAATACGAAAAACTCTTTCTATTTTTTTAATTACTTGTTTGTGAAATTTAAAAACGGGAAAAGGCCAACTTAGACAACGACGACGTCTTCTGTTATTTTTCTTACCTCGGTAATCGCAAACCTTAATCCATGTGCGGCAGATCGTTTTTTCTTCTTCTTTTCTGCACATATATTACTTCAGAAGCAAAACAATTTCAATTCAATCCAATCCAGTCGAACTATATGCAAGTTCATAAGGAGACCCACTAAGCTTACACGAACTAAGCTTACACGAATTTTCCCGCATGGATCCTCCCGAAATCGTCGATATTGCCCGCAAATTTGCCGTCATGGTCAGAATTCAAGGCCCTGTATGTCTCTCTCTCCCTCTCCCTCTCTCTTAACATCTTAACATATACATATATGTTTGTGTTGGGGGGGGGGGGTTGGGGGTGTGTGTTTGTTACAGTGTCTGTCTGTGTGTTTGTTTGAGGGTCTGTGTGTATAATCTATGCTTCTTCTTTTTTTCTAGTTTATGGAAACTCTATTTTGTTTAGACTTTTGATTTGCTTGTTGCAATTGGGTTTCATTTTTTTCCCATTAATTTCAGGATCCAAAGGCTCTCAAGATGCGAAAGCATGCCTTCCACAATTATCAGTAAGTGATTTATGTATGTCCACCTATTTAATTTTGCCAAAATTTTAACAAACATATGTGATTATTTAGTATATTTGATTCTTCATGCATTTATTTTCATTATTTAAGGTTGTTTTATTGGTTATCATATTCTTGTAGCTTTGGCAAAACAACACTTTCAGCTTCTGGAATGCTACTGCCTTGTTCTATTAATAATGCTCCATTACTTAGGCAACTTGGCGGCGCAATCGATACACAGTCCTTACCTGGTTATGGGTTGGTGTTGACTGTTGCATCTGTTATTGAGCCGTTTCTATCACAAGAACACAGAGAGAACGTATCTCAGGTAGGAGCTGTTTATTATGACTATCGATGTTTATGTAAGACTCTATAATTGTCTGATTAATTTTTGGTTCTGCTTCTTGAATGAATGGTATACATATATTTAAACTTTGGTTCCTATTTCTAGCAGGCCAAACCCGAATTGATCCCTGGTGTTCAGATTGATATAATGGTAGAGGTAAAAATGTTTCACAAGTTCGTGTTAGACTAGTAGACTGTTTGATGAGCTTAGTTTAGCAGTTTTAGAAATGATACATGTATGCTTTTTTGTATAGGCAAAGAAAGGGGTGGATGATGTTATTGAAGTGTCAGACAAGGGAGCTCCTCATTGGTTACCCACAGAGCTTTTAACATTGGTAGACATTCAGCTCATGCATTTGTGGTGTTGGTTATTTAACATGCATAAGAATTATGCTTTGGCCTTTCTTCTCACTCGGTGTTGTTGTTGTCTAGGCTGTATCTCTTTCTTTAGCAATAAATCAATGCACATTTCGCTTCAAACCATGATGTTTACCTCCAATATTAAGCTTGTAGACTTGTAGTTTGTTAGGATGGTTATGATACCCTATTATTGGGGGGGCAATAATTCTGTGTTTATGTTTAGTTTCTGTTCTCTGTCTCATTGCTCAAATATCTTTTGAGATATGCTAAGTAGCGTTTCATACCATTGATGTGATGTATGTTGTGAAGGTCGATATTCCTGTATCATCTATTGCTGTTCAATCACTTATTGAAGCTTCTTCTGGTTCACTGGAGCATGGTTGGGAAGTTGGTTGGTCCTTAGCTTCATACAGTAATGGTCCTCAAGCTGTTATAGATGCTATTCAGACACAGGTATGAACTTTTCTGGAAAATAACTTTCGTCTTCTTTCTCTGCCTTTTTTTTTCCAGTAAAATGTAAAAGCACTAGGAAACGGCCTAGAAAGTACCATTACAGTCTTTGTGTGTGTTTTCAGTTTTGCACTAGTTGTGAATTGTAATCCATTTTGAAAATTTGTTCCTCACAAAATAGTGGTAGTTCTAGGATTAGTATATACAGAAATATCTAAAATATTATGCATCCCTGAGCAAGTTTGAAAATCAATATTTCTTTAGTTGTAGTGATGATGGGCGTGGATCTAAAAACATCAACCTTCTCTACATAGTTCCAGACGTATCTTTTGGTCCAAAACCAGTATACATCCCAGGTAGTTCCTCGCCTTGCTTAGAGGCGGGAGCCACCCTTTAGGACCTGATTGGAATAGGGGTATGGTGATACTACTGCACAAGAATGCACAATTTTCAATTGCGGAGAAATCCTTGGTTGATTCACATAACTAATTGCCAGTGATCATCTATACCTTGGAAGTTATGTCAACAACATGAGACGTTGGGGAGCTTACACTTCTAAGTTGGTATCTTTTTCATTTAATGGATGACAAGAAGTCAAAGAGAAAGATCATGAAATCTGGAAAACGATTTAAGAAGACAATTGACACTTCATATTGAATAGAGAAGCGAAGCAAGACAACATGCTTTGTTCTAACCTTTTTCTTAGAGAGGATATTTATCCAAATATGCTTGTTTACTTGGGCCTTAGAAGGCCACTGATTTATTTGATGACTTTGAGACTTGTTGCAACTATTAGAGCATCTAACTAAAATGAGTGGAGAGACCCTTTAAGCGTATAAATCAACCATTCAACTTTGGGTGGTCATAATTATTCAACGTGGAAATACAAGCTTTCTTTACACCCTCACTCACGTGGGACTAACAAACAAACAGACAAACATGTGTGCAAGAAATTCAAATGGGTAAGAGACTTCACCCATTAAGCACCCAAGGCACAACTCTAATACCATGTTAGAGCATCCAATTCAAAACTAATTTAGAAATTAGTGGGGAGACCCCGTAAGCATATAAACCAACCTTGACTGGTTCAAATCATTCGGTATGGGATACAATCTCTTTTTACAGCAATAACAGTCGTTTCCACGAATGATGTCTGACAAGACTGATTGACTTATTAGACTTTTACGGGCTGTGGCCATGGATTACAGGCTACAGCAACTAATGTCCATGGGATAGTAAGAGTGGAATTCCATGATGCTGCCACTTGGTGTTCACAAGTTTGAATTATGATGTCAGATGGGCTCTTTTGGGTCAAATGAAAAAGGACACGGATTCTATAAACAATGGATAGGATGGTCCAAGTTTATGTCTCAGGTCAACTAGGATCAGATTATGAATATTCAGTAGTGTTCAATCATAAGTCAACTGGATCCATGAAGATTTGCAAATTTACAGCCAATGGTAAGTTTTCCGACCAACAGATATATGCAATGGTCCCTAAAGATTCTTCTCCAAAAGACACTTCAAATAGTCGACACCAAAGGTTTTGTTCATGTTTCACGCACTTTGAAATGATCATTCAGGTTAACCACTCTTCCTTTCAGAGACAGAGGCAAAAGGTTGGGGGAGAGTTGATCAACCCAAGTCTTATGGGGAAGTCAACTGCTAGAATTGCCCTTCTTGGAGTTTCCTCAACACTTTCTGAGGTATCATCATTATTGTCTACCTCTCTCAACAGCGTTAAATATGGTGGATAGCGCAAACCATTTTATGTAGTTGCCACTGGGATTTGCTTTTCCTTCCTGTAATTTTATTTTTATTTTGCACACTTCAATTGCATGCTGATGATGGTTACAGTGTAACTGTAATTTGTTATTCAGGATCTGCCAAACTTAAATACATCATCCTTGAATAGGAGGGGAGATCTTCTTCTGACAATAGGTTCTCCTTTTGGTGTCTTATCTCCTGTGCACTTCTTTAACAGGTATGGGTCCTTTATTGTTTGGATTTATTCCATGGTTGAGCCTCTAGTTAGTGTTTGCAATTGTTTCTTTTTAGTCCCCATGTCAGTGTAAAATGTGTCAAAATATGAATTTTAAAATTTCAGCGAGTTGTCTTTGGTGGATCACTTCCTCTCTTTCTGTACTGTCTCCTGTAAGTGAACTGTTTTTTTTGTCATTCCTTAGTAAATGTAACTGGTAGGAGTCTACATTTTCTGAAGTTATTTTTTGTTTGGTTGAACCATAAAAAGAGAAGTTTCTTTCGCGACTACTTAAACTTCAGAATCAGATAGATAATAGGAATATAGGATCTTGCTGTATGGTTGTAACTTCTCGTTTTGTGTTCTGATATGAACTGGTGGTTTGCTGTGGATGTTCATTAATTATATCTTTGCTGCTTGAACCAGTTTATCGATGGGATCCATTGCCAACTGCTACCCACCTAGTTCCACTAATAGATCACTGTTGACGGCTGACATTAGATGTCTTCCTGGTAAGAGCAATTTTCTGATATGTTAACCTTGATTATTCAATTCATGGATTCTGATCGCATGCTGACTTTAAATCTCTCAGGAATGGAAGGTAGTCCAGTTTTTGGGGAATATGCACAACTTATTGGTATCCTGACGAGACCGCTGAGGCAAAGAACTAGTGGTGCTGAAATTCAGGTAATTAGGAAATACACTGGGCTCTTCCTTTGGCAATAGGCCCTCTAATAGCCAAATCACAAAGGAACATGTCCCAGAAAATTTTAGAGTTATTTTGTAACAATTATTATTCTTGTTTTATTATATCTCATGGAAAATCATTATTAGAACTGCTGTTTTCATTCAGAAAGTATTATTCCATTATATTATGTTCATAAATATCCCTTTTAAACTCACATCCTGAGATATCTCTCTCCACAGCTGCTATTACAACTTAATCTCTAATTATGAATATGGGAGAATGCCTGATAGGATAGATACCTACACCGTGACAGATTCAATGTATGATTATCACAATGTCTAAAACGTGATAAGAAGTGAAATTTTGGATTTTCTTTCGATGAGCTTTTGTTAAGTATATATGTATGAATGTATGTATAAGTGTACTTATGTTTGTATTATTTAAATGTAATTACCCTGACAAAATGCTTTGAATATCAAGAGATCAAGAAGGCTTCTCAGTATTGAGTAGTGTATGTCAGATAATGAGTTCAAACTTCAATCACCTAACCTAGGTAATTGCTTGCAAGTTGTTGGCAAATTAAGGGTCTTGCATATAGAATATTGAAAAGTGCTTGTTGTAGCTTACATCTCATAGTACCGTGATACACAAATGGTAGCTTTGGATGACAGTTGGCAAATTAAGGGTCTTGCATATAGAATATTGAAAAGTGCTTGATGCAGCTTACATCTCATAGTGCCGTGATACCCAAATGGTAGCTTTGGATGACAGCTGGTGATTCCATGGGAAGCCATTGCATCTGCCTGCAGTGACTTGCTGCAGGAGGAGCCTCACAATGCAAGGAAAGGAATCCGTGATGACAAGGGAAAATTGAATGCTGTAGGAAAGACAGGCCATTGCAACGGCTTTAACTTAGACGGGTCCTTCAATCATACTCATGGCCATCCTAATTCTGGTTGTCGTCCACTATCATTTATTGAGAAGTCCATGTCTTCTATATGTCTTATTGCCATCGACGACGGAGCATGGGCATCTGGTGTTTTGCTCAACAACCAAGGCTTGATTCTTACAAATGCTCACCTTCTGGAACCATGGAGGTTTAGGAAGGCAGCTGGAAATGGTGAAAGAAATGAAAACAAATCAGAGGTTGTTTCCTTCTGGTCCAATGAATCCGTACCTCCAGGGCACGAAAACTTTGGTGGCCAGCATAGAAATCAGGATTTGCGGCGAACAGTACTGAAGGCCGCAGAATTCTCTGTGAGAAATGAGCATGGGAAATACAAATTCAATTCAAGCAACATAAGCCACAAAAGCATACGTGTTCGTTTGGATCATACGAACCCTTGGATATGGTGCGATGCTAGGGTTGTATATGTTTCAAAAGGCCCTTTGGATATTGCGCTACTACAGCTTGAGTTTGTTCCAGATCAACTTTGTCCCATTATTATGGACTTCAGATGCCCTTCCCCCGGATCAAAGGCATATGTCATTGGGCATGGACTATTTGGACCACGATGTGGTAAATATTTTCCTTATTTATCTCTCTTTGGTGTGTCTGGATATTCATTAGAGATGAAATCAATCCCCCGTCTTTTTATAAAAATTGAAGTGAAAATGTATCTTTGTGTTTGAAGCATATATATGCTAGGACTGCAGAATTGTTAATTTTTTGTTTTGGTTAGAACTTCTAGCTAACCCCAACTCTGTTCGCATTAGTTCTACATAATCGCTACATCTTGGATCTGTTTCACTTAGACTTCTCAACGTCTCATCACAAGTACCTTGCTGACAATTTTAGTTTTTAATTCTGAGAAGAATTTAGTACGAATGTGAAAAGTCATGTTCATTATTTTCATCTGTTGTTCAAGCCTGATACCTATGAAATAACTATGGGAAAAAGGAGGAGGGTATGGCAGAATGAGAACTATAACATTATAGGTGCATAAAACTTCTCATATAGGTGGCAAAATTCAAAAAATGTATTATTTTCTTACCCTAAACTATTCAATCAATTATGGTCCACTGCCATACAATTTCTATACTGTCTTCATGGTTTCCTTTCCATTTTCAAATTTACTGACTCTTATCCTCTACGCATTTGTCAAGTTCAAAGCATGGCTAATACCTAAACGACACACTTCTAGAGGACATACTTTTTAACTTTTAACTGCTATGGAAGTAGTTTGGAATAATTCTGTGCCCATTTGATATTCAAACATTCCATTAAAGAGGATGTCATTTCTTTTGGGCCATACTAAACAAATTTCCTATCAATTATATGTTTTTCTGATTGTTCTGGTTTTCTTTTGAATTTTTACTTCAGACTTGCTCCCATCTGCTTGTCATGGTGTAGTAGCGAAAGTAGTTAAAGCAAAGAGGCTTCTACACTATCAATCCAGTCAACAAGTGAATGTTCAAGAATATTTTCCAGCAATTATTGAAACAACAGCCGCTGTCCATCCTGGTGGCAGTGGTGGGGCTGTCATCAATTCAGATGGTCATATGATTGGTCTTGTCACAAGGTATGAGTAACAGAACTCTGCTGAAACAAAGGGCAATATTGTGTGCGTTTTGTACAATGTTATTCCTGCATCCCCAGCTTTGTCCATAATAGTCCTCAAGAAGAAGCTACCTAATTGATTGTTGGTAGGAAGGTAGGAAACAGTAGTTAGCAAGTTTGTGAGTTTGTGATGAAGACGGTGTTGAACCTTTAGTCGAGACGTGAACTCCGCCGTCCTTGTGACTTGTGAGTCCTGACCACCAGGCCTCACAACTAACTAAACTAGATGATGTCTTCAAGAAGCTAACTAGTTGACTCACTTAGCCATAGGTGCACTGCATGCTGCCTGCCTGCCCATCTCCTGAATATAGAAAAACAAAATGGGGGATTTTAAATAAAAACATCCACACCAAAATGACTAGATAGAAACTTGAATTTTTTATTTTGGGTTTTGCCATTTGGTTCCAATTTTACTTTTTTGTTGCTAGCCTGTATTGGAATATGATCCCTTCTACATTGTGCTGCAACATGATGGCCTTACTGATGATAGGTTGCAGATAGTTAATATAGGGGGGGTGCTGCTGGAGAGTGGCAAAACTTGTGGTTTTACTTTCTCCATTATTTCAATATGAAGTAGGTGCTGCAGAGTACCAACTTTATTATTGAACTGGCAACGACAGGGTCATATTATTGCATGATAGTGCAACTTGCATCACATATCTAAGACTTTCATGGCAAGCAGATTTAGCTTTCTTTCTAATAAGATATATGTTGATACAGCAATGCGAGGCATGGTGGAGGGACGGTTATACCAAATTTGAACTTCAGCATTTCCTGTGCAGCGCTGAAGCCTGTATTCAAGTTCTCAAGAGGTTATTTAGCTTTATCAGTGCCTAAAAGTAGTTTAGTTATCACAAGAAACTGGCCTTGATCCAAAAAAGATGCTCATTTTTGTTGTTTTTGATCTATTGACAAACTAAGAAGCACAAACACTTCTAAGAATGTGATTTTCCCACGTCGGAAAGGTGTTGGATACTCTTGACACATGCCCGATACTCTTTTGGCCATTTCTACTGTCAAGAAATAAAAATCTGAACTTTGTAGATGTGCCTGAGACTCCTTTAACGACATGTCTCACACTTCTCAGGCCATGTCCTTGACCAAAAATAAACATCCTGCTGATACTGCACGTTTTTTTTTCCTGTAAAGTCACTTCTAAGACACTTGCTGACATGTGATTGTCAAAATATGGAAATTTGACCATCTTATACCACGAAAAAATGTATACTTGTCAGCATCAATCATATTAAAACTTCACTAAATGTTATTAAAAAGTCCAAAAGGCACATATTTATTAAATAAGAGGGCTTGGGAGAATTGTAATCATATATGCTTGCTACACTTTGTTTTCAGGCAATGGTTATTATTTATTATTCTTAATGGTTTTTCCTTATCCCGTCTGGTGTTTGTGCTTCATAGGTGACCAATAATGGAAACAAGTGTAGTTTAGTCTTGATTAAATGAAAGGGAAAATACCATTTTGCCCCTAAAAGATACAAAAATTCTCAGTTTACCCCCTCTGAATGATTAATTTTTTCACATTGCAATGTGGTCCACCGTCTTATTTCCGTTTGGTTGTCTATTTGTTTTGTGTCAAATCAACCAATCATGAATCACAAAACAGTGGGACAACTAAATGGAAATAAAACGGTGGACCACATTGCATGTTTTTATATCTTTGAAGGGGCAGTGTGGAAAAATTAATCATTTGGGGAGTAAACTAAGAATTTGTGTATCTTTCAAGGGAAAAAATGAGATTTACCCTAACGGAAAAAATAGAGAAAAGTATGTTAATGAAAATAGAAAACATGGATCACTTGCACTTTGTTACCCCGATTCTTCTGGTGTTTTTTACATATATGCTGATGAGCTAGCTAGGCATCTAAGTGAATTCTGATTCCTCCACTTCAACAGACATGCAGTGTCTATCACTCCTAGAAGATCTTGACAAACCAGATGAACATCTTTCATCTGTATGGGAACTGGTTCCACCATTAGCTTCCAAGCCAGGCCCGTCTTTGCCCTTGTTACTACCGGGAGGAGACGATGATAAAGATATGAAGGGTTCTCGATTTGCTAAATTTATCGCTGAAAGGCACGAGTTGTTTAAGAAGGAAACTCATCTTAGCAGCAAGGTGGAAAGCCTTTCTACCAAGTTCATTCCCAGTAAGTTGTGATCATCTATCGACTTCGACTCATTCCCGGGCAAAAGGAGAAAGAGCATCAATGGCAACTGTAATCAAATTTTGAGTCCTGCAAACATAGCAGCAACACCAGCAATTGGGATTGTGTTTCAACCCCATTTTTGGTCTGCCTGAGCTGGTCTCAGTCAGAGGAGATGAATAGTGAAGGAAGAGTTAGTATCCATGGGACTGAACTGAAATTTGTGAGCTTGTACAATTTGAACAATGTGTGACATTTGAAACACGTACACCTAATACACACGCTTGTATGGCCACTGTTAATGGTCACTGCCTTGTTATACTGTAGATGTTGTGCTCAAATTAATACATACAAAGAATATGTAATATGCCAATCAAGATATAAGTATACAATGGACTGCATCCTCCAACTCAACATAATCTTATCATAGTTTTTTGAGAACAATTTCAGTAGAGGTGGAAAACATTATGTTTAACCCCGATGAATAGTTCAAGGAGTAATTGGTAGGCTGTCAAGCACATTGGATTTGGATTGGATTTTGAATGGTCCCGAATTTGAATCTGATTCGAATAGTTTAATTAATTAAATTTTAACGAATTATACCTAAATTTTATTTAAATAATTACTTAATTTTTTTAATATTTATATAAAAGACTTAAATAATTTAGATTGGGTCATAACTCGATTGGATATAGATATATTCAAATTCGAACCTATGAAATATAAGATATTGAATTCAGATTCGAATTAGAATTTAATCTATTGAAAAGCCTAGTAATAGGGGATGAGTTGTAAACTCAAACATTTTAAATTCGAATTTTGATAATCCCTTGGGCGAGATCATGAGAAATTTATTCTTTATAAATATTCTAGTCCCGCAAATAGATACTCTGTCTTTGACTGAATATGAAAGAGAATTAGTTGAAGTACTCACGAGCTAATCCGAATATCCCTGATCATTAAATAAAAAAATATTATGTTTAACCACAAAAATGTTGAGCTAATTCTACAGTTACTACAAAAACCTTCATTTTGCGTCCCTTTTACTATTTCTAAATTTATTATCAAATTAACTAATCGAAGTCATTGATACCGTTGAATTAGTAATGATCCAGGGCATGATTCACCATTAATCTAATGATAATAAATATTTAGTTAATAAATTTATTGAATTTTTAAAATTAAGGATTGTACCATTAAGTTCAAAAAATAAAATTACATGAAAATAGAATTGATAAAAATAATAATATAGCTAGTTAAGAGGTGCATAATTGTGATCCAAAAAAAAAAAGGTGAATAATTATTATTTTTTTTAATTACGTTGTTGCCTCAAAAATTCATTCCATACTCCATACATACATACATACGTACACCTATCTCTGTACATGAATGGGTAACTTGGAAATACATAAAGAAATTCGGTCAAGACCACAACGCACGGCCTCTGGCCCCCCCCCCCCCCCCCCCTCCTCTCTCTCTGTGACGGAGATGAAGTAGAAGAGGAGGCAACTCGACCACCTCCTCCTCCCCCTCCTCCTCCCTTTCTCTCGCTAGTGCACCCACTCTGCCACCACCACAGCCACCACAAAAAAGAGTCAATGCCTGCGCAGAAGAGTTCGTACGAGCCGCCTTCTCATCTTTCTCCTCCGCCACCGGAGGCGCTTGATGATTTGCTGCAACGATATCTAAACCACAGCGAACAAGGCGAAGATGGAGATGGTACGCATATATCGTGTTCGATATCTTCGATTAAACACTCTGTTCTCAATGATATCTCGACTTCAGAGTTTCATTCAACATTTCATGTGAAATTTGATTCTTGTTCTGTTCTTGTTCTCACTCTTCATCTTCTATACCTCTATGATTCAGATGGAAGCCACACGTCTAGCGGCGGAGATAAAGATGAGTACGCTCTCTCTCTCTCTCTCTCACCCCCACCCACACACGCATACACCCCCAAACAAACGCGCGCGCGCGCGCACTGTATAAGTGAATGTGTATATATATTTACTTATGTGTCGCTGTATGATGGTAATGGTGTATGTTAGAACTATGTGTTGTGTGAATGAATTAGCTTATTTTGGGATCTGCATGCTTTGTTTGTTAGCCCGATTGGATTATTGCATTTATTCGAAGCAATGTAGAAGAGAGCTCCGTACATGTTGACGGAGTATTCTAGTGTTTACAAATAATTGCTGTTTCATTCTCTGTATCTGAGAAAATGTTATGCAACGAAGGTTATCGTAGTATTCTTGTTGTCGTGATCGTTTTGGTTTTCGCCATAATTGCTCATTGCATGTTCACCTCTGTAATTTTGGTGGGATATTAGCAGCTTGACTTTTTGATTTAGTCATGTGGTTTGAGATCGCATAACAGTGCTTTTTAGGACATTTTTATTGCAGGCTTGTAAGGTGGTTGAGTTTGGGTTTGATTACTTGCGTTCCACTTTAGGTTTCTATATGCCTGACCTTCCCAAACATTTGGTGCTAAGTTAAGCTGAGGTGCGCTGAAGGGCTAGTTGCAGCAGATTTGAGCTGTAGGTTTGTACCAACTTCGGCAATGTGATTTTATCCAAATAAAATAACATTACTGAAGTGTGCTCACTCATATGACCAAAAAGGAAAAGGCAAATCTAGTAAGGCCTGAGCAATTACCTTGCAGAACTATCCTTGTTAGAGCAAGCGCAAAAAATGACTTGTCCGAGCAAGTATGATATAAATTGCACTCGCTCAAGCTAAAAGAATTGTAGAGTAATATTTTTTAAGCATTCAATTGCTTGCCTTATTATACCTATATAAATTCAAATGGGATGTGTTGTTTCATTCAATTTTGAGTGCTTTTGGTGAATTTGTGGGCTTCTACTGTTGTCGAGTCTTAATACCTAGGCTATCTATGAAGTGCCCATTTGTGGTTTCTCAGAGTCAGTGTGGTCATCAACCAAAGTAGTTAGTATGCCCTTTGTGCAAATTGTGTTCACGATGGAAATAATGTCTCCATGTGTGTGGGTGTGTTTTACCATATGGATGAGTACTTTATCGGAGAACATTTGAAAAATGTATTCTTGTTGCCTTAATGAAGAAAATCACCAAGTTATAATCCGTCCTTCCATGCCATGGGTGACGCAAACATTTAATGCAATGTTCACATGTAAAAGCTTTAGGGCACTACGATGTTGCTCTCTTTAGGGCAAATTAAACCACAAAACCTGCAGCCTCTGATGTTCAGTTTCAACCAATTTGGATCTTTCTCTCTGTGCACAAATGTGTTTTGCATTCACATTCCGCATAGTTCACCGTTGTGGTTGGCTACATGGTCTCGATGAATATGCATGCCGGAAAATTCAAATTGTAAGAATCCACTGACCGCTTAAAGCCTAGCTCTAATACCATATTAGAGCATCCAACCCAAACTCAATCGGCTAATAGTAATGATGCCTCTTTACCTTATAATCTGATACTGGGGGTTCTAATCTTCTGATATTGGGTACAAGCTTTCATCAATTGTCTCTCTTATGTATGGTTGTGGTAAACTTGCACTAGCTTCTGCTATTAGTTGAAGCAATTGCACTTCCAGGAGTTTTCATTTGGTTGGATTTCTTATCCAACTTGTTCAATGTACTTTTAATTTTCTTTTAATATAACGTATTTGTTTTTTATAAAAAAAAAAAAAAAAATACCACATCAGGAGAAATCACCCATTTTGTGGAAGACGTGTTATCATATGATATCTACTTTGTATCTAATTAATTTCTTTAAAATTTTGCTTTATTGTCCTCATGTTGAAACATAATATATATGACAAACCAAGTTTGCTAAATTTTAGTTGGTGATGTTATTGGCAACTTACATGGATATCTCAAGTGACTTTTGGTTCGCAGGTGCCCTTCATGTCAAAAGTTTATGTTTGGTTTAATGGTTGAATTTGATTTCCTTTGTTTAGAATCCTTCTCCAATGCAAGCTGTGGGATTATCCAGAAACACATCTGCTGTGTAGTTTTTTTTTTCTTTTCTGAGATTATCCTTCATTTTTTATTATACATGAAAATCTCAATTCATTCAATAAGTGGGTACCACATCAGATTACTCCTTCATTCAGATTAGTCTGATAATGCACCCCTACTAGTTTGTGCTGGGCTTCTGTGGTTGTCCTTTGTCTGTCATATTTTTGTGTGCATTGACGTGTTACAATCCTCGATCATCTCCCATTAGAAGATTGCAAGAAGTGCTAATTTTGTTTGTGGTGCTGCTTGTCTGCAGATTTATTCTTGTGAAATTGGCAGAAATCCGCAAGGAAGTACAGTGCCCAATTTGTCTAGGTACTTGTTTGGATTTTCATTTCTTTAATCTATGCCTTTTGTTTATCAAGATTGATACTTCATAACGAGTGACCGTGGTTTTGGGCTCTGATTTGATGTTCTCCAAGCAATAATTCATCATAGAGATACCAGCCAATGATGGGTGAGCTTTCAGATACAAATTCAGCTAGAAACTTTTCTGATCATAGTGGAGATTTTGAGTGAAAAACAAAAACAAAAACATAAAATATCTTTGTGATTTTTCCCAACAATTGATCGTTATAGACTCAATTTTCTGAAAATAGTTTTCGAAAACAACCATGAAACAATTTTTCAACCTCTTTCTCTGTTTCCTTTTCCTCTGAGGAAGGAAAACCTTTTTTGAACTGCTTTAGAGAGGCTCTATCTTCATTGGTATTTCGTTATAAACCCTTTTAAGCTTGGACATGTAAGTGCTGCATGCTATCTTTTCTATGATGGCATATCTTTTATAAGAATCATTCATTTGAAGCTAATTTGCTCTGATGTTAGCCCCTGATATGGAGATCTCAGTGGCATTGCAAACATCTTGCTGATAATTGTAGGCTTCAAGTTTGATATCCTTTGGCACATACTATCAATGTCATAATATAGGGATCACGGTAGCTAATAAATGTTGTTACCAGGCCAGAGTTGACCTGATAATATCCTAGCTGCATTGGTTGATGACCATCTTTTGCATAAAACTCATACAGGACAACCTCTCCTGCCCATGTTATCCCCATTGAAGTTAACTCAAGAACAACCAAAGTCTTCTAATCTTCTTATTGTCTTTTAAGGTCTTTATGATTAAGCTGTGTATTTCTTCTGGTGTTTTCAATTAAATTTGTTCCTTATCATAATATATGAAATTAAACAATGCACTGCTGAAATGTGGACCTAGAAATCTTCTAAGCTGGTATGGGTCTGCTAATGAGATCATGCTTCTAAGTGAAACTTAGAAATATTAATGTGCATATTTTTAATATGTTATATCTTTCAAACAACTTCCTCTTTGTATTCATGTAAAACGAACTGGTGTAGGTTATCAGGCCTTTTAGTTGTTTTATTTGCTAAATTGATCTTGTATCTCCTTCGTGTCATGTAAATTAAGTTGCTTCAGTGAAGTTGAACTTCTTTTATTGGATGTTAGTGAAACTTTAGACAAAGAAATGCAAGTTAAATGTCTAATTCCATGCAAGACAACATTTTATCCTCATACTTTTTTGTCCCCAGCAATGATGGAACTGTTCAGGGGACTAGGGGTACTTTTCAAAACACCTATATGTATACTACTATTAATCCATCTTTGAGTAGTGTATTGGCCTGCCACACCCGATGGCAGATTTTGAAGTAGAAAATTTTTTTTCTTTCACACAAATACCGCTTGTTTTTAATACAATATTATACTACTAATCAAGTATTATATGCCTATCATAATTTTTTATTCTTTTGTTATCACCCAAATCCGCCACAAAACAATAGGAAAGTTCTAGTTCAAGGACTTAAAAAGCTCTCGGTAGTGAAATATTGAGGAAATGATGTTGAACAATATGTTGTTACTTGTCTATTGTTTTTATCTTTCTAAATATTAGATTCGATTTGTAGATGGTGTTTTTTTGTATATTAGTAAAGTGGAACACCCGTTCTTAACACTTTTTAAGTTGAATAATTTATGAGCGTCTTTTCTTTTCTTTAGAGTGGTGTAATTTCATGAAATTCAAGTGATTTCAAGTTTTTCTATAGTTTTGGATGGGAAAGATCTCTACAATTGATACATTCTCCAAGAGAAAAAATAGTACAAACTCATGAGATAATAAATCATTGCCTTCAATTTTCACTAATTTTAATATTTTGGATGTCGAAAATTCTCCAGTAAAATCTCCAACAATTGAGATTAAGTACAAAATTATGCATATATTTCTTGGTAATGGTATGAGTTTATGTGCATAGAGTTTGGCCCCCCAAAGAGAATCCTGGTCCCCGGATATCCTAAAAGCAAATTGTTTCATGGGCCTATCTACTGTGCTGTTGTAGCATTGGGGTTGATTATTGTTTCCTTTTAAGGCAACCTTGCTTTCATTTAAATGCGACCAAATGCGAAAGTTTTATGTTCCTATTGGTTTGATAATGACATATTGTACTACTATAAAGATTTAAAATATAATTTTTGTTTTCCTTATCTAGAATTTTGTCAAGATGCTCAATTCTGATGGATCCACAAAATGGTTTTTTTTTTTCCTCTTAAACATTCAAATATATAAAATGTTGAAGACAATCGCACAAAATTAGGAAGTAAATAATTGTATATTGACTTTGTTAATTAGTTTCCTTTCTTGTATAAATTAGAGCTATTTTATAGGCATTAGACTAGGATCTAATCCTATTCCTTTGTGTATAAATATGTATCACCACTGATGAATGAATATAAAGAAATCATTTTACCAAATACTCTCTTATTATAAAAAGTTGTGTGTTTTGGAAACTAGAAAAGGCAAAAAAGGGTTTGAAAGTCACATTAAAAAACAATTCTTTTCTCATAAGGTTCTTGACTTCCAAGTTTCTACTGACTTGATTATGTCTTGATTTTATGAGAAGAAAAAAAGAAAATTTGAAGGCCTTGATTGGCTTATTTTCCAGTGCTTGATGTAAAAAGAATAATTGATTGGAGCTGAGACTAAAGTTAATAAGAAAATGTGGGTTGCTCGGTTGGACAGTGCATTATGGTGTTACCATTAAAAATTCTAAAATATGCAATAGAAGATTGCATGCTTGTGATTTGAAATGTGGCTGGTAATAAATATGAAGTCTCTTTAATGTAAATGTCCGTAGCTTGCTCCCTATTTGAAACTAGGGCAGTTTTGGAGCCCGCTCTGCCATTTGTTTAAATATAAGCCAAGAACTAATCTTGAGTCCATTCCTTTTCCTCCATATTTATGTACGATACTAAAATTGTAGAAAAAAACAGCCTTCACAATGTTGTATTGATGGGGATTGTGTAGGAATTGAATAGATATTTTAGATTAATCATGAGAGTAATTTAGTATTTATCTTTTAAGTATTTTCTTTTAATTTTTAAGGGTTTAGTTGTCATTTATGAGATTAGACTTTGATTATTATTGATTATTGATATTGAATCCTTCTTTCTCAAATTCTCTCTTTGTCCTCATCCCCCTCTTCTTCCCTTCTCATCCCTAATTCTTCCTTACTACGATCTACATCATGTATGCTAGGGATTATTCGGAAGACAAGAACGGTTATGGAATGCCTCCATCGTTTTTGCAGAGAATGCATTGACAAGTCTATGCGTCTGGGGTACTGTATTGTGCTTCCCTTTCGTTATTGACTGTACCTATTATTTTTATCTTCTTACTCTTGTTGATCTTAAATCAATGCAGGAACAATGAATGTCCTGCTTGTCGAACACATTGTGCTAGTCGCCGATCTTTGCGAGATGATCCAAATTATGATGCCCTCATTTCAGCTTTATATCCAGATATTGATAGCTATGAGGAGGAGGTACAGATTGACAAACTTCTCATCTCCTATGGAAAAGTGATTATTGGAACTGTTGTTTCATTTCAACCACTCACTTGCTTTATATTTCATTGCAGGAATTGGCTTTCCATGAAGAGGAGAAGGCTCGCAATAAGCAGGTGACTTGTCTTCAAGTTTCAATCCTGGCCTTTATTCTCCTGGATATTTATAGTATTGTTTAGGTACATGGTTCCTAGAGTTTGCATCTGCAGTGTGCCAAAACAGTTTATGGAGGATGATGCATTTCACTGAAAAATGCAAAACAAGTGAATTGTTCTGGCCTTTCTTTACCCGACCGAATGACATGACCCTCTTGTGAATGACAATGGGCAGAACTATAATGAGCAGCTGTGGAAATGAATGCATTTGTTTTTTATCATGATCATCTTTCGAATGTTTGCCTGTAGAACAGGTTAAGTAATCGGAGCCTGTATCTTTTGAAATGCATTTTACACAGATGGTTGCAGGAACCAAAAATGAAGGCCACTGAACTGTTCACAGCCCAATCATATGTTTGCTCGTTGCTTTTTCCATTTTCTTTTACTGTGTTGCTTCTGCACTAATTTTTGAGTTGATTGCACAGATCCAAGCCTCAATTGCCCAGACACTTCGACGACAAACAGAAGCACTGGGTAGGAAACGGACTGCTAGGGCAACAGCAGCTGCATTTGTAAGAAGATCACAGGGAAGTTATCGTAATTTGAGGGGAAGGAGAAACCATCGAGCTGCTGAGCACCAAGAATCTGATGATGATGAGGAGGATACTAATGGTCACGATGCAGGTAAGGATTCGTCTTCCGCTGATGAGCACATAGCATTCAAACCAAAAAGATACAAAAGATGGGGAGGAGCTCGGTTTTCTCAGATTTCTTCGGGAGCAGCCAGTGCAGATGGAGGCTGTGATGATAATGATGCTGAACTGAATACAGAATCCGTGGGTGTGTCTGCTGGGCTTGTCAGCAGCTCAGAGATGCTTGTCTGGGGCAAAGGTGGCATGCGGAGTCACACCCGACATGGCAATTTGAGTGGTGGTAATGGCAAGCATGGCAGGAACAACCGCCTGTCCAAGCTGATTGATTGTCTTCGAAGTTCAGAGGAAAATGAGAATGTGGTAATTATTATATACATCTTTTGGTTGGTGAGTGCTACAACTTTATAATTGATTACCCAAGTGCAGGTTGTGCAAAGTAATAAATTTCTCGGGAGTCCGAGGTCGAACCACAGGGAATTGGAAAAACAAGAGACACAAAACAAATAAAAAGTAAACTTGTAAGAATAATTTATTTAAGAGATTGTTGAGTTGAGAAAATATTGATTGGAGTAATTAAAACAATATAATAAAAATACTAGAGCATCAGGTACTTATTCAATTCCGTACAATAATGATTACAGACTCAAATCTTAACTTGAGATAAGAATCAGATGTCAGTTGATTCATGTGACAAATCAAGAATGAAAACCTAAAGTTATAATCAAAAGATTATTTAGGAACCTGAATAATCATCTAATTATATTATTTTATGAAATAATAATAATTACCTCAAATATGGAATAACCAGTTAATTACTCGCAGAGAAATTCAAGCAATCGATGTACATGGCACAACAACTCAAGGATTTTTACAGAGCAAAAATTTTGTTATAAGATCAGAAATTAAATTAACAAAATATCACAAATCATTAAACTCAGAATCAATAACATTACCGTATTTCATTAAGAGGTTCTCCCCTAGCCCTAGCTTAACCTTCTAGCCAGACATGACAAACTAAAACTAGAAATAAAAAGATGGGAAAAAGAATTATATAATAAATCCTAGATGAGAACCCCTATTTATACTAAAAATAAATCTTAAATATAGGTAGAAGATATAAGGTTGGCTTAGAAAGAATTTTTTTTCAAAGAGAAGTTTTGTAAGGTTAAATACCGTGCATAAAATCTTTGTGGCGCGGGTACAAAATTTGTCCAGACTTCGAGCTTGAATTTCGCGTATTTAGAGGATAATTCACGAAATTTTCGTGAAATACACTTTTATAGTCCTTGGAGTATTCTTTTCAATCCCCAAAAATCAAGTAAATCGGATATCAGAGTCAAAAGTTATGACCAAAATACTGAAAACGTGTCAAATCCTTATTCTTCTAAGATACTTTCCTAATCCAACTTTAAATAAGTTTTCTTCCATCTTGGACTCTTAGAAGGATTAAATTGGTATCATATCTTCAAGTCTTCCTATCTCAATATTGACTCTTTAATCCTTTATTAGTTGTGATTCTTCCCCTAGTGATTGATTCACTTGTCTTATCCATTATTACTTTAAATCAACCAATTTATCTGCAAAATCAACCAAACAACTAGAAAAAGTATTAAACTAAAAAATTAAGGAATTCAACACATTTAATCACAAATAATATAATGGTTAATCACACCCCCCAACCTGAATATTATTAGTCCCTAGTAATATATAGATCCTAAAATCTAAAAACTAAAAATAAAAATTAAATAATCTAATAAAATAAAACATAAATCCACTTTCGTAGGCCTCACGATTGCATTTAGTATATGCAACAAGCCTTTAAACCCCTAGGTTCCCTCTAGTGGACAAGTATAGTCTCGTGAGGGTTTCTAAAGATGATACCCACAAACATCACCCTGTGATCAAATATCTGAATAATAATTTATTAACACAAATTGCTACCACAATATAAAAATTCTGAGTTACAAACCTGTTTATAAGCACATGCAAAGCAAAATATAGAACTCTACGCTATATAAATGTATGCACTTATCATGTTCCCATATAAACTCGTGTGTAGTGTGAATTAATTATACCAAGTTAGCAATTTATCCGGTAATCACCTCTATAACTATCAACTATTCGTCTCAATGCCAAATCTCACTAGATAATTCACTCATAAAAAATTCTCTAAGATTATAGTGACTATTCACTCAAACACATGTGAGAAGAAGATATTTAAATCAAAACAAAATAATGCTCACATGTCCAAAAAAAAAAAACGTAATCCAAAAGAAAGGATTTGACATAGTCTCATAAAAGAAAATCAACACATAATATATAAATAATCATCATTCTCTTCCTTATTCACATAAGTCATGTATCCATCAATACACTCTTAAGATCAGAAAAGACTTTATTTAAGGTTGTAATGGGGCCTTAGGATTAGGGCTTTGAAACAAAGGATACTCAGGAATTCAAAAGACAATCCCAAGAGAACATGTACATTACACAACCAAACTTTTTTTTATAGCCTTTCACTCTCCATCATTTAGAAGCACAATTTACAATGCTTGCTAATATTATTTTTTTTTCTTTCTCATTCTTGCTATTTTTTTTTTCAATCTGCTTTTTCACAGCTAGACATATTGTCTTTCTTTTTCTTCTCAACTTTTTTTTTTCAGTAAGACAATTATATATATATATATATATATATATATATATTTCTCAACCAACATCTCCCAAATTACATAAACAATAAAAAGCTCAATTTCGGGATAACCAAAGGTAAAAGATATTTTTTTTTTCATTGGCTTGGTTATTATATGTTGGGTAATAAAAAATAAAATAAAATTTTATTTCAAAACTCAATCATGGCTTCTAGGGATAATAATATTCAAAAAATAATGCTTAGGCTCAAATAATATCAAAGATGGCCTAAAATCATATCCTAAGAGTTTTTGATAACACACTCCCTATACAAATAATTTAAAGTCAAATAATCATTCATAATATTGGTGTGGACCAAAATAAAAATAATGAGACTATTGAAGGAGATTAGCTGAATAAAAATATTCTTTATTGAGTAAATGTAAATAACCCTCAAAGGAAGATTGTATCAAAACTCACCCGAATTTTTATGCATTTTCATTATACTTTTCAAGTTCTCAAGGTAAAATACCTAACAAATTTTTAACTTGATAAAGTCCAAAGTGTACAAATTGTGAGTTTTTATAAGAGCTTAATATGAGATACAAAAATATAGAATAAAGTTCTATGTGATGCTTAAACAGCTACAAATTTAAAGTTACGCAAATTATTTCTATATTGTGGTGTCAATTTATGCATAAAAATGTTATCTAAATATTTAATAACCATCAAATTTTTATTTATTTTTTTATTTTTAGCAAAGTAAATAAATTAAAAAAAAATATATAAATTAGGAATTTTCACAACACAAGACATACTCATACCCTCTAACCTAAATCCAACATTGTCCTCAATGTAAAAATAAATGTCTTAATGCTCAATAAAAATAATGAATAAAGATCAAAGGGATAGGAATACCTGGTGTTGCAACAACTATAAAACCTAAAAATAAAAACTCAACAAACATAGAAAACTATAAATTGAAACAAACAGAAAGGAAACTAAAATTAAACAAAATAAATAAAATAAAATCTAACTACTATGTACAAATAAAAATAAAATGTCACACTCAATCTGGCTTAAAATCATATTTGAATATGCGTCCATTCAATTTTATTGGCTTAAAAATATGGTGTCGAAGTAACTCATTTAATCGACCTATCCACTCATATACCTAATATATCTTTTGAACATGCAAAAAAAGGGAGATATATACATTTTTATGCAAATCTAAAAATGAGATAGCAAATAGATTTTTGTCAATTACAACACACAACTCAACTTTCATACCATCACCAAGATTAGATATATGCATCTCATTACTACTTGTTGATAATAAAAAGTCTTTGGGCTCATTAGCCTCTTGTGGAATAATAATGTCACTTAATTCTTCACTATCAAGAGTATCAATAGATTCATCCTCAATTTGTAGTTCAGGAAAAGAATCACTCTCACTATATTGACTATTGTCAACCTCTTGTTCTTGTTTTAATGTATTGAGCATATCTTTTGTCTCTTCAATATCTTGGCTTATTTGGGCATTGAAAGCTTGTTGGCTTTCATTGAAAGCTAGTTCGTTTTGCATAAATTCACAAAAAATGCCTTTGAAAGCTAGTTGGCTTTGCATAAATTCACAAAGAATGTTTTTCAAATTCTTTTCTTGTGGGTCATGGTAAGGTGGATATTGAGGAGGGTCATGTGGTGATGTGGCATATATAGGTAACTGATAATGTTCACTCCCTCAACCAAAATTGGGATAAAAATTTTCAGAACAGTGGTCGGAGTAAGGTTGAAAAGAATTAGGTAAGACAATTGTCCCGTCTCTCAAAAATTTTCGAGCAATTGGAATTAAAGGGCAATCCTCAATGGGATGTCTATACACATCACAAAGCTCACACAGTTCCTCTATCGAAAAAAATCTTCACACCACATTAAAAAATATAAAATAAAACAAATAATAATAATAAAATAAAATAAAAAAAGAACAAGATTACCGGATCTGTGACGAATCTCAAATCTGGCAAACCTCAATAAATGGCGGTGTGTTCCTTGCCTTCAAACAATATTCCCGGCAACGGCAACAAAAACTTACTACAACTTTAGAATTGATCATCCAAGTGCAGGTTGTGCTAAATAATAAATTTATCAAGAGTCCGAGGTCGAACCACAAGGAATTGAAAAAATAAGAGACACAAAACAAATAAAAAATAAACTTGTAAGAATAATTTATTTAAGAGATTGTTGAGTTGAGAAAATATTGATTGGAGTAATTAAAATAATATAATAAAAATATTAAAGCATCAGGTACTCCCTCTCAATTCCGTACAATAATGATTAAAGACTCAAATCTTAACTTGAGACAAGAATCAGATGTCGGTTGATTCATGTGACAAATTAAGAAAGAAAATCTAAAGTTATAATCAAAAGATTATTTAGGAACCTGAATAATCATCCAATTATATTATTTTATGAAATAATGATAATTACCTTAAGCATGGAATAACCAGTTATTTACTCGCAGGGAAATTCAAGCAATCGATGTACATGACACAACAACTCAAGGATTTTTACAGAGCAAAAACTTTGCTATAAGATTAGAAGTTAATTAACAAAATATCATAAATCATTAAACTCAAAATCAATAACATTACCGTACTTCATTAAGAGGTTCTCCCCTAGCACTAGCTTAGCCTTCTAATCAGACATGATAAACTAAAACTAGAAATAAAAATATGGGAAAAAAAATTATATAATAAATCCTAAATGAGAACCCCTATTTATACTAAAAATAAATCCTAAATATAGGTAGAAGATATAAGGTTGGCTTGGAAGGAATTCCTTTCCAAAGAGAAATTTTGTAAGATTAAATCCCGTGCATAAAATCTTTGTGGCGCTGGTATAAAATCTGTCCAAACTTCGAGCTTGAATTTCGCATATTTAGAGG
The DNA here is from genome assembly GCA_963454935.2 of Ilex paraguariensis. Lineage (NCBI taxonomy): Eukaryota > Viridiplantae > Streptophyta > Magnoliopsida > Aquifoliales > Aquifoliaceae > Ilex > Ilex paraguariensis. Next base: position 816,392 of record CAUOFW020008168.1, read on the forward strand.
ATGATTCACGAAATTTTTTGTGAAATACACTTTTGTAGTCCTTGGAGTATTCTTTGCAATCCCTAAAAATCAAGTAAATCTGATATCAGAGTCAAAAATTATGATCAGACTACTGAAGACGTGTCAAATCCTTATTCTTCTAGAATACTTTCATATTCTAACTTTAAATGAGTTTTCTTCTATCTTGGACTCTTAGAAGGATTAAATTGTTGTCATATCTTCAAGTCTTCCTATCTTAATATTGACTCTTTAATCCTTATTAGTTGTGATTTTTTCTCTAGTGATTGATTCATTTGTCTTATCCATTATTACTTTAAATCAACCAATTTACCTGCAAAATAAACCAAACAACTAGAAAAAGTATCAAACTAAAAAATCAAGGAATTCAACATATTTAATCACAAATAATATGAAATTAACCAATCATTAAATATAATAAAATAGTAATTTTGATGGTTAATCAGTGAGCTCATGGGTTTTGCTGTCATAAGGAATTGTTAATCTTATGGTTAGCTGCATTTTTGGTTGCAACAACGAAAGTAATCCAATTCATATCTCCAAACATGCACAATGTTGCCAAAATATTTTTTTTATTCTGCCCATTTAGGACAGTTTGTCCGTGAGCTCATTTCTGGTGGTTTACTTCTTGGGCGCTCTACCCAGACTGTGCTTACATGGATTCTGTGTTGCGTCTTATTGTTTCAGTTGGATATCCATCTTATGCTTGTTTCTTTGGACGAACAAAAAATACCCAATTTGCAGCAGCCCTATCTCTGCTGCAGGCCTACTTTATCAGTTAAACATATATGCCAGGTGAAATTTACTTCCACCCTGATTCTTAATTTTGATTTATCATACTTTATGTTAAGTGAGGCTTTTGTCGACCAATACCAGAATTGCTTATTAAATGCATATCTCCATGCAGTATGTTGCTATCCAGACTTCCATGCCAGCTGATGAAGTTGAAATGTTGTTGGTGAAAGAGTTTCATTCCAATCTCAACCCCTCAACCTCCTCGAGTGTTTTGATCTCCAGGTGCAGAATTATGGATCCATGCAAAGATGAATTGCATGCATTGGAAGAACATGAAACCTTGGTGGGACTTCAAGCTAGGTTCAATTTTAGTCAGAGACATGTGGTAAGCTCTCTTTGAGACATATATGTTGAAGTTTACAATAAACACTCGATCATGACAACCCATGCAAACACCGATTTGTTGTTATTCAAATGATCTATGGAGAGTTTCTGTTTCTTACTTTTAAATAATTAGTGCTTGTTTTTAGCTCATAATATTCTCCATGCTGTTTTCAGCTTTTGGCATTCCGGCAAAAGTCGACATGATTAGAAAACTCGTGATGAATCAATGACAGGACAAGGCGTTGCATCAGTTTCTTGTAAGATGTGTGAAAATATAATTTTAAAAGAACATTCTGCAGTATTTATTAATCCTGATTGAATGCTATGTATATTTTCTTTTGGAAATTGGGGGTTGTGGGAAATTGGAGTACCAAACAAAATACTAATATGGTTTTAGGAGTCGGGAAAAAGGGTTATTGCTTGTATCTAAGTACAACTTGAATTTGTTGTCTATCTAAATCAAGTATTCATAGATCTTGCTTAAAGGATGTTAAAATGTGTTACTTGGATGCTCGTGTGTTATTCTGGTTACCCCTCCCTCTTGGATTGATTGAATGTTCATCAATGACAGAAGGAACTTGCAGGATTTGAGAACTATATTGCAGGTGACACAGACGAATACCTCTCCACGAGATCCAATTCTATCTGGGAGCTTACGAGAATGGTATGTGCTAATCCACTCTAAGGAGTGTTTAGTGGGGAGCAGATGGCCTTGTTCCCATGATGCCACTCTAAAGACTACATGGGATGGGATGGACCATTTACCTTCGCTGCACTATGAATAGCAAGAGGACATGACCGTGCATAGGATGAGTTCCTCATATCTCAGTGTCCTGATGACAAACCCAGGTATTTTTTTCCCTTTGCCGTGTCAATTCCGTTCTCCTACTTCCAAAGTAAAATCGTACCTTTAAATTTTATAATTTTTGTGAATTTCAATACAAATTTTTAAATTTGTTTTCAACAAAAAACTTCACAATTTTTTGAATAATGTTATAATTTTTAAAATTTGAGTTACAACTTTTTAAATTTGTTTAGAATAGATCTTAAAAATTTTTAAAATTATTTGTAAGCTATTACAAAAAATTTTACAAAAACCATACAATTCGTAATAATGATATAGTATCAAATATTCTCTCCCCTTTAACATAAACTTCTAAATTTATACATAGCCGATATATACCGAATAGCAAGCGCTATGGTATCGAGAAAAAGTTCAAAAAATTAATACATAAGGAATTGTTTTAACTTTTAAATTTTAGTTTGGTCACAAATATTATAAAACAAAAAAATAAAATATATATAAAATTAATGTAGTTTACCCTGGCTAATTATTAAGCGGTCAATTAAGAATTTTTATAATATTTATAAACTTATTTATTAAATTACAATACTTTTGCAAAAAAGAAAGCAAAATTAATAACACAAAAAGGGTCGATAAGTATGTTTACAAGATGTACCAAACTATCAACTTTACCATGTATGCTTTACAAAATGCTGCACTCTAATAATTGATTTCATGTGGGGCATGGACTAGCGCCTACTGATTTTTTAATGCCCAAGGGATAAGCATGAAGTTGCCCACTTATAATTACACTACACTACACTACACTACACTACAATACAATAATAATATATCAAAGGGAACAACCACGTTCAACTTATTTAATAACATGGGTCACATTGTTCAACACCTTAGCCAAACTCACAGGGTTCTTACTTGATTAGCCTCTCACTGGTTTAACTAGGTAACATAACATAATAATACCATTAAAAACAAACCAAACCAAACCAAACCAAACCAAACTAAACCCAAGAAGGACACATCACTGGCGTTGAAAGGAAAACACAAATATTTACATGCAACCATTGGTAAAAACACCCAAAACCACCTCAGCGATGCTTGCTCCTAGTCTCCCCACTGTAGAGCCTGTGATGATCACACAAACAAACACAACAACAAATATTAGATGATCCAACAAAATAAAACTATTAAAATAATGAATTACGACTCGATTTGATGCAAGCAATAATGATTGAACCAACAAACTTAAAAAACCTTTTAAGATCGATTCTAAAATAATTTTTAAGACTAATTTTAAATTTTTTAATGATCTCAATACTCGTAGCTTTTGCCAAAATTTTTAGAGGATACAGATACAGGATACCGAATTTGTACTGTAGATTTCCGACTGCCTTAATATCTGGTAAGAGAATAACAGATCCAAGCCATCCGACCATGGATCTTGGTCAAAAAGATCTCATTCAATATCCAAAATCAAAGCATCTAAGATCTGGAATCCAGTGCACCCTGATTGTGTTTGTGTTCTTGTTTTTGTTTGTGTATGTAATGAGCATATATATATATAGATATATGGTGTATTCATGGATCCAGATCCGAAAAATGCACTTTCTTCCGATAATTCACTTATATATAATGGATCTCCATGGACGATCAATGATCTACGATTGAAAAAACTTAAGAGAAAAAATTTATTGGTGAGATAAAAATCCATCATGCATGAAGGTGTTTAATCAGAAACCCCAAAAGATAGTCCAATGGAGATAGGGACGTGCTCGAAATCTAGACATGGTGTGCACCCAGACATGATGAGAGGTCAGGAATTTCTCGTAAATTCGGCATAGATGGATTATATTTGACTGAATCGAGAAAAAAATTATTTAAAGTACACATACACGAGGTCGAACACTCCTAATCGCAATACTTAAAAAAAAAAAAAAAAAAAAGGGTATTCAATCTGGGTCTCTAAGTCACAACAAAATGTTTAGTCTAAGGGAAACGATGTACTCACACACACACACCCCAAAAAAAAAAGACAAAATCAACATAAATAGTGAGATCAATGGATTCTGATTTAAAAATTAATGAATTTTACTGATCTAATCATCTACAATAATTTGATACATTTTTTGTTTAATTTAATTTTTGGACGATGATTACGCGCGTGAAAAAGACGCGCATTAACATAGTCTATACCATGCATGTAGGATTTTTCCATTGCACGTACCAGTCATAAACACTGGGAGAGTTAGGCTGTGGCTTGTCAAAGACATCAGCTCCAATATGCCTGGTGGCAAGGTTGCTACCCGGGTGGAAAACACTCCTCCAAACGTTTTCCTTACGCGCCGCCTTGGGCGATGGCGTATTTGGTGTCACAGGTGTTGCCGGTGTCCCTGGTGTCGATGGCACGGACAGGGATCTCTGGTTCTTGCTGCTACTCTCTCCTTCCCCCTCTGTCCAAAAAACCATCATACAACCATATATATAAGCAATCAAAACCAGTCCACGGGTCTCTGCACATAGAGTAACCCTCTTTCTGCGTATTTCGGAATTTCGAAAACAGAATAAAAAAATAAAAAATTTAAAAATTATTTTTTCAAAACATTATCAAACTTCCTTAAAACAGTATGAACCAATTGCAAATACATTAAAACATTATAAAAACAACCTTAAAATATTAGAATTTCAGATGATGATTTATATATGTATGTATGATCTGAGACTAAGTTATTAGAATATGAAAGAAAGAAAGGGCATGAAATCACCTTTGATGGTCAAGGGATTAGGGGTGATCAATTTCCTGAGTTTGCCGAGACCGCGTTCAGGTTGAGGTCCGGCTGCAACATCGTCCCAAAGCTTGTCTAGCAAAACCATCTTTCTCTCACTCTCTCCTCTTCCTTTGTCTTTGCTTACAAATAAATAGAGGGTTGTTGCTAAAATATCTCCTTGTCTCTAGACAAATTTCCCCAATATAGTTTTTCTCTACTTCCAATCAAGAAATATTTTACGCCCCGAAAGATTTTAAATTTTTCACCTTATATTTTTAAAGATTAAATTTTTTACGTTTTAAAGATTAAACTTTTTACGTTGCACCATCACAATATCAAAAATGTTGCAATGTGGCAATTTTGTTAGTTTTCTATTAATTTTTTTTGTTAGTGTCAATGAGTTAATTTTTGACAGAAAAAATAACAAAAACTAATAGAATAATTATATTGCAACACTTTTGATATATTAAAAGTATAATATGAAAATTTTAATCTTTGAATGTGCAAAATAAAATTTTTAAAATTTTTCAAGGTGCAAACTATGAAAAATCCTTTAATTTTAAATTAGATGCTCTAATATGAATATTAGAGTTAAACCTCGAGTTGTTAGTAATTCCTCAAGATTTTTGGAGGATCAAGAGATATCGAAAATTGAACATTTTAAATAGTTAGAGTCTATATTATTAAATAGTGTGCGTGATTGGCGATAATTTTACTCATAGAATTAAAATAAGATGCATTAAATGGAGGAATACATCGGGTGTATTGTGTGATAAGCGCATACTCTTTAGACTAAAAAATAATGTGTGATAATATTATGAATGATAAAATTAAGAACGATTATACCAATGAAAAAATAAAATCAACCCATATAGGAGATAAATTGTTAAAAAAAATTGATTTAGGTAATTTGAATATATTTATAAATGACTTACTAAGACATTAATAACTTTTGACAATAAACGTAGGAGTAAAAAAATGTCAAAATTAATTTTAAATAAAATAATAAATAAAAATATGATAACAAAAAATATAACCGAGATGAGACTTTGTTGAATTTTGAGGTTTTGGATCAAAGTGATTAAAATCAATTTAAATTTAAATCCACCCATTTATAGGAATATGAAAGGGAATGCAAAGGAAGTCGGGCAGTAGGAAATTGTAGGTGGCAATGGATCAAATCGAAGTGGATAAGAATGAGGACTCAGTAAACGTGGATCCCACACATAATATCACTGACCCTGAGTAGATCAGATGAGAGTAGGTTGTGGGTTGCTATACAAGTGTCATCTTTCTAATTAAATAGTCCTATGTGTCGAAAATGATGGGCCCACCATGATGGGCTTGCATTGGATTTTGTGGTGAGACACGTGGGACCCATACTTTTGATAATGGGGGATCGGACACTATTATGAGTACGTGGGACTTTGACGAGGATGTGATACATTGATGTTGATTATTAGATTTAATTAATTGTAATTTGAATTTGAGAATTTTTAGGTGCCGTTTGTTTTGAGTATTAAATTTAGGTGGTATTAAAAATTATTTATATTTCACTCTTATCTAATGGTATATTATACTCAATTTTATTAAACTATAATTCTATCATTTCTCTTATTTATTTGTTACAACAAATATTATTTGTGTAATACCTACTTAAAAAAATTAATAATTGTAACTATAGATGGTAAAAAGATAATTATAACCTTAAAAAGACAATTGTACATGAAAGTATTTGTGTCATTTTAGTCTCTTATATCGTCCTTTCATTTGTACTGGTAAGATAATATCACCTAGTAGGTTGTATTCAATAGCACCACCGTATACAAGGTATTTAAGTCACTGTTCATGTCGGATCGGTATTATGACCCAAAAAATAGTATTAATGATAAAATAACAAACAAACAAGATATAAGGTGGACCCTATATATTATTTTCCTAATACCATCCATTTGTACCACTCTAATACTTAAAACAAATAGTCTTTTACGGTACAATCGGTCTGATCGATATTAAAAATTATAATATTTTAATATTAAATTATAAATTTTTTGGAGGGTAAGAATAAAACTTAGTTACTCGCTGGTAACAACTAGAAGAGCAAGGACTGAAAGCTTACGGACTATTGAAATTAACCTAAAGCACCAACAAAGGAAAGTATTTCGCAAGTTTTTAACTTTTACGGTACTATCGGCAAATACCAATATCAAAAATTATAATTTCAAAAGATATAATTGATCATAAAATGTTATAATTGATACCGTATTTTTTATGATCGATTATAAATATCCGTGATCAATTATAACCTCTCTTAAATAATTACAATTTCTCTTTTTAAAATTATAATTTTATCATATAAAATAATAACCGACAATATTAATATTGAATTTTTTTTTTTTTTGCAATACCTTAGAGTTTCTCTTTGAATTCCCTTTGAATTTTGTAAGATTGGATTGTCATTGTCAAGACCCAAGAGTGATGGGATGGGAAGGATCTGGACTAATTCAGGAGATGAAGAATTGAGGATGATATGGTCATTTGGTACACAATAATGTATTAAGGCAGATATATATGTTATTAAATCAGATCTTTTCTTATTTTTAAATCGTCAAAATTTATTAGATCTTCATGATAACTCTTTTTATGTTTTTCTCTAATAGGATTTATGCCTTCTGTGTTAGGATTCTGCCATGATAGATCAGTCCAATTATAATACAAATCTATTAAAACTAAACTCGTATCCTTTAATTTCTTGTGTCAATTTTATGTGAATTGAACAAATTATGGTAACTATCAATTTTACCCATTAACACGAACGTAATACGAACTCAACCTGATATAAAACTCAAAAATGACACAAATGATAAATGGGTAAAATCAATATTAGACATGAATAACACGATTAATAGGGCAAAAAAAAAATATGTATTTACTGACTATTGTTGACAAAAAAATTAGTATTTTATAATTTTTTAAAATTTTTAAATAATATTATATGTGTTGATATAAAATTATATATTTTTTTAACCACATGAATACAACATGCATCGAAAATAACGCCAGAAAAAAAATATGACAAAATTGACAATTCAGTAAAGAATAGACTACTTTTGTAAGTATTAAATCCCACCTGAATAAATATAATAATTTTTATTTTTCGCAATTAAAATATTTTTAAATTTTACTTTAAAATTAATCTAACGACTAATATTCGCACCCCATATTTAATAAAAAAAATAAAACTCTAAGAATGTGTTTAGAGTAACTTTTTAACAATACTTTTAAGACTTATAACTTCTCTTAAATATATATATTTTTTTAAAAATAGTATTTGAAATCGCTCCGCCTCCGCCACCCTTGTCGTCCCATCACCATCACCACTATCGTCACCCGACCACCACCTCCACCATCACCACAATCACTGTCGCCATCCCCATTACCACCACCACCATCCCCACTATCACCATCACCACCACTTCCACCTCCACCATTGTCGCCACCACTGCCACTGTCATTCCATTATCCTTACCACTACCACCGCCATCGTTGTCACTCCACCACTGTCGTCATCCCACCACCACCACCCCCTCACCATCACCGTCACTATCCAACCATAACCATCGTCGCCTACTACCAATTGCTACCATCATTGTCCACCACCACCACCACTATCCACCGCTATCGTAATCTTATTCTTATATTTATTATCATTATCACCATTATCCCACTACCATTGGTGCCCACTATCAACACCTACCACCACCATTGTTGCCCACCACCACTCGTCGTCGCCCACCATTGTCGCCGGCCACTGTCACCCACCCCCACCACACCTATCACCTCCACCCGTCATCACCCACGATTGTCGCCACCCACTGTCACCCATCCCTACCATACCTACAACCACCGCCTTTCACCACCACCATCACTGTCGCCCACCACCACCATCACCGTTGTCACCACGACTGCCACCACCACCACCACTATCACGATCGTCACCACCCACCACTACCACTACAACCGCTCATCCTTACTACAATCGGTTCTTAAATTCTTTTCTCTTCTATCTATTTTTGATATTTGATTTTAAATATAATAATAAATGTTTATTACTGACTATTTTTTTTATTACTCCGCGTTATCAGACACGAACAATAACTACTTAAAATTAACCCATCTAGGGACTATAATTGAAGCACACAATTAAAGACCGAAAATTAATTAAAAGTCATACTTTTAAGACAAATAGGTAAGTGAAATCCTATTCTTTTCATTACATTATTTCTCACTTTTTTCTATCGGTACATCATAAATCACGATAAAACTATGCTTTCCAAATTTATTTACAAATTGGTATATCTCAAATGATGTGTAAAAATTCTATGCATTAAATACTTGGTGAAAGTTAATAAACCTTACTGATTTAACCACTCATACTGATTTGGGATACATCATTTGATAAATGATTTGGTAACATAATATTGCTCAATTTAAAATGACCAGATAGTAATTTTTTTTTTGTCAGCCAAGAACACTACCATTTTTTGATAAAATGAACTTAAAATATGCAAAATCACCTACAAACTACACGTATAGAATACATTGAACACTTAAACATGCATCGAAGATAATGACAACTCAAAAATTTAGAATCTCATAAGACTTAACAATGCCTTGCTATGCCTAATCTTTGTCTTTGTTAATTTAGCCTATTATTGATTGTTGATAGTAAAGTTTTGCCAATTACGCATGCGGACACGTATATGAAACAAAGTAGAGGTCCATTGAGAATAATAATCATTCAAATATATTATCTTAATTAATAATTTATTAAAAAAAAAACTCTTTGGAATGCCCACCAGGTTTTCAACAAATGCCTAAGTGCTACTTGTAGCCTTCCTTCAATGTCGTAGCCTTTAACTTATTGACGGATTTTGCATTAGATACATACAACATTTTGTTTGATTCATGCCTCGAATAAGAACATCCAAAGAAAATCTCCAAGTGAAGTTGCTCCAAATAAAATTGAGTTGGCAAATAAGTGCCAAGTAGAACCAACATAGCCCACTCCTATTATCTCAGCTGCAAAACTTTGTTTGAAAGTACCATTCTATCATAAATTAAAGAATCCAAAAGCATTATTCTCGTGCTACTGAGATGTTACAGAAAACAATTCCCTAAATTATGCAAAATAACTATTATAGGGCGCCCCGGCCACCAAAAAAAGAGAAAATAAGAACAATACTGAGAGGTTAATAGTAGGAAATCATACCCCCATTTTGAATAGGTTGTTTCTTGGACTCGATCTCGCAACATTTCACTTGGTGGATATCGACTTACCAACTCCAGGGGAAAGGAAAACAATATAAACCAATTACCACTGCCAAAAGTGTACACAGAAAAAGTAGGGGAAGGGGGAATATAAAAAGGTAAAATCAAAAAGAACAAGTGGGTGCATCAAAATAATCAAAATGCTGTGTATATAATCTCAGTAGTCTGGGAACTAACCTTTTCACATAACACATGGCAACGACTACGCCAGAAACGATGTCCTTGGATGTTGCAGCAGATGTCAGTTCAGGTGACTCCGTCTCCTTCGCAGGCTTTGCATGTATTTCAAGACCAGCATTCAAAGAATCAATCAAACATGTACCTCAAACAATGCCACCCAAATTTGAAAAGACCCAGAATTTGAATTTGGTCATGGTCCATCAGGCTCAACTGTTGACAATCCTACCATGAATTCCCTGGCTGATGCATTGTTCTCGAATAGTCAGTTCTGTTTCAGTCATATCCATCTCAAGTGTTTGGGCATATCAGTTCCAAAGACTTGTTGCCGCCAACTCGTGGCAGTAGGAGGAGAACAAGTGGCAATGAGATGGGCCTCAACACCTCTGCTGAAAAATGAAACACTGAAATGAGAAACAAAGCAAATAAGGAAGGCACCACTGCAACCCAGTGGTTTGCTCAGAAAATTTTCCAGACGCATGCAACTTCATGTAGAGCCTGCTGTGCCCTCAAGCCAATGCCGGGTGCAGACCATCTATGGCAAACTTAATCTCTTCCATTAGTTGAAATGAGCAAACAGGCAAATTGCAATTGACTTCAACCTAGGCTTCTTTTGGAGTAATTTGAGAAGTATATGATCAATCAGTTGCATGTTAATACAATTCTGCATCTGTCTTCTTCCTCTATCATGCCTGTCAGCTTGATGTCGGTATCCATCCTCATGGGCAAAACTGCATATTGAGATTATCAGAATTTAGAACTCACGACATTTTTCTAAATCCACCAAATGAAATCATTGAAGCTAATAACTCATCCGATTGGTATTTTCGTAATCACATCATCTCTAGACACACACAAATATAGACATGATTTTATCCAAGCATAACATGATCATTGAAGCAACTTTTGACTCAATTCAAACATGTAATCTATGTCTCTTTCAGTGCATTTTATAGATTGAGTAGAAATATTGAGATCAAAGTGTTTAGAAGCTGATCTCTCCTTCAAGGGATTAGATTAGCTTGATGATTGACCCACATTTACTACATGTGAAAACTATACTCTGGGCAATTTGATGGTAAAGCTAAAAGAATTACATGCTATGGTGTGGGTTGGACTCTCAGAAGCACAAGATGGCAAAATTTTATGTGGGGTTGGACTCTCTCGTTGAAGAAGTACAAGACAACAAAATTTTAGATCAAGCATTTCAAATTACTCCGGAAAAACAGTTATGCTGCCTATTTTCTCTATACCATCACTGCCTTTGCTCCTTACCTTCCATGTCAGTGTTTGATAGCATGGTTCAAGGTTATGATAATGGTCATTGACTCAAGAAGCCACTAAATCGCATTGTTTACAGCGTTACAGGACTATTTTGGGTGATACACGTGAAATGCTACATAAAAAAAAGAAGTTGAACATGAAGAAAGATTAAGAATGAACATGGAGAAACAATGTGAAAGTTTATTTCTAAAACATTCCGACCATTGTTATCAAAATCATAGGATTCGTGGTTCGATTTAGTTCCCATTTGATTTGTATCTTTACTATAGAATCGTTTTTGGCCAGGAATTGCACTTAAATCGCAAAAATCGTACGATTTGATTCGAATCGAAGGAATCGCATGATTCGTTTTATTATTTTTTTAATCCTATTTCTAGTAAAATGACGTCATTTTGACTAGATGGTCAAAACAACGTTGTTTTGTTAGAAGAGGCCCACCTCCAAATATAAAACTCGCATCTCTCTTTGTATCTCCTGTTCGCCTCTCTGAATCTCAAGCAACTGTTCAAGCGTCTATGAACATCACACAGAGACGACGTCTCATTCACTTCAGGTATGCTTCTTCTTCTTCAAAAAGAAGTTACCAAACCCTAATATACCCTACTTCTTCTTCAATAAATGCTCTACCTTTTGTTTTTCATCAAAAAATTATTTTTCAATCAAATGTGGAAAGTGATTCTCTAAATTTACATGTTTGAATCAATATGTGCTTTCCCTATTTTAGTTTAGGTAGGAACAATTTATTATTTATTAAGAAAGAAATAACAAAAACACAAACTCAAGTATAGGTTTATAAAAATTTATAAAGGCTATTATTTATTTATTTATACGACGTGATCGTACCAATACCGTCAATTGATTATTTTTAAAATACAATAATATTCAACATTTAATATTTTGCCTATTTTAAATATATACATGTTATTTTTGTTTATCATTGTTTGAATTTTGCATCGAATCTTACGATATTCGATTCTCCAATTTAGGATTTCAATTCTCGATATGAATCTCGATTTAATAACTATGATTCCAATACATTGGTCAAAACAAAACGAAACATACCAAAACACCTCTAAACATAAAAAATGTGACATTCAATCATTGTTTCGTTTCAGTTTCTATGAAAACGGAAATGCTTCTACCATTTCAAAACGGAATTTTGTTCTTTGATTACAGCATCACAAAAGGGTATGGGTTGATTTCAACGCGGTGACAATGACTCGAACAACTGGGAGTTGATGTAGAAATGTCTCGAACAATTTTGTCAAACCAAATAGAGACTTGTATGACTTTGCCAACCGAATATACTTATAGTTACACAAACATGAAAAAGTATTAGTTAAAAAGATGTCGTATCCGACTCAATTGAGTCATCTTAGTATCGGACGCTACTTTGAACTATGTTTGACGGAGATCACAAGTTTATAATTTTTAGAAACAATTCGGGAGACTTTAGCATGCTATTTTTTTTAATCTTTGTTCAAATTTTGTGTCAAATCTTACGATTTCTGATTCTCAAATCTAAGATTTCGATTTCCGATACAAATCTCAATTTGATAACTATGATTCCGACACATTAGTCGAAACAAAACAAAACATACCAAAACACCTCAAAATATAAGATTTGCGACATTCAATCATTGTTTCGTTTCACATTCAATGAAAACGGAAAGGCTTCGAGCATTTCGAAATAGAATTTTGTTCTTTGATCACACCGTCACAAAAGGGTATTGGTTAATTTCAATGCGGTGACAATGACTCGAACAACTTGGAGTTGATGTAGAAATGTCTCAAACGACTTGGCCAAACTAAATAGAGACTTGTATGACTTTGCCAACCGAATAGACTTGTAGTTACGCAAACATGAAAAAGTATCAGCTAAGATGATGTCGTGTTGAATACGACTCCACTGAGTCATCTTAGTATCGGGCACTACTTTGAACCATGTTTGACGGAGACGACAAGCTTATAATTTTTAGAAACAATTTGGGAGACTTTAGGATGCCCCTCCCAAAGAGCAAACGTCCATACCCGAAGGCCACAACTATTTCAATAGTTTTACTAAATTCTTTAATATGCTTACCGTCGCCTATGCCAGATATAGTAAAACACAGCAGCCTAACACATTCCTTAAAAGAAATAAAACTTGGATAAAAAGAGACATGACTCTGCAGTTGCTCCAAATTCATACGGGAAATAAACAAGTCGTCCATAAATATGACATTGCATAGTAAAACTCAAAACATTCCATGATTCTCGGTTCTAGTCTCTAGTATTCAAAACGATTGCCTTCAAAGGACTCTTCAACTTCCCAACAGTAGAATGTATAGGACACTGTACAAAAGAAAACCAATCTGCCAGGCAGGTCAAGATTTGCCATACTTATCAACGTATCCCTGCAATGAAAGGAGCTCTGTCAAGCGCACGAAGTATATTCGACATTCCACAACTAAGTTTCCTAGTGTATATCTTCTGAATAATAAAGGCACTCACCTCTACAAGCTTCGCAATTTTTGGCTGGGATAAAGAAAGATACTGCTTGATTGACTCTGCAGTATTTGGAATTTGATGGGGCTGCAATGTGTTAAGCACCTTCTCAACAGCCTTTTTAACTATCATTTTGTACGCGTCCTTGTTCAGATGACCCTCACGCCATGTTGGTTTCACCAATTCTTTAACAAAATCCACAAGAGCAGCATGGAAATGTTTAAAGGCTTTTGAATCCTTGTGCACCTCTCCATCTGTCTTATATTCAGCATCCATGTCACTGCTTTTTCTAGACCTATCTACTTTTGATCCTGTCTTGTGTCTGGGACCATTGCTTTGAAATCGGGAATCCTGATAACTACTTAATTTGTCTGTTTCTGTGACATCCCGAACATGAGCAGGGTTCAAGAGCTTCTCTTCTTTGGGCAAGGTGTTTCTTTTTTTCTGTTCAGTAGTACCATTTCCCACAGTTTCTGTTTCAGTTGTAGATAAATACCTTTCATAATGGTCCTTGTCCAACACATTGTCACTGTTGTTGTGATGACTAGAAACGGAATATTTATTGTCACTAAATCTTGGGTCAACAGTCCCATTGGAAACAGGATCATCATTTGTCCACAAATGTGTGCTCGGGATGGATGTCCCCTGACTAAAGGAAGAAAGTTTTGAGAACCCACCAGCTAAGTTGGGTTGCTCAATGCTATCACGAATGGGGTCGTACTGGCTTCCTGGAGATGATAAACTTTGAGTCATAAAAAAAGAGGGTCGAAAAGGTACAGATGGCTCCCAATCATAAGAAGAAATCTTTGTTTTATATCCAGCAGAGGGCAGTGGATCCCCAGAAGCATTAGTCCAAGAGAGAGTTTCTGATTCATAACCCAAGAATGGCGAAGAGCTCCTCTGCAAAGCAGATTTAGAAGCGCCGTATTCTCTGCCACTGTCGAGAAGCTTCTGGGCGCCAAGGGTTCTTTTATTCCAAGAAGAACTAAAAGACAAAGGTGATGACCTACTCCAGGATGAGATGTCGTTTGATGACAAAATTCCAGCCGCCAGTAGAGAAGTGTTTGAGCTTGAATCGAGAGAGCGGTGTAAGACCGGAAAATTGTGGTCATTGAGCATCGACTGGCTTCTCTTGCTAGCTATCTCTTTGAAACTTGTTGAATATGAGGAGCTACTTGAAAGAGTTTCCGGAAACGAGCTTGTCTTACAGATTGGAGAACTGCCTTTCAAAATTGGTGAAACATACTTGCCATGATCGTCTAAATACCAACTTTCTCTAAGACTCTCACTTCCAATATCCTTGGAAGAGGATGTAGACCTAGTGTTACATTTGTATAAAGGCAACTCCTGGGACTCACTCTTCCACCTTGGGCTTTCTCCCTGTTCCCATGGTGCGATCTTATCCGAAGAATAAGCACGTTGTGCAATTGATGAAGATGTCGCATCAGGATAACCAGGCAACCCGGACCTTCCAGTTCTGTCTCCCAAACCTGATAAAGCAGAAGGTGCTTATAAGAACAATCATGGTAAAGTAGATTCTTTGTCATCTTTACTCCACAATGAAAAGTAAAATACCTTCATCAGCCATGATTTCATCTTTCTGATTGGTAGAAGCTACAGCTCCCTCGTTATTTCGGCTAGTAGCATTCCCATCATCCTTTATATGAAGGAACCTACATGAATTCCCTTTGATGCACCAACCTTTAGCAAAAAAGCTACATATAATTGCTGGTCGTTTATTCACATCATGAGGGGAGCCAGGGGACAAACTTCTTGGCCTTAACAACTGAGGAACAGTCAATCTGGAAACCCTAGAAATTATTAGGACCTGACACTATGGTGTGGAAAAGGCAAAAATAAAATACCACTAGAAAAGAGATGAAAATCAGTATAAGCCAACACATCAGTAGCGTGATAAGTGAAATTCAAGAACATAGAGACCCATATCATCACACCTTGGTTCCATTTGCTTTATATCCTTCTCAGACTGCATTCCCATTTGCTTAGTTTCGTCCTCAATTTTCCGAACATTGTTAGCCTGCCCACCTTTACAATCTTTTATGGAAAATGCAGCAGTCACTGTTTCATGAGAAACACTAAAAGGCTTGCTGGTCTCGGCGCTCATTGTCCCAATCCCACATGAAGGAGCCTTACTATCATGATATGTGTCACCATGGTCTCTAGGGGTTCTTTTCCCTGCAAAAGCCCCACAATCTTTCTTATCAGTAACATGTTCCTAAGCTTAAAATCCTCAAAAGCAACCAAATTTTTTACCATATTCTGGAATACTTAAAATCCTCACCATCGGTGCTTGGTTCCTCCTTTTGTCTTGTCTCATTTGGACCAGAAATTTTGGAAGCACCACTACTGCCTTCTACTGCAGGGTTATCCGGCAGTAGGTTTTCTACAGATTTTTCGGGCGTGCAAGAATCCAATCTCAAGTGCTCTTCATACCCCTCAGATTCCATAACTCGGCTAACATCTACAGGAAAGAAACAAAAAAATCAAAAAAGGGAAAGGGAAAGCAAACATCTCCCCAATCAATGCTAGAGGCCAACTAGTTAGGTCGGGTGCCAAGAGATGATTCATAGAAGGTTATCGAACATGAAAATGGTTCACCTTGCAACGTGAGTTTTTATTAAAGAAAACAAAAGGAAGAAGTCCAAACATATTCACGAACCAGAATAACAACTGCATGGAACCATATGCCATGACTTCTTATTGTAAGAATTAGAAACATGCCACAATAGCCCTGTTTGAGGAAAGTGTATTTCCTTAAAATAGCCACTACCATCTTGTTTGGCTTTGTTTATGAATAAAGTTAGCATTCCTAATGGATTTGACTTCCACAAAACCCCCACCAAAGGGTATACTGATGATCTTTCTGTGCCATTTAATGCATGTTGATTGGGAAAAACAATTAGCTAACATTTGGAGTTGCAAAACTTCAATTGGAAGTAGAACTTAGGAAGGGAGTGTGACTAAACAAATATTAAGACATGCTATAAAAGTATCCAAACTCATCTATGGCTTTAAATAGAGAACAGATAATCGTATATAATACGTAAAGCCAATGAGCAATTACTACGATCTGAGGCTCTATTTTGACAACTTGCAAGATATTAGTAAAAAAGAACTTGTGTAACCATAGACGAATGTTGATGCCGTTACTTGCAAGTAAGGATAAAATTTTCGTTTCGAAACGGTTGGAATAATCGAAACGTTCCCGTTCTAAGGAAACCGAAGCGAATTAGTGATTGAATCGAAATCTTCCTAGTGTTTTGAGATGTTTTCACCCATATTTTAAAATGTTTTGAAGTGTTTCAATATGTTTTTGAATATCTGGACTAATGTTTTGAAAACAAATTCTCAAATTTTTTATATGTTTCCATTTTGGCCTTGTTTGGTTTGCGTTTCAAAAAATAGTATTCAAAAACTATTTTTTTGAAGAGTTTTAGAAAAGTGTGTTTTGATATTTTTTGTATTGCAAAATTTGTTTGATTATATATTTCCAAAAACAATTCTACGGAATAAAAAACAGTAAAACTTGTTTTGACAGTAATCCATAAAACAATGAAAACAGAAATGTGGTGGTGGACGTCGTGGCGTTGGTGAAGGTGGAAGTGTGGTGGTGGTGGTGGTATTTTTAAAATTTTGGAAAGGTTGTTACATACAAAACAGTTCTAACTTGTTTTCTAAATCTATCTACTTTTTGTTCTTAGTTTTCAAAAATAAAAAATAAAAAACAATTGGTGAAATAGCTTTTTTTACCAAAAACTGTTTCTGAAACAACAAAAAAAAATTATAATATGCAAACCAAATAGGGTCTTTCATTTCCTAGAAGACCGAAACAGTGCACTAAAACAAAATTTTTATTTTTATTTTCAAAAAAGTTTAAGCCGAAGATTGGGTTGAGCCCATTACTCTAGTCATAGATGAACTCACTAGGTATACTTCCCCCACTCTGTGTATATTTTCTTTCGGGTAAATGATTTACCCAAATATTTGGCTAAATCGTTTACCCAAAAGAAAATATGAATATTTGAGTAAATTACATTGACATGCCCCCTTAAATACAAGGGTGTCCATTGTATTATTTGAAATTGCAATGCATACCCTTACCAGTATTGAGGGTTTGACTAGAGCAATTGAAGGCAAGTCTTTAGATTCAACCCTCATCAATACCAATTGCAAAGTTTTCTAACCATTACCTTTTTCATTTGACCATGTCTTATGCACTAGAGTCCACATGTATGCAATTTTACATACTAGTTGGTGCACGTGTCCGTAGAACATGAACCATTTTAAGTTAAGTTTTGATTTGCTTTGGAATTTACAAGTTATTCTAGTGGAAACAAAAATTTTAAAAAAAACAAGAAAATAGTACATTGCCAGAATTCACCCATAATAATATATTGTGATCGAAAAGTGAAAAAACCAATTTCAATTACATCTCTAGCAAAAACTAAATACAAGGGAGCCAAGATGGATTTTGTGCTCCAATGGAGGCCCAGAAAGAGGAAGCAATTTGGAAAGAGACAATGGGAAAGGAAAGAAAGAGGCACCTAGTAGGGGATGAGGGGCCAAACCAAGTCATGTATATTCTTATGCACAAATTAATTCAATGAACCTATAAATTAACATAAATACACTTATGTTATTAATTTATGATCAAAGGGGAGAATGCAATTGACTTTATAACATTGATCAAGCATAGAATTAAAGATCAAAATTTTTCTCAATTAGTAAATCCACCACCATCACAACGTTCATGAGTAAATCCACCACCAGTCACGCAATAAATCTAAATTAAATGCTACAAAACACCACATTATCCTTTCTATTCTTCGACTCAAAGCCTTTTCTACCTTAGTTTCCGAATTGAATGTTAGATCAAATATTTATCCTAGACCCAAGATCGAGTACCATAGTTTTCTTCTTCATTGATCTCTCATGAGACTTAGAGTCATCACATAATCACCATCACATCAGTCATATAACAACTATTTCAAACCTATATTAATTCCATTGAATACAGCTTAAGTAACGAGATATCTAGTGACGAATACGATTAAAACCGCGATTAGCCATGAAATATGCATAATTGTTCCATTATTTGTTAGCTAATTGCACTGGATTGGAAGTTAAATGTGCGTGAATGATGGATTTCAGGTTTTAACCCTATCTTTGTAGTGTTTGTTTGTTTTCCGAGTAAATAAGTCAAAATATTGAAGATAGGATACAAATAAACCAAATAGAGAAAGCTTGGAATTTTTGGAATGAAGAAAAGCCAAAAAAAGTGGTGCGTTCAAACGCCATTTATAGAGGATTAGCCACGTTCAAACGCAATTCCCCACCTTGGACCTAATTTTCTGAGAAATTGGTGCATCCAAATACATGAATGTCCGAACGCATGAAACGTGCGTCCAGTCGTGAATAATGAAGTTTGCAAGAATAGGGCATACATCCAGACGCATGGTCCTTTAGTCGGGACTCGAAAGCCAAATTTGCCAAAACGTAGTCTTTGATTTGGATTAGTTTTTTAGCTTCTTAATCCATATATAAATACTTGTAAACCCTAATTACGAGATCTATCTTGCCTTTAGCCAAATTTTCTTAGGTATTTATTTTTAATCTGTGTTCATTAATATATGGTTTTTCTTTTTAATTAATTCGTGTCTTTTAATAAAGTTTTTACTCTGTAAAATCTCTTCGTTCGTTGAGTTAAATAAACGATTTTGCATGTTTGAATCAACTAATTAGAATTTTCATAACAATAATTGATTTCTTGTTTGTGATAAATAGAGGTTTTAATTGTTGGAGTACTTGGTTTATCGTCGACTCCAAACACAGTAAATACTTGTGCTTTACAATTAAATACTTAGTTTTATTCAAGTAATTTATCTATTATAATTTTGGATATGTTTACAATATTATCACCGCTAAATCTTCCAATTAAAATCACTTCTCAACTAATTCTTAATGGAATTTGAAAACTGGATCATATATAACTATTGTGTGGAGTTGGAAAGGGATACCCGATGCTCTAATATTCCCAATTACTGTTTCAAACCCTAAATTAATAGTTTTCTGAATATAATTTCTTCAAATGATTCTCGAAAGCAATTTTATTTTAATTTTCTTTGTATTCTGAGTTATTCATCAATTCTCTGTGATACAATATCAATCTTCCAAGATTATATTACTTTACGACAACCTACGCTTAGGTATTGCAATCTTTAAGTTGTAGCAAACTACATGTTTGGTTTAAGGTCACAATAGCGACCATTAAGTCAAATAACACTGAGACGCATTGCGTGGTGTCGCAGAACGGTATCAAGCGGTGCATATGGCATGCTAGATACTTAGTTAAAAAAAATTAAACATGACATGATTCAAACCATATCGCATCATCAGTTGATTCAATGATGATAACTCAAGATTGACTTGAATACGTTTGAACAACTCGAGCGAGTTTTGTGCCTTTTGTTATTTACACAGAACGTGAAACTGTTCTGGACATTAAGTGTCAAATTGAATACAACCCAACTTAGCTGTAGCATTTCAACTTATATTTTCAACCATGATCGCATGGTCATGCACCCATCCAATTCTAGGAGCAATTTTTTATTTTGTCCAATGAAAATAAGCTTGGAAAAGTGAAGTTATGGTGATCATGGCAGTGATACCTAGGCATGGTGGATAGCTCGTGTTGTTTACAGACAAAGATTGTGGAAATACTATGAATATGGTGGAGAAGTGATGGAATAACCTGTTACATAGTACCTTAGCTCAGAGAGGGGAGAGGAAGCTTGAAGCTGCTTTTAGGTTGTGTCAAGTAGCTAATGGTGATTGGTTCGGTGATGTTGTTAGGTTATCACCTAATATTAGAAATAAATTGATTGTGTTGAGTTGGTGGTAACATATTATGGAAATGGGTTTGAATATAGAGAAAAATGTTAGGGAAAAAAAAGTGATAAAATTATTTGGGATTTCTTCGTTTTAGAATTCATATTTTGATCTATTTTTAATGGGAATAAATAGATCAAATCTTGATGTTACCTATTTTAGGATTTTTACATCATTTTCTTGAAATTACTTTTTATTTCTTTGTTTGGATGAAAATGAAGATTGTTGGAGTTTATATTAAGTATTGTGGAGAACACAAAGTCTAGAGAGGGGAAAATGAAATAAAAGTATTATAAATTAAAGGCAAAGGTTGCAAGGGAATGTTCAGAGTTGGAGCTTCTTTTTTTGCTTAATAGTGTTTTCATGATCCAAAATTGTTTGGATAAAAGATGTTGGACTATTAATTCAACGGGTATTCTCTCATGTAAATCCTTCTTTGAGTCTTTAATCGATGATTCCTCTCTTCCATAGTTCCCTCCATTGAGGTTGATTTGGAAAGCTAGAGTGTCTTTAAAGGTGCAAATTTGTGTTGCATAATTGCTAATGATTAGATTACGACTTATGATTTGTTTCAAAGAAGGAGAGCTAAGGCATGTATTCTCCCGCGATAATGTATTATGAGGAAAGGTGATAGTGAGAGCGTGATCATTTACTCTTACATTGTCCCATGCCGCCCCCACTATGGAAAAAATTGTTCAATTTTGTGGGTTTTTGTTGGGTAGCACTAAGATATATGTCATCTATGATTGCTTGGATATTATGGGTTTTGGCTGCCGGTGGGAAAGTGGAAGACTCTTTTGCTTTGTGCATTTTTTGCTACATTTAGCTTATTTGGTCGAAAATAAATGCGATAAATTGAGGACAAATGTGTGAAGTTGGAAGGGCTATGAGATCAACTTTATTTTTTGGCCTCCTTTTGGGCCTCGGTATCTATGGAGTTTGAGAATGTTTCTTTTGCATTATCACGAGTTGGCCAACTTCGTGTGGAATGTAGTTTTATTTTTCATTCATATTGTATTTTTTGTTTTGACTCATCTTCGATTTGGATTGTTTTTCCACCTTTACTAGTTTTTGTACCTCTTTTTATCTATATTATTAATAATATTATCGGTCCCTAGAAAAAAGAATGCAAAGGTAGCATTATAAGAGGAATATTCCATGACATCATCATGTCCCTGTCCATACCCTTCTATCAAATTAGGGGTCTTTCAATGACCCAAAAATAAAAGATTAGGGGTCTTGCATTGTTTTATAATCTAAATTAGAGTGGTCGTACTATGTTCCTATTGCTAGATTTAAATAACAATAGTCTTCTATTCTAACATAATTCTGCTAAACTAGATAGCAAAATAAATAATTACCGGAGTGATGATTCTTCTTACAGATAGCAAAAAAGAGCAAATAGATGTAACCTACACATGATAGTATGTGTTAAGAGTATTAGGGTAGTATGTGTTAAGAGTATTAGGGTAGTATGTGTAAATTATTAATAGTGTTAGGGTATTATGTGTAATTCTTATTATTGTGAGTTAACTATAAATACAAGTGATGTATGAGAGCTAAGTTATGTTTTTAACCTATCCCTATTTCTCTCTAATATTATGTTAATCTTCTAAACTTTACATGGTATCAGAGCACAAACGATCCTAAATATATTAACACTGTTGTGGTGTGGTCTGTGTTCATCGTGTGGTCGTCACTTGTGGTGTGTGGTGTGTGGTGTGTCGAGTAGTACTCTTCGTGGTAGTGGTGTGGTTGTGGTGGCTGTGGTGTGTGGTGGCAGTGGTGGTCGTCGCTTGTGGTGTGTGCTGTGTGCTGTGTCGCAGACGGTGGCAGTGGTGGTCATTGCTTATGCTGTGTGCTGTGTGTTGTGTTACAAACCAGAAGGTCCTTCGTTGTTGTGTGCTGTGTCGCAGACGGTGGCAGTGGTGGTCGTTGCTTGTGGTGTGTGCTGTGTCGCAGACCAGAGGGTCCCTCATTGTTTGTGGTGTGTGCTGTGTCGCAGACCAAAGGGTCCTTTTTGGAACCCTAATTAGCGAAGAAGAAGATGAGATCCAACCCGAGTTTTGGATCTGGTTCAAATCGGGTCAAGCTAACTTAAATTGTTTTAAGTCCAATCCCGGTCCAACCACAATTCATCTTAAACCGGATCACGGTTCAGGCCGGTTCAGCAGTCCAGAAGGCCTAACCGGTCCAGAGAGCCTTACTAGTCCGATTCAGTGGTTCAGCCCAGTTTTCTAACCCGGTTCAGTATTCCAGCAAGTAGAAGGGGTCCGGTTCAGCAGTCCAGAGAGCTTTGCTGGTCCGGGTTTAGTGGTTCTGCCATGTTTTCCAACCCGGTTCAGCATTCCAGCAAGTAAGAGGGGTCTGGTTCAGTGGTCTAACCTACTTTTCCAGTCCGGTTTAGTGCTCCTGTGGTCCAGTTCAGCTTCCAGCAGCCTCTAGTGGTCCGGTTCAGTACTCTAGTGGTCCGGTTCAATCTTCAAACAACCTTATCAAGTCCGATTCTGTCCGATTTAGTCCTTCAGCCTCCGTTTTTTCTTCTGGTTCAGTATTGCAGCACTCTTTGTTTGTTATTTGTTACACTATTATGAAACCCAAACAAGACACTGGATTGGTTACTATTACTAGATAGGAGTATGCCCAGTTCCTATCTCAGCAACAGGCTATTCCATCTCCCTCCACTGCTACTTTTGCCCAATCAGGTATTGCTTCCACTTGTTTATTGTCCTCCAATCGCAGTCTCTGGATCATAGACTCTGGTGCTTCTGATCACATGACTGGTGCGTCTGATGTTTTTTCTACTTATCAGTCTGCTACCTCCACACGTAGTGTTACTCTTGTTAATGACACTTGTTCTAAAGTTTCAGGCTTGGGGACTACTAACTTGAGTCCTGATATGTCCCTATCTTTCGTATTTTTTGTTCCTCAGTTTCCTTTTAGTTTACTTTTCATTAGTAAGATTACCCGTTCTCTCAATTGTTCTGTAACCTTTTATACTTCTTATTATGCCTTTCAGAATCTTAAGACGAAGAGGAAGATTGGTACGGGCCATGAAGCTGGTGACCTATATTACTGTGATTTTGATTCACCTACTCGGGCTCCACAGACCTCGTTATCTCCTTTTCAGTGGCATTGTCGTCTTGGACATCCCTCTCTCCAAAATCTGGAACGTCAGGTTCCCAGTCTTACTTCTGTGTTGTCTTTGTCTTGTGAAGCTTGTCAACTTAGTAAGCATCATCGTGTGTCATTTCAATCTCGAGTCAATAATCGTGTGTCTAGTCTATTTGAGTTGGTACATTCTAATGTATGGGATCCAATAAAGAATATTTCATCTAATAAATATCCTTATTTTGTGTCATTTGTGGATGACTATTCTCGTGTAACTTAGTTGTTTCTGATGAAAACTCGGTCTGAATTATTCTCTATATTTGAGACATTTTGTAAGGAAATAAAAACTCAGTATAAGTGTCGTATCCGTATTTTACGTTCTGATAATGCTCGGGAATATGAATCTGATCCTTTTTCAGCTTATCTTAGTAAAACTAGCATTATTCATCAGACTTCTTGTGTTTACACCTCTCCACAAAATGGTGTTGCTGAACGCAAGAACCGTCATTTATTGGAAGTCACCCGTGCCCTATTATTTCAGATGAATATTCTCCGATATTTTTGGAGTGATGTTGTTCTTACTGCTTGTCATCTTATTAATCGTATGTCATCCTCTGTGTTACATGAGCAAAGTCCATATTCTGTCATTTTTCCTAGTAAGCCTTTATTTTCCCTGACTCCTAAGATTTTTGGATGTGTCTGTTATGTTCACAATTTGGGTCCTGAGTTTGACAAACTTGACCCTCGAGCTACCAAATGTGTATTTCTTGGTTACTCCCGCACGCAGAAGGGGTATCGTTGTTACAGTCCTTCTTTGCACCGATACTTTACTAGTGCCGATGTCACTTTTGAAGAATCTATTCCATACTTTCCAGCACCTTCTCAGCCTTTGGATCTGGACTTTGAATCATCTCCTATACTACCATCTCTTTCCTCATCTTCAGACATTCTGCCACCTAATGTGTTACCATCTACTTTACCTCTCTGTGTCTACTCCCGCCGTCCTCGCCCATCGACTGAGGTGCCCGTACCGTCTTCCTTGTCGCCTTCTGATCCTAGTATATCAGGTAATTTAGACTCTTTACCTATTACTCTTCGCAAAGGTACTCATTCGTATGTTACTAATCTTCCCATTTCTCATTTTGTTTCGTATGATGCCTTGTCTCTTGTCTTCTCCTGGTTGAAGAGGTATACATGGAGCAGCCACCTGGGTTTACTGCTCAGGGGGAGTATAGTAAGAGTGTATGTCCGTTAAAGAAATCTTTGTATGGTTTGAAGTAGTCACCTAGGGCATAGTTTGGTAAGTTTTCAGATGCAGTTTTAGAGTTTGGTCTTCTTCGATGTCAGACAGATCATTCTGTGTTTCATAGACAAACATATGTTGGATATGTCCTATTGGTGGTCTATGTAGATGATATTGTGATTACTAGGAATGATTCTGAGGGGATTGTCAAGTCAAAAATATTCTTACAAGATCGATTTCATACTAAAGATTTGGAAAAACTCAAGTATTTCTTGGGTATTGAGGTGACTCGATCTAAATAGGGTATTTGTTTATCCCAGAAGAAATATGAATTTGACATGCTTGAGAAAACAGGTTTACTGGGTGGTAAACCGATTGATGTTCCTATAGATCCGAATCAGAAATTATTGATGGATGATGGTGCATTGTTTGAGAATCCGGGTCGGTATCGCAGATTGGTTGAAAAGCTTAATTATCTTACTATTACTTGACCGGATATTTTCTATGCAGTCAGTATAGTAAACCAGTTCATGGGGTGTCCTAGAGTACCACATTGGAAGGCAGTTACTCGTATTCTGCGATATCTCAAACGAGCTCCTGGACTTGGACTGTTATATCGAGCTAATGGACATCTTAGAGTGTAAGGTCTCTCAGATGTTGATTGAGCTAGCTCTCCTTCTGATCGGAGATCAACTACTAGTTATTGTACTTTCTTAGGAAGTAATGTTGTCTCATGAAAAAGTAAGAAACAACTCGTGATAGCAAGATCCAATGCTGAGGCTGAGTATAGGGCAATGGCACATACGACGAGTGAGTTGACTTGGCTACTACACTTTCCCCAGGAAATTGGGTTTCCAATTCAACTTCCTTTACAGTTGTTCTGTGACAATCAGGCAGCTATTCATATCACTGTCAATCATGTGTTTCACCAGAGAACCAAGCATATTGAGGTTGATTGTCACTTTATTCGAGACAAGATAGTAGCCGGGGATATTACGACTCTATTTGTGAAATCTGAAGATCAGCTTGCAGATATGTTTACCAAAGCATTGAGTCGTACACGTCTTACAGCTATTTGTTTCAAGCTTGGATTATATGATATATATAGTCCAGCTTGAGGGAGAGTGTTAAGAGTATTAGGGTAGTATGTATAAATTATTAATAGTGTTAGGGTATTATGTGTAATTCTTATTATTGTAAGTTAACTATAAATACAAGTGATGTATGAGAGCTAGGTTATGTTTTTAACCTATCTCTGTTTCTCTCAAATATTGTGTTAATCCTCTAAACTTAACAGTATGCAATAATTCGCAAAAAGCTAAGAAACTCTAACATATAACCCAAGCCTATGACCCTAACAATAGCACCGAATAACAAACAAAAAAAGCACATAAAAAATGTCTATTCTACAAACCTTCCCTTTATGATGAGACAGTAAAATACACCCCTCCTACCCTTTTTAGACCCTCAAAGAATTCCAAAAATCATCAATATCTACCATCTTCCAGTCGAGCCTATCTCAATAGTCCTTCTTCCCAACGCCCAAATGGAAACTCCCACGAGATACACTTGATTGCATACAAATAGACAATTCCTTACGTACCAACAAGGATCACGATCCTTTTATACCTTGATCTATGACATTTTATCCAAAAGAAGTCCTTATCCCCATTACCCTCCATCAATTCCCATATATATATATATATATAGCTCATTAAGTGCCATCTCGACCTACAACTCTATCAACAGAGTACTTCCACAAGAGCACTTCAAAAAGATCAAGTACAGAAACACCATTTGTGGTCAGTCTTTTTTTTTCCTTTCATCCAATTAGAGAGTCCTTTTGCAAAATGAGAATGCATCTACCACCAACCTTACTAGTGCTAGGACCCCGAAAAGGAAATGAACAATAAAAATGACATGAGAACTTATAGCAAAACTGCTTTTCCAAATTTAAAGGGAGTGAACCACTCTAACCTCCAAACAAGACCTTTCCGACCACACCCAAGCGCGCCAAAACGTAAATAGTTGTTCTAATAAGTTAAGTCAATGCCCACTTCCTTTGACCTCTTCATTCGTCCTATTAGTGTAATCTAAAACCTCCACTAGACTTGTCTCTTCTCCACCTGATTAGAGGTGTAAATGAAAGCCAACAAAGACAAGAAACTGTTTACGCGAGCTTGGTTTTTGTCTTGCAACAAGTTAGTGAATGCTTGAGGTTGGAACGAGCTTGGTTGTAATTAGGAAACTTGTTGATCGACCTTAGCCAATCGTAACACAGAATAAATCGAGATCAAGTGATTTGATTTTTTGTTAAGGACAATTTTTGTTTGCATGAAATAGACTAGGATGCCAAATCGAAAAAATAAGTTGACCAGAATGTCACATGAAAAGAGAAGACTCTGACTCATCCCTTCATATTTCACACTTTGCATACCATCTTGATTGTCATGTTATGTCATGAGTTGAGGTCTATTTTCCTTAAGCAAGCAGTAACATTAATGGGTGACTTTACAATACTAAGTAAAGGGTGAGGAAATCATAATTGCATGCTTAAAGGTCGCAAGCTTTATAAGTTCCACATAGATGCTTAGGCTTAGTTTAGTTTGGATTGTTCTTTATCAATAGCTGATCAAACTCTAAATTTCAAGTTTGAACCCAAACTGCCAATCATATCAAGCAAGCCTAAACTAGGTAAAAGACAAGGTGTATTCGAGTGGAACTTAAGTTGCATATCATTAGGAGTGTTAATCGAGCCGAGCTTTGCGAGCTTGAGCTCAAGCCTAAAAAATTGTTCAACCTCAACTCGTTTAGCACTCAAGCCGTATCCGAACTTGAGCACAAGCCAAATACGAGTAACTCGACTATTTTACATATAAACAAGCTGAGTTTTGTGAGTTTAAACCAAACTTTTTAGACTCATTTTTCTAAACGAAATTAAAAAATTGTTCATACTTAGCTCATGTAGAACACAAGTCGAGCACGAGCCGAGTTTTATCTGACTCGAGCCGGAGTAGCTCATCTCGATTAACACTCCTAAATATCATTTTGCAACTCCACACCTTACATGTTTTATGTGGACCCTTTTATCTACTTGTAGCACTGATTCTTTTGTTCAATATTACCCATTCCACTCACTCTATCTTCATCTACTTGTAGCACTGATTCTTTTATTCGACATTTTGCTTTCCACTCACTATATCTTCACTCACCTATCATCATTTGAGCATTTTAACCACCAGTTTTTGACCTCCTTGAAATCCTATAGCTCCCAGCTTCTACCTTCAATGTTGTATTAGTGCACAGTCCCTCGCGTTCACAAACACATTCATACCACTTTCTTCAATTTCCTCATCCCTTTTCCTACCCAATTTTTTCCCACAATGGCTCACATCACACTTGATTGGCTAGACATCAATTTGGTCTAAACAACCCATAAAATTTTAGTACTCAAAAGTCAAATGTCACAGCCTATTTCCACTAGTTGAAATCTAACTTGGTGTGCATTACTCATAAAATAAGATAAATATCTAATTCACCTCAACATGTTCCCAATGGATTCCTCTCAAAAATGACCTTGGACTTTGTCATCCAAACACCCGCGCTATCAATCTCACTTCTACTTCATGCACTTGCAACTTAATTCAGGACTTACATAAGAAACAACCAACACACAAAAAAAAAAATAAATAAAGCCAACCATAATAATGTGCCCCATCCATCAATTCATCCAATGCCAAGCACTTTCCAGCAGTCTAATGACAACAGTACAGTCACATCTATTCTTTTCAAAGATTATCAAACTCTTTAGCAGCCAAACATTTGGAAGTTTTTTGTATGGGATACCAATTAACTCAAGCTTCCATCCCCCTTCTGCTCTATGCTCTGGTGACTTTGTTTAATAAGAAAATGTGAAAAGTCTACCAAAAGTAATCTTGTTCATCGCCCTACCAAAGGAAAGAAGTGATTGTCAAACATCCTGGTCCACTGAAGCACCAAAGGTGGCCTCCACCAAATGACCAAAAAATGGGTTTGCACTTGAATTGACGCAATGAAGTTGCAAAGAGGCAGTAGGTATCCTATCGGTTCTTCACTTTCTTTTATAATGAAAGTGGTTGTCACAGCCTACTACTTACTTTGTTCCAAAGGGAATCGTCACGGCACACGTAATGATTTGCCCCATATATGAGTTTTTCAATGCCAGTCAATTGCTATCTAAGGAGCAAAATAAATCAATGAGGAACAGCAGCACCCAACAATATCCATTCTTTCCAACAATTGTCAAACCGTTCAACTGCCAACCATTAATGGAATTTTTTCTTAAACGTAATGTTGTCATTCTCCTTCTGCCTCACACGCTTTTGGCTAGG
Source organism: Ilex paraguariensis (assembly GCA_963454935.2). NCBI lineage: Eukaryota > Viridiplantae > Streptophyta > Magnoliopsida > Aquifoliales > Aquifoliaceae > Ilex > Ilex paraguariensis. The sequence continues at coordinate 846,011 of CAUOFW020008168.1, forward strand.
TGTAGGGTTCAATTAGGTGACGTCTAACCTGCAAAAAGAACATTGACAACAGTCCTTAAAGCTGACAATTGCAATTTGCCACATCCACCTGAAATAAGGTTTATCACCTTCCAGCTGTCTACTTAGAACTCGGAGTTGGAAGAATAAGGGAGAAACAACATCACTCCATCTACCTCCAAGTCCCCAACAATTTTCAGAACCTTCCCCTCAATAAATTTCTACCTAATATAACTAAAGCCCCATTTGTCGTTATATAAGAGAGATCCCAAAGACTAGAAACACATTAAAACATTCCTTATATCAATGCTCAACATTCTCGTATAATGGCAAGAAAGTAGAATAGGAAATATTTAAAAACAGAAAAATATATTCGATTATACTGGCACTGAGTCATTTAATGCATCAGATAAGATATCCCAACATGCAACACCCAACATCCAGAAACCAATACACATGTTGTTCAAAACCCGATAATATCACATAAGCAGATCTCAGTCAACAGAAAACAAATGGAATGACTATTAAATTATATAAGAACGGCATAACAGGAAAAACATTGTCATACATATATGCTATATCTCATGGATTTGAAATAAACTCATATCACCACAAGAACTAAAATTATAAATCAAGCACATGCAACAAACGAGCTAAACCTAGAAATCTTAATAATCTTTAACATGCAAAACGATGATGCAAACCTAGATACTCATAAATCAACACAATGAGATAAAACCAGGATCAGGGGAAATACTGAGACAAACAAAAAATGCCCAAAACACATAGATAACTCAACAACATTTTCAAAATCATAGGACACACAACGTAATAACAAAACCAAATCCACTGTATTTCGGTATACAATCAACAACAAAATAAAGATAATCGGTTCAGTGATTGATTCAAACGCACCGTTTTGATGATCTTCATTGATTGGTGATAACTCTTCGCCAATTCCTTCTTCCTCCTCTTCTTCTTCTTCTTCATCTTCCTCTTCGACCTCTTCCTCTACTTCTACCTCCTCTTCTACCTCTTCTTCTACTTCTACCTCCTCTTCGACCTCTTCTTCTACCTCCTCTTCGACCTCAACTTCCTCTTCGATTTCTTCATATTCTTCGTCGTCATCCAGTTCAGGCTCCGTTTGTGAATCTGAGCCTTTAGTGGCGGATTGGTGGTGGTGATCGTCGGGGGGAGTGGCGGCGGAGGAAGACATTGGGGTTAGCCCCTTCGATTGCAGCCCTGGCCTGAAGGAACCTTTGATTTGTGGGTGGGGTACGGCTTTTTGGGGACTTTGAGGCAATCTGAAATAGCAAATGCCACAAATAAGTATAAACTAAAAACTTATATAATTTCAGCTTATGATACTGTGGAAATTATATTTTTAATTTTTAAAATAAAAATATATTTAATACAACGGTGATACAATAATTATAAAAACTTACCGAAATGTTTCTTTTTCTTTTTCAAACTAAGCATGAATAACGATATTTTCCATTTATAAATTTTAATCTTCAAAAAAGGAATTTGATCGGGAAGTATGAGTATTAAGTTTTAATCATGATTCGAATATTTCTTAATCTATTTAATTGTGGGATATGTGTTCATAAACCATAATAAATATTTTGACGAAGTCGAACTATTTCTATTAAGATGACATATCAATTCTCTACGTTACGAAGAGAGTCAATTATAACAAGTGTCACACCTATATTGTAGAAATATGAAACACAAATAAATTTTGTGGTCAAACTACCACGACTGAGTAGAAGAGAAATCCGAGCTCTAAATGAGACATTTTGTATTGAAAATAAAAGTTAATAGTTTGGAATAGATTTTTTTGTTAGACGTCTGGAATTAGATAAACATTTTATTAAGACAAATATGAAATCAGTAAAGAACAATCATTCATATAGATGGTTTTTTGCATAATGAATTCACATATTAATGAACTCTATAGAAGGGTTATCTATTAGAACAATATTCTTGCCGGTCTATTAGCAACAAGTGGGTATACATTTAGAGAATTAGTAAAATGTGTATGAAAAAATTGGTACGAGATGACACTAATACACTCCTTGATAATGGAATATCTAGACAATCAATGAGTGACGATAATAAATTTTAGAAATCATTTTTTCTATTATAATTGAAGGCAAAGAGAAAAAATTCACAATACTTTGATTGACAAACGAGTTGATTATACATATTAGATAAAAAAATATCTAAATATGAATCCGTGAAATGTAACACGGCAACATATGAGTTTGAATTCGAATTATCGATAAAGTATCAATTCATATCCAACTAAACAAATTCATATCAAAATCTGATCCAGACTTAATCGTGGGCCCTTAACTTGAAAGAATTGGTTTTCCTTGATCTTCTTAATTCACCCGTAGGTAATATATATACAATATTACAAACTAAAGTCTGGCTACAGTTATGCGTACAAGCTATAAATATGGCAATTATACCACTGACCAAATCAGAATATACATATTTTAAAAATAGAAGATTAGATATTCTAGTATAATCTTAATACCCCCCTCAAGTTGAAGCATGTTGATCACAAATGCCCAACTTGCCAAGTAGATACAGAAACTTGCGCTTGCCAAGAGCCTTGGTAAAGATGTCGGCAAGCTGATCATCAGTAGACACATGATACGTAGAAATAATACCGTCACGAATGGCATCACGCACATAATGACAATCAACTTCAATATGCTTGGTACGCTCATGGAAGACAGGACTTTGAGCAATATAGAGTGCCAACTGACTATCACAGTATAAGCGCATGGCTGGCGAATGTGTGATACCCAAACTCACAAGCAAAGCTTTGAGCCATTTCAATTCTGAAGTGACGGTAGCCATGGAATGATACTCGGCTTCAGCAGAAGACCGGGACATCGTATGTTGTTTCTTGGTCTTCCAAGAAATCGGAGAAGTTCCAAGAAACATTATCCAACAAGTAAGAGACCGTCTAGTCAAAGGACACATAGCCCAATCTGAATCGCACCAACCTGTCAGAGATAACTCACAATCAGTGCGAAGAAGAATGCCTTGACCCGGACACCCTTTTAAGTAGCGAACCGTACGAAGCGCCGCATCCCAATGATCCTGACGAGGGTGTTGCATAAACTGAGCCAAGATATGAACTGTATAAACCAAGTTAGGACGAGTGGAGGTTAAGTAAATGAGACGACCCACAAGTTGTCTATACCTTTCAGGATCGGCGAGCAAAGGGCCTTTGGCGAGAGCCAATGTGTGATTTTGCTCCATGGGAAAGCCAACGAGACGAGACCCCAATAAGCCAGTTTCAGCAATAAAATCAAGAGTGTATTTTCGTTGACACAAGAAGATGCCTTCGGAATTACGAGCAACCTCAATACCAAGAAAATACTTCAAGGCACCTAAATCTTTCATATGGAAACACTCGTGCAAATAGGCCTTGAAATGGTCAACAACGGAAGCATCATTACCAGAAATAATGAGATCATCAACATATACAAGGACATTAAGTTGTACCGATCCCTGATGTAGAGTAAACAAAGAATAATCTGAATAAGATTGAAGGAAACCATAAGTCTTCAAAGAAGCAGCTAACTTAGCATACCAGCACTGCAGAGCCTGTCATAGACCATACAAAGACTTCTTGAGATGACACACTAAACCAGGAGTGCGAACTTTGAAGCCAGGAGGAAGTTTCATGTAAGCTTCTTCATCAAGATCACCATGTAGAAACGCATTATGAACATCCATCTGATGCAAAACTCAATTCTTGACCGCTGCAACTACTAAGAAGGCACGAACAGTGACCAGTTTCGCAACTGGAGCAAAAGTTTCATTATAATCAACCCCCTCAACTTGATGATTGCCAAAAATAACCAGACGAGCCTTAAGATGCTCTACTTGCCCATCCGCATGATATTTGATTTTGTATACCCATTTAGAACCAAGAGCCTTTTTATGAGGAGGTAAAACTGTCATTTCCCAGGTGCCATTAGCTTCTAAAGCAGCAATTTATTTCTGCATAGCCTTGCGCCAACCTTCATCTTGCATAGCTTCTTTAAAAGAACGAGGCTCAATACCTTCAGTGATCACTATAAGAAAAACACAGTGTCGTGGAGAAAACTTATTACAATTCACATAATGTGTTATATGATAAGGAGTACCTGAGGAGCTAGTAGAAGACGATGAACACTCAGATGGACTCAAAGATTGTACAGTGTGGGTAACAAAGTCACGAAGGGACGCTTATCCCGCAACCCACGCCCTAAGTCATCGGTGGAGGCAGGAGGAGACAGAAGTGCAGGGGGCACATGAGGCGATGTGGGATTCAGCGCAATGTCAATCCTAATCGCAGGGGCCGCATGATCATCAACCAAAGCAGACTCCAAGTCTTCCAAAAAATCAACATCAATCCCCACATTAGAATCAGGTGGCGACGAGGAATAAGCATGCACTTGAGAAGTAGAAACAATCTTGTAAGGAAATTCATTTTCATGAAACTTTACATCTTTGGAAACAAAGATGTCACTTGTCTGAAGGTCATATAACTTCCACCCTTTCTTCCCATGTGGATAACCAATAAAAACACACTTCCTACTTCGAGAAGCAAATTTATTACCTTTGGCCTTTTGATTGTGGGCAAAAGCTAAACAACCAAATACCTTAAGTTCATCAAACTCAGGTGCCTGGCCAAAGAGAATTTCAAAGGGAGTTTTATTGTGGAGTAAACCAGAAGGAGTTATGTTAATGAGATACACTGCACCAAGCACACATTCTCCCCAAAAAGTAATAGGAAGATTGCCTTGAAACATCAAAGCACGACCCACATTAAGAATATGTTGATGTTTTCGTTCCACACGACCATTTTGTTGAGGAGTCCCAACACAAGAGGTTTGAAAAATAATGCCATGTGTATCAAAATAATCCAACATACATTTAAACTCCGTACCATTATCACTCTGTACTAATTTGACATGTGTTTCAAACTGGCGGGCAATCATAGCGAAGAATGAACAAAAAACTTGATAAACTTGTGTTTTTGAACGCAATAAATAAACCTATACAGCTCTTGAAAAATCATCCACCAAAGTCAAAAAATAATGTGCTCTACACGAAGAGGGTATCTTATTTGAGCCCCATAAATCACAACGAATAAGTTCAAAGATTCGACTAGCTTTACTATCACTAACAGGAAAACTATCACTTTTTTGCTTTGCTTGAGGTCAAACTTCACATGCTTTATTCAATTTCTTTCTAGAAGTACTAGAAGAAATAGCCGGAACTAACTTGACGACTCTATCTGACAGATGCCCCAGACGACGATGCCAAAACTCAAAATCTGAAATCTCTGGAACCGTTACCGCACACATTGTAGGAATCCGCTGAAAATAATAGAGTCCATCTTTACGTTCACCGGCTCCAATTAGACTCCCCGAGCGTAGGTCCTGTATAGCACATAATGAATCAATGAATTGTAAAAGACATTTTGAATCATCAATTAATTGTGACACCGAGATTAAGTTGCAATGTAACTGTGGTACAAATAAAACATGTTCAAGTATCAACCCATCAGTCAACAAAACGTGGCCAGCTTTAGTAGCAATGGCATGTGCACCGTTAGGTAACCCAACTGAACATTGCGAAATATGATGAGTGTCCGTCAAACATGATTCAGTGCCAGTAACATGGTGAGAAACACTAGTATCAATAATTCAGGAAAAATAAGAGAACTCACCCATCATCTGATCATGCTGGCGATTATTTATCATATTCAATAAAATCTGAACCTGCTCCGGTTTTAAGTCAGACAAAGAAATGCTAGAGAACCCATGAGAGGAGGCCACTGAATCGGTCCCCCCACCAGCCACAGCATTGGCAGCCACGACCGTGGTGGCCACGGCTTTGGGCCGACCACGAGGAACAGTCAGAGGAGCCGCAGGAAGTGGTTGTGCACTGCCTTGGACTCCACGGTTCCGATCTTCCCACCAATCCGGATATCCATGCGTTTTGAAACAAGTATTGTCATCATGACCCGATCACTTACAAACAGAACAATACAATTTTGATTTATCGGGACGGGTAAAACGAGCCTTGGGTCGTGCAGTTTGTAGAGCAAACACATGGATTTCCTCCTTGTCCGCTCTATCTCGAGCAATACCCGAGACTTTTCTTCCCGAAGACATGCTTGATACACACGATCGAGATCAGGTAAAGGAGAAATGGACAACAAATTAGAACGTACCGTTGCATATAACTCATCGTTAATGCCAATGAGAAATTGATGGAGTTTCTCCTCCTCCCGATCCGCAACTAATCGACCAGCAACATCATAAGTACAATTACCACAGGCACACGCATGGAGAGGCTTGAGACGATCAAATTCATCATACAAATCCCATCAAACGGGTATAATAATCATCAATAGACATATTCGAAGTTTGCTTACAGTTGGTAATATCGGCCCTCAATTGTTGAAGACGAGGACCATTGGCCACGCAAAACCGCTTCTCAAGATAATCCCAAAGTCGTTTGGCTTCATCATGAAAAGGAATGGAGGCCGCCAATTTTGAATCAAGAGTCCGAGTGATCCATGAGACAAGCATAGAATTGACAATGTCTCAATCGAGTTGTTTCTTCTTCTCCGTCGGTTTGGTGAATGTCCCATCAACAAACACAAACTTTCGGCGAGCTTTCAAAGACAACTTAATTGCACGTGCCCATGCAATATAATTGTCATTAGAGAGGATCACGTGGGTAATCATATTCCTGGGTTGATCTCCAGACCCAAGATAATAGGGAGAGTGGGGATTTATTTTCCCATCGTCGGCCATAATGAGAAGAATCTGAGAGAGAGGCTGATTATGATGGCTGAAGAAATCGTAGAAAAAAATGGGTAAGAGCTTGCTAGGCTGCTAGGGCTCTGATACCATGAAAGAATTGGTTTTCCTTGATCTTCTTGATTCACCCGTAGGTAATATATATACAATATTACAAACTAAAGTCTGGCTACAGTTATGCGTACAAGCTATAAATATGGCTATAATATGACAATTATACCATTGACCAAATCAAAATATACATATTCTAAAAATAGAAGATTAGATATTCTAGTATAATCTTAATATAACTTCCTTTACATTGACGTGCATTATCTCGAGAAATAACAATAAAGATTGTCTAGACACATTTGTCATTTCATAGCTTATTGACGTTTATGTGAAAAAAAAAACATGATAATTGAGGATTCAAAATAAAACAATAATCATAATTGAGTTGGTCAAAATGTAATTTGTGCTTTCCTTTTCCATAGCTTATAGATCTTATTGGCGTTTTTTTTTTTCTTTTTGGGTTAGAATCTTATTGACGTTGACCCTCTTCTTACTAGCCGTTAAAGTTATCAGTGTATTGGGCTTACAAATATTCTATAGCGCATATTTTTGAAATAAATCAAGTTAGCATATCAAACCGCTAAAAATTAAATTTTGGATTGAGTTGTATGATAAATGAGAAAATTTTAAAAATAGTTTTATTTTTGTAAATTTTTTAATTTAATTCGAATTCGGCTTGATAAGCTAATTAGGAGGAATACTATGGTACTGACTTTAATACCAAATGAAAAATTATAATTTATTGAGCTATAATTTACACATTTTTAAGGTAAAATTATAGTTGTTTGAGGTAAATTAATGACCGATCATGAAATATTCATGATGTAACTTCACTTTTAAAAGTTATACCTTAGAGATTAAATATAGTAAATTTTAGTATGATACTACAAAATTACCCCAATAATTAATATTAAAGAATTATATTAAAAAAAAAAGATAAATTATATTGACACCCCCTGACATTTGATTTTACTACACGAACACCCCCTCACATTTTCAAAATTACACTAAAACCCCACAAAATGAACATCATTGATGGCACAAACAAAAAGACCACTTTACCATCACATTAACTACTCATAAAGACCCAAGATCCAAGACTCAAAACTTAAGGTCCAAAACCCCCTCCCTTGAAAGTTGATCCCCCCACACTCTCTCTCTTTCTTTCTCTCACTCATGATGAATCGAAACCCCAGCAATCGACTCTCTCTCTCTCTCTCATGACAAATCAAAGCCACCAACACCCAACAACACAACCATAACCGATCTATCAACACTATCGCCACTTATAAGATTTGATGTTCGATTGGCGCACGAACGAATCTTTACCTAGAGTTTGTGATCTCTATCTCTCTCTTTGTGATCGTAACCTAGGTGGTGGAACTGGTGGTGATGGATTTTGAAACCTTAACATTTGCGATGTGGTGGTGTTAGTTGATGATGGGTTTGGTCTAGGTGGTGGTGGATACAGGGGTGGTTTCAATGGATTTTAGTTTTAGTTTCTCCTCTCTATTTGTGCTGGTGGTGGTGGGTCTGACTTGATTTAGAAGTTTTGATGGATTTGGTTGGGTTTGGAAGTTTTGGTGGGTCTAGCTGGGTTTGGAAGTTTTGGTGGGTGTAGGTGGTGGAACTGGTGGTGAAGTTTTGGTGGGTTTAGAATCAGATGGTGGAATCGGCGGGGATGAATGGGTTTAAGTGGTAGAACCGGTGGTGATAAATGGGTTTTGGTGGTGGAACCGGTGGTGATAGGTGGGTTTTGGTGGTGGAATTGGTGGTGATAGGTGGGTTTCGGTGGTGATGGGAGGTAGGAGTAAAAATTTATGTAATTAGATAAATAATAAATAAAAATAAAATTAATATGGTATAATTGGATAAATAATTATTAAATTTTTATACTGAACTAATAATCTCATATATTATTTAATAAACAAAAAAATAAAATAAAAAATAACTTCTTAATGTAATAGATTAGGAATTTAAACATTTTAATGTTAAATTTTAAATTTTAATTTATATATGAAATATATATATTAAAAAAAATAAATGAGAGGTTAGGTAAATTGATAGGGTAAGAAAAACATTTATTTGAATTCTTAAATTTAATTGTGGAGGGTATTTTTGGTATTCTAATAATCATTGTTGATGACATTAATTTTGATTATAAATAATTCTAACGTCTGTTAGTTAGAGGAGGTATGGTTGTTACAAGTATTAAATGTCAAGGGAGTTCGATATTATTTTTAAAATGTGAGAGGGTATCGTGTAATAAAATTAAATGTTAGGGCGTGTCAGTATAATTTATCTTAAAAAAATCAAATGAATTCAATAGGACAAAAAGTACGCTCAAAATTCTCGAAAAAAATTTTAATTAGAAAAAGTCAATAAAAAATTTTCCTTTAAAGACTAAATTACACATCGAGGGTCTTTCATTTTTTTCTTGATACAGTCAAAGGTGTTTAATTAATTTACTTGTATTTCAATTAATTTCACCTTTGTTCGGTCAAAAGAATATCATCTAAGTTGAAACTATAATATTTATAAAAGATAAATTTCTCACAATTTAATTCTAAAAAATTATCAAAATTTTGAACTCCGTCTTATGAGTTAATCCGGTTAATCCTTTCAGTATTCACAAACTCTCTCATCACTTGCGTAGATCTGGTTACTCTTGCCGAACCTTCAAAGTGCCCTTAAAATAGTGGCCCGTTTGAGGTTCTGGCCCAGAGTTGACTTTGCCCCCGATCCAACCTCCAATATTGGTTTTGTTTGACCCGAATTGAGTTTGAACCAAAATGCCTGTACCCGATCCAACTCACATATTTTGTTTTTATTTTACCCGATCCGGACCTCCGGTGATGGCGCAATAATTCATGCAATTGAGACTTTGCTGCTCATTAAAGGGTCAAACTTCAAAAGGCAACAGAACTTTGAGGCTGAAGATTACAGTCAACCGTCCGATTAAAAAACGGATTCAAATCACATCAAACGTGTCAACTACTTCCGAGGGCATTTTCGTAAATTCACCATGATCCATTACTCAAATGGACAAGTAAATGTCAAATATAATTATTATACCACATCAACATTATCCCGTATTATAATTATTTATTAATAAAATAATAAATAAATAAAATAAAATCCACTTTTATATGTCGATCATTGTTATTTTACATGAATTATGTAATTATTAAATTTTATAGGGTGCACTACTTTACCTCTTAATATATCATTTGATAATTACACCATATAATAATAATGGCGTAATTAAATCAAGGTAACATTGTTTCTAATAAAAATTTAACAAATATGCAAAATAAATCCTCACTTTTTAAAATAATTACCTATTCTTCTAAAATAGTAACCGCGTCATATAATAAATTATCATTTGAATGGTTACACCGCCTGATTTACTCTCACATTGATTTTTTGAATTATTTTTTCCAAGTCATTTTGGTTTTTATTCAATTGTCAATGGTATTCGAATTAATTTAAACATAATTCGACTAATTTTTTTTCTAATTTGGTTAAAGAGAAACCATTCACTTTAAAATTATAATATTTATAAAAAATAAATCATTCCTTATCACTTAAACCAACCTTTGAGTCTTTTCCACGTCATTCGTCACGTCTCATGGTTCGTTTAGAATCTGAATGAATAGTAAATAATGATGGAAATATTTAAAAATTGATTCGGTAGTGAGAGTAGCCAACTTATGTCGCAGGTTCATGGCTAGACAATGCACCCGCACCTTTCACCTTACACGTGTTTTCCCATTCATGTGACTGTGACTTATATTTTTATTCAAAATTTGCATAATTTTTAACCCGTGCCAAAAAAAAATGATATAATATAAAATTCGAGTGCTAAAAAATTAACCTCATTATATGAAATAACAATATTTCTATTTTACAATCCACTAATTTTAAAAAAAATTGATCTCACTATATTTAATTACATAATTTAAAATTAATTCTATTACTTATTTAAAAATTTTATTTTTTTTTCAAAAAAATATTACCTCAACAAATATCAACTTGTCTGAAATAAATTATTTAACTTGTTATAGAAATAGATGGCGTGATATAAATGAGCGAAAAAAAATATATGGAGATGAAATTCAAATTTTTAGCTAAAAAAAAAAAAGAAAAAATTTATAGATCCCTTATTATATAGATCGGGGGAAATCTGGTGTTGATTAGTGTGAAAATGTATAGACTAAGTCAGATTTTCAAGTTTTAGGGAAAAAAAATATTTGTAATAATTTTCAGCCATTAGATTAAATAAATTCAAACCACTATTGTACTGCGTTAAGTGAAGAAATTTAAAATGGGTTATATTTTTATTATAGAAATTGGTATGATTATGACATATATCACCCTAATCTAACTCAAATTTAAGGGCGGAGCCAAAAATTTGTGTAAAGGATGGGCAAAATATAACTAGAACAAATTCACTAATAAAATTTTAAGTTCAAATACAAAAAAAAAAAAATCAAGATAAAAAAAACTAGTTTTTATTTAGCCTAAATAAAATATCAATAAAAAATAAGGCTAAATATACAATTGTTTAAAAATTTAGGGGACCAAATATATTAAATTAAACAAAATTACGTTAAAAAGTATGACATAAATGAAAAAGAATTAATAAGGGCCTCCTATGGCCCTAGTCCTAACGTGGCTCCGCTATTGCTATAATTCATATTGAATAATGAGAAATTAAGAAAATTTGAAGAAAACATATATGAAGGGATTCAATTTATAAATAAATTTAGAATTTTATTTTATTTAATGCACCTCCATATAAATAGCAAAAATTGTCAATCGAAAAAGTATATATTTCTCTTATTCTATAATTCATTCAAAAACCAACGAGATCTAAGAGAGATAGGTGATATATTATTTTATTTATATTTTAATAGATAAATTTTTGAATTTGATTGATAATAAGTTAATGAATTCAAATATCTTCTAATATATTTTTCTCTTTAATTTTTTTTTTTTGACAATCGTGCATTATTAATGAGTGAGAGATTCACTTTATATATAAAAGAGAAGTCACACTTGAATGTATGATATATGATATGTCAAAAAAAAGAATTAAAGAAATATTGTATTGAATGCTATGTTACTTTCTTATCGATGAACACTTGTCCACACAAAATATTAAAATATTATTGGAATGAAGACATATATGGGAAATATTATGTATCTTAAATTTACAATTCAAATTTGTATCATAAATGAAAGGGGGACCATTGAATTAGTGGGTCCCATCAATTTTTTTAAATGGAACCCACTGATCCAATAGTCTCCATGCATTTGGGATACAAATTTAAATTAGATAACATTACTCAACATATATTATTTGTACTCACTCTTTCATTTTTGTTAAATTACACTCAAGATTGATGAAAATAAAAGATAAATACATATATCATATCAACTTGCTACTTCTTTATCTCGTAGTTTTGCTTTTGAATCGTGGAGTAACACCAAAAAGAGTGAGTTGTTAGGATTTAAGAAGTGAGAATAAGACTAAAATGGCCCCTATTAAGTATGAGAAATGTTATTTGGACAAACAATATTAACTCTCACCATCGATAACTATTGAATAAATAATAAATTTTAATAAATATTAAAATTCACAATTAAATAAATGAGAATGATGTTGAGGGTCAACGAATGCTGTCAATTTGTTTTGTCTAAGTCGCATTGCTCATTAAGTAAAGTTCAAAGTTATTTTGCCACGTGTATGCTTGATGTCGAGGGTCCATTAGACTTAACATAGCTCACCAGTATACTAATACTGCCTATTAACTGTTCAAAATTAAATAAAGAAAAGTTATTAATTTTTAAATGTCTACCTGCATACACGTCTGAACCACTCTCTCTCTCTCTCTCTAAAAAAAGCCAGAAAAAAGACGGAGATAGAATGCGAGACTGTGAGTGACTATTACCGTATTAGGCTCTAGAGATAGAGAGAGAGGGAGAGAGAGAGAACTCAAAGTAAAACTCCGACCATTTCGAAGAAACTATGTTCAGACGCCTCTTGCTCTTCCTCACCTTCTTGTTAGCTCCCAAACCTTCCTACACTGGACCGGGTTAGCTCTCTCTTCGTCTCTCTCTCTGTGTGACTTTGTCTGTTTATGATATACTTATTTATGTAGATTTATATTTCTGTTTTGTTCCTTGATAGTTCAATTGGGGTTTTTGGAAGTAGTTTTTGCTTAATGTAATTGAAGCTTTTACTAAAAATGACTAGTTAACTGCTTAGTTTATGGTTATGATGACCAATTTTGAGACTAAGGGATTTTTTTTTTATCCTTCGTTGATTGAGTTTATTTGGGTTTGTTTGGAGTACTGGTCCTTTTGTTGGGCTTTTGGGTATTGTTACATGGTGGTAAGTGCTGGCATTTTGGTTGGAGAGAGAGAGAATTGGGGATGGGTATTTTTTTGCTGTTATAAAGTTGGGATCAAAGGACAAGAATGACTTGTTGGGATCTGTCTGGTTGGGTGCAGATTCGATGTTAAAATCTGCTGGTTTTCATATGCTTTTAAGTGGAACTGGGTGTCACATTCATGATGTATTGCAAAATCTTCAATGAGTTTGAATTATTTTCTAAGAAATAAGGTTACTGCATAGAGTGAGCAGAAGATATTTATCTAGTACTGATACATAATTATGCAATCTAGCATACATGCCATGTCAGCTAGAGAGTAGAGAGTAAGACTTCCAAATGCAACTGTATATGTTTAAGAATTAGAAGGTCCTACTTAATTATTGGGCTCTTCTTTTTTGAGTTCTGTTTCTTAGATCCTATTTTGTTCATTGCAGCACCATATGCTCTACGAATAAGCTGTGGAGCTCGTAATGATGTCCATACTCCACCAACAAATACACTATGGTACAAGGATTTTGCCTATACAGGAGGGATACCTGCTAATGGAACCCGCCCAAGTTTTATCACTCCTCCGCTTACTACCCTTCGCTATTTCCCTTTATCTGAGGGCCCTGAAAATTGCTACAACATCAATAAAGTGCCCCATGGCCACTATTCAGTGAGGATCTTTTTCGGATTGGTTGCCGAACCCAGTTTTGACAATGAGCCTCTGTTTGATGTTTCTGTTGAAGGAACACTAGTTTATTCTTTGCCATCCGGTTGGAGCAACCATGATGATGAGCAAGCTTTTGTTGAAGCCCTTGTATTTCTAGAAGATGGCACTGCTTCTCTTTGCTTTCATAGCACTGGTCATGGAGATCCGGCGATACTTGCAATTGAAATTCTTCAAGTTAACGATGGAGCATACTATTTCGGGCCAGACTACGGTCAAGGAACAATCCTAAGAACTGACAGAAGACTGAGCTGTGGTGCTCAGAATCCAAAATATGGTGTAGACTACAGTGCCAACCACTGGGGTGGGGATCGATTCTGGAATTCCATCACTACTTTTGGCGCAGGTTCTGATCGCGCTATATCAACCAACAGTAACATCAAACACGCCTCAAATCCGCCAAACTTTTATCCAGAAGCTATTTATCAGACTGCTCTTCTTAGTACTGATAGTCAGCCAGATTTAGCTTACACGATGGATGTGGATCCCAATAGAAACTACTCCATTTGGTTACACTTTGCAGAGATTGATCCTTCTGTTACGGGGGCAGGACAAAGGATATTTGATGTCTTGATTAACGGTGATGTTACATTTCAAGGCATCGACATTGTGAATATGACTGGGGATATTAACAGTGCTCTTGTACTGAACAAGACTTTTGCTGTTAATGGGAGGACTTTGACAATAACTATACACCCCACGAATGGAGGTCATGCCATAATTAATGCCATTGAGATCTTTGAGATTATCATGGCTGAGTTCAAGACGTTATCAGATGAAGGTGTATCTAACAACCTCCTAACCTACTGTGAAGGCATTTTAGAATTCTTTGTCTCTGACTTGTTTTTGGTGATGGAACAAAATTTCAAACTAAAAAGTACTATTTTATCTAGTATTGCACAATCGTATCTCTTGAGTATAGCCTGCCATCTTATTTCAGCTTCACTAATTTTTCATACTAAGGGTTTTACTACTTATTCTGCAAATGTGCATGTGCAACATGCTATACATTACACTTAGAGATTGTGTTGCTTTTCAGTGAGTATTGTCTTAAATTGTTGACATTGGTATGTCGCACACAATACGATCCAGAGAGAAGGTTAATAGCCTTCTTATGAAAGACATTTGCAGCATCCGAAATCGAAATCTGAGTGGATCCTTTGCAATATAGTCAACTGGGCATCTAACTTCATAGAACATGCTGAGATGGCACTGCTTTTCTGCATATAATATGACTTGTATCTCACTTTTATATAATCCAAACATATAGGTCACTGGTCACCAATGATTTCCTCATTACTATAAATATCTTAATTTGTGCAGCCTACTTCTGAGATCTGATCATTTGACATGGGATCATACTTACATGCATCTGTCAGCCTTCAATGCCCGAAATGTTTTGCTGCCTGAGATTTTACAAATTTTGTTCTCATCTGTCTCTCTTTGCCTCTACAAAAGGAATGAAGTAGGACAACAAACTAAATCCACTTGGGCTTCAACTAAAGCCACTTAACAAGGTGCAAAGTTGCCAAGATGGAAGAGCTTAAATCCTGTATTAAATAACCATTGCCTTATGCTTTTCAAGGGAAGTTCAATCATGGGAAAAATAGGGATTACCTAATGATTTGTAAATGTGAATTGCTTGAAGAACTTTCTACAATAGTATTTTTGAACATCTGTCTGAAAATTGAAATTGTTACATTGAGAAGAAAAAAAACTGATGTAGCAAGTAGCTAGAGCTCATTATTTTTTTTAAACGAAAATATGTAGCAAGTAGGGAACAAATGAGTGTGCTGAAGAAAGAACCTAAAATGCTAATTCAGCAAGTGAGCTGGTAGGACCAAGTAGTGATCCATTGGTAAATTCAGATTAGATATGTATCCATACCAAAAAGGAACTTTTCTGTGCATTATGCATCAGTTTTTGTGCTGATTCATTGCAGGTCATAAGTTTAGCACGCGGTTGATTAGGAATTACTGATTCTTATGATGTAGTAATATTAATGGGTCTAGGAATGACACTGGCTTGGGAACTGCCTGTTTGATCTTGTTACATGTTTAACTCAGCAATCTTCTTCAGATCGAATTAGTTAACCAACGTGTGAATACTTTTACTCAAGTTCTTCGATTCTTTAGCATAAATTGGTGTCAAAAGAATCATTTGTTCAAAGTCATAAAACTTCTAGTCAGTCAGATTTTTGAAAATCAAAAAAACTGTTGAAAATTGACTGAATTATTTTTCTCCAGTTGGCGCTTTGCAGACATTGAAGGGTGCATTGGGGCTTCCTCTTCGTTTGGGGTGGAATGGCGATCCATGCGTTCCACAACAGCACCCGTGGAGTGGAGCAGATTGTCAATTCGACAATACTAGCAGTAAATGGGTCATTGATGGGCTGTACGTTCTTGATCTTGTGCTTCATATAACATTTTTCTGGTCCGATTGAACTATTATTTTGTTATTCACAGCCATCTTCTTTTCATTATTTGTTTGCAAGATTACTTAATTTTTTCCTTCATCAAAGGAAGTGCCTGCCAAAATTTTGACCAGTGTCACTTATGCTCTTGGATGTGAAGAGTTCTGTTCCAAATACGATGATGACAAGTTTATTGAATGGGCCACTAATGTGATTATCAGTGTTGTTGTCTAAAGTTTTTACCACTTGACAGTGTGATTGGCCTCCTTGGAGAGAGTTGTTTGTGTTAAGTTGAGATAATTAACACAACATTAGAAAAAGACGGAAAGTGGTCAAAACTTAACTTACCTCTCACAAATCACTTGTATTTATAGTTAACTTGTAATAATACAAAAGACGTATATACCCTCTAATATTTACACATAATACCCTAATACTCTCAACAGTTTGATTCACTCTTCTGTTAATCCATAATGAGGTTTGTATGGGTCACAGATATTTGCCAATAACTTAAGGACAATGAAGTTTTGTTTTACAAATTAAAAGTCTAAACTGACAAAACCTATATTGTAAATCATTTGGTCAACAAAACACTTATTTTCCTAGTTTGTTCTATCTCAACACAATAATCTGACTTTTATCACTTGGCATTTTGCTACATGAAGTATTTTTTTCCAATTCATGCTGGTATATGGCCGTATTAATAATATATCAACCCTCATGTCTTTCCTGACTGCATTCTTGGTCTTAGTCTTATTCATTTGTCTCTTCTTGCTGCTCATCAACTCTACCTATCATTTCATTCATATGTAGCATTCTCCACCAGGCTGACTGATGAACGTCTCTATGCTTTTTTTGGGCCATTAAATTTGACTGTCTCTCTGTAACTGCTAGGGTCTCTATGTGAAATGGAATCATATTCCATTAATATTATATTACACATATTGCAGTATATAAATTCCGTGTAGTCTTGCTTATCTTAAAGCCTATTAGTTCGAGAGTTTCTATCCCTAGATTCAATTTAAAGTTGTAAGCAAACAACTTTCTTGTGGAGCCTTCTTATTAAGAATCAGATGTTAGCTTCTCAAAAAATAATGAGGAAACAACAACACCTCCCCCCCCCCCCCACAAAAAAAAAAAAAAAACCTAGGTGCTGGTCTTACTCTATTGGAAAGTCCAGCTTGTCCTCATACCTGGTATTGTTGATGGATATTTTTTGGGGACAAAATTATGGCAATGTGGATTTTCTTCATTAGTTTCATCCAAGAGATTGTAAGGATTGCATTGTAGTTGTAGAATTCGATGAGGTGGACCTATAATGCAGCCCTAGGGTTTATTGGAGAACTTTATGACTATAGTCTGAAACCAACAATTCCTCCCCAAGAGGAATTGCAGAATTTTTGAAGGGAAGGAAGAGGAGAGAGGAGTTGTTATGGGATAGAGTGAAGTTTTTGGCTTCTCTTTCGGCTGTGATAGTTTCAGGAAACTCCATCGGTTCTTCAACACAATTGAAAAGCTTCTTCTTTTTGAGAATGATAAGAAGAGCAAAATCAAGAAATAAGAGAGCATAAGATGAAGTCAAAATAGGAAATTTAGAACTGAGAGGAGAAGAGTACTAAGAGAGAGAGCATAGCCAGGAAAAGATGTGTGGGAGAAGAAGTCCCAGCACCAATTCACTCAAAGAGTCCAATGCTTCCTGTTTGACCTATGGGGTATTGCAACTGAAGTTACTGAACTAACATGAATTTAAGCTTTTGATGGGTGTCAGAAGCTATTGGATGATATGATAGCTACAGCCATTCTCAACTTTCAAGAATGCAGGCCTTCTGTTGTGAGTTGAGAATATATCCATTGGTAGAGTTTCCATATGTCTTTAGTAATGGCGTTGCTTGGAATATGAAATTACTTTTGTCAAAGAATGTGCTTGGACATCCAAAGGCTCTGTATTTCCACTTCAATGTTGTTAGGCATTTCTAGGTGGACAGCCCAAGTTGTTGTTTGTGTTTTTGTTTCTAGAATTCCCACTCCGTGAACCTTGATGATATGACTATATGGTTGCCCTTGCTCATGAATGTATATGATGATCTGTATGAATCATACAAACTGTTATTGGTATCTTGTTGCCTCTTTTGCTGCTTATTTTTCTTTCCATGTGGTTTTGGATGTGCTTCCTGACCCAGACCTAGCATTTTCAACAGGCCAGACTCATTTACCACCACCAACTATATAGTGTCCTTGTATGGATGATTGGTGTTATTGAAAGAAAGTATTCCACTAATTAAAAATAATGTTAATCTTCTGATAGTAATTGGTTTCATATAGATTGTTCTTGTTTTGTAATTGACAACCATGTCCTGGCAAGGACATGTATTCTAGTGAGTTTATGACCATAGAATATCCATTTGATATTTAACAAATAATACTGTACGTATCTCTTCCATTACTTTTGTTTGCCTGTTTTAGGTAACTAACAATTTTTTTCCCTTTGGAAGGTCAGTGGTCTTGACAACCAAGGTTTGACGGGTTTCTTACCGAATGACATATCTCGACTTGGTCATCTACAAAACATGTAAGGTTTCAACGAGTGTATTTCTTCTATTGCTTTAGAGAGCCCAATTTCAGTTGCATTTTCTTTCTTTGATAAGGAATAAGGATACAGTTATCCATCAATATATCTGTTTCTTTCAGTTGTCATTTGAAAATGTGGTCTGAAAGACGGACTATGATATTACCCGTATTCCAGGCCAACTTGCTTTTACCTGGACGGAGTAACAAATAAAATAAGTAATGACTACTAAGCTTCTTCCTAGCTCTGTCTCGTTATCTCCTATATTTGGTTAACTTTTGCATCAACAGAAACTTGAGTGGAAACCGTATTCATGGATCCATTCCTTCCTCGCTTGGGACAATAGCTAGCCTACAAATGCTGTGAGTAAAAAAAATTGATTATTGACCATTTACTTCAGTCATTTCTATCGCGTCTCTTTAGAATGTAAATACTACTGTTTATGAAGATAGTTATCTCGGCAACGTAGATCTATGATACCCTGTATCCATCTGTTTCCCAGTAATTGTGATAATTGGATTGCTAAGTATAGTTTTTTGCAAAAATGTTTTCCGTTATATTTTTGTACATTGAAATCGCCTGTTGTCTCACTTGAAGTAAAGCTTGTTTGTGATTTGTTCAATTCAGTCAGTTTTTTTTCTCTCTGTAGCAACTAAACATGGATGGTATATAAGAGCAAAATACTATACCCAACTACATACTTGTATTAATATATCAGTCTCTTTTTTTCCAAATATTCATGGAGTGATAAATTAATTAATAAGAAGGCACCAAAAAGTTATTGTTAGGCTTCTAAATAAAGCTCTGTGTAATTTTTTAGACGTTCCTGGAAAAATTATTTGGAAAGAGGCTGGAAAATGTTATAGATGACATAGCCATAAATTGTTGCTGGAGTCATATTTGTGGAAAGTAATGTGGAAAAAAAATGAATTTCTTTATCATAAAATGGAAACTCCCAGACTCCTAATATACAGGTCTTTGATGTGTAATTTATTTTAAAGCATATTCTATGCCTGGTATGGCTCTTTATTTGTTAGCTACTCTTATTGAAGTATTGTCTAACCATAAAGTTGCATGGCAGAGACCTTTCATACAACTTTTTCAATGGATCAATTCCTGAAAGCCTTGGACAGTTGACATTATTACGGATATTGTAAGATCTTTCAAGCATCTGAAAATCCTTTGAAATGAGAATATATGGAACAGAATTCTAATCTATGTCATTTGTGGTGCAGGAATCTCAATAGCAACTCCCTCTCAGGAAGAGTCCCGGCCACTTTAGGAGGAAAGCTGTTGCACCGAGTGAGCTTTAAGTATGTTCTCACTAAAGTCAGTTGAAAGCTTAGGCTTTAGTTTGATGTTGCACTAATTTTTTAAAGATTAGGAGGTGATACACGTGTTGTGTGTTATGGGGCATTTGATCAGTTGGATCTGAATGAGATATTGAGATGGTCAGGAGAGGTAAAGATAGGAGAGAAGATTAACAACAGTTGGCCTGAAGTCATGGATTCTAGTCCAAAGGCTATAAAAAGTTAAAAGAAAGCTATGCTGATTAGAATAGGGTGCTTGATCCTATGTAGAGTACCCATGATGCAGAAATAACAAGGCAGCATTAGCTAATGTTAGCGGGCCTGCTAGCCTGCATCAGTGGACATATGGGCATCAGCCATTAGTGTTAGCATTATCTAGTCCATTAGATTCAAAGGGTTTCTTGGGTGCCACTTATTGTGGAACAGCTTTCCCTCCCTGGCATGGCCCATACATGCACCGTGGTTTGCATGGGATTGGAGGCTTTGCTGGCCCTTTACACTGTCACCAGTTCAACTCCTCTAAATAACCTATGTTGGCATCACTTTCCAGGGTCACGCCACTTGACGCAACTATGGGGTCCCCTTTCATTTCTTTGTCATTTTATGAAAACCTATCTCCTAACCTACTAGCATCAACTATAGTTACATAGAACATCACAAGTTTGAGTCTAAACTGTGTATATCAAACTTTTTATCAAACGATGGGGTCTCCTGAGCGTGCTTATGGACCTGACAAATATAAGGTTTTGTAGGGCTTCTAGTGTCTGAAACAAGGCCTTACCCTGGTCTGTGTCAGTCCAGTGCATGCATTCCTTCCACTCCCTGAATGAATGGAGTTGACTCTGCCTCAGGAAATGCCTTGGTGTCATCCGATGCCCATCGTTCTGAAGTGTCCCCAAGCCCTATGCAATGTGATTGGTAGTTCCGCTAATGTATTGCTAGCATCAATAGAATGTATGGATACTATGTTAGTAACATTAGCACAAAAGATATAATTTTTTGACAATATATGAACAGTTGAAAAATGGAAATGTTAGGCATTCAATTGCAATGGGTACTCGACGTGCAGATACTTACTGCATGTATGTCCAGTTTTACTGATAATGCAGGTCTTTGTGGTATACCTGGATTAAGAACATGCGGGCCTCACCTTTCCCCTGGTGCAAAAATTGGCATTGGGTTTGGGGTTTTTGTTGCACTACTATTCATTGTCACCTGCTTAACATGTTGGTGGAAAAGGCAGCAGAATATTCTCCGAGCCCAGAAAATTGCAGGTAATTATAATAGGAAAAGACATTAAGAGAGTTCTCATGTATGAACACACAAACATGCACACAAAAAATATTATGCATGAGGTGAGCATGGGTTCTTCTAACAACTTTTACCATCTCCCTTCTTTTGTTTCCGTACAGCAAGAGACGCTCCCTATGCAAAAGCAAGAACTCATTTCTCTCGTGATGTGCAAATGACTAGGCATCATGGTCATGAAAATGCTCGGACTGCTACTGAGAATGGGCCAAGCTTACTTTCTTAGTAGCCATCCATTGATTATTGAGATGCTAACCAATCAAAGTGTGCTCCTTTTTGGCAAGTTAACGCTGCATACCGTGTGAAACATGGAGCGCTACGAATTCAATTGATTCAGCTTTGCAACATGTCTTGATCTTCTTGTACTTTCATCATGTGCGTACCTCTCCAACAACAGCTCTGTTCAGCAATCCCCGGGAGGTTGTAAGATCACCTGAAAGGTCATGTCTCTCCTTGGACATGCTTTCACATGTTGAAGAAACTTGTATATTGCTTTTGTTGTTCAGTTTTGGCTGAAATGTGGTGTAACATTAAAATTGATTTATACAATAATCAACACGAAATTTGCAGTTACATGCTTGATATTTGATCTAAATTATGTTACGAAGTCGATTAATATGAACAGGTGATAAATTTTGTTCTGGGATTCATACTCTTGTACATCTTTGTTTTGTTTGTCTTTTAATTTATCATCCGAGTGCATATCATAAATAATATATTGCAGGATATGATTAGGTTATTATGCTATAACAGTTGTCTTCAAAATTGAGTGCAGTCTCTTCTATGAAGAATTATCTTTTGGGCTGTATTGTTTGCTTCCATAGTCCTTTTAAGTGATGTGCATTTACAGCTTTGAGTGACTAAGGGGGTGAACCAAATGCATCTGGAAGCAGCACTTACCTTTTACACTAGTGAGGGGTGTGTGTTGTACACTTTAAGAAAAATTATTACTTTAAAATTGTGCAGGGGTGACCAGGGACAGGAGATAGGCCCACCTGGTATTCCTGGCCTGCTCTTTGGGCAGGCATATATATATATTCAGGTGGGCCCCTACAGGGGGCTTGGGCTGGCCTATATCTATAGTCTGGTGTGAATTTTCAACAGGGGCTCAACTCTAGAACTGACCGCTTACGGCTTAGTCTAGCAAAGCCCCCTGAAACCCCAAATCATCATTTTAATTTAAGAACTGTTTTTTGGCAACAAAGGCAAGGTTGTTATAATCAAAATAACTATTAGGATGATTCAGATGAAAAGGTCTCAAGAGGTACCATGTGAAGGTTCAAAATTCGAGTTTTGTAAGAGACACCCTAACTACCCTACCATGTAATAGTTGGAAATGAAACTCAAGATCTTATGATTTTATCCTTAGGCTGACTCACGCGAGCTAGACTCTAATCAACACTTTCAGATTAATTACATCCAACTTTATCCTAATGATCATGATTTTTGGTTACCCAGTTCATCCTACACAATTACATCCTTATTGAACCCAATAATTGATATTGCTATTTGTTTGTTTTTTTAATCCCAATCGATATTGTTATTTAAAAGCATCAAGTTGTGGAGGATAGAACTTTGAGAAGTCTTCCATCCATGAAACTTTTATTTTATTATTTTTGGTTTACCATAAAATTTTCTCTCGTCAAATTGTTTTATATTCCAATTTAATAATCTCCCTAATTATCCCCAGTATTAAACCTTAATATCGTAGTTTCGAATCTAATCGTTTTCTTCTATGGTATAGTGTGTGAAAAAAAAAGAAAAAAAAAGAGATAAATAGTACAAGTTTTTGTTTTCAATTGAGTAATCCAACCGAAAGAGACAAACAGATCATTTCAAACAGTCAATCAAAAAATATGGTAGTAATGACACTTGTCGGCCTTCAAGAGCAAGTCTTCACTCAAAAAACCAAAAAAAAAACATTTTTCATTTTTTTTTAACTCCAAAAAAGCACTTCATAACCCCACTGGGGTGGTGCACCACTAAACCACAACCGGTTCACCACCGCCTAACCGAGTCAAGAACCAGGACTCGCCACTCAGAACTCAGCCCAAGATTTAACCAACTCATGCCTATCTCCTCCTAACTTCTTTTTTTTTTTTTTTAACACAAACATACATAATTAAAACACAAGTTACTCACTAACATATGATATAGATTACTTACCCAAAAAAAAAAAAATATTTGATATAGACAAGAGATAGGTATGAGTTATAAATTCAGACGTTTTGAATTTAAATTTTGGCAACATTTGGGAATAGGCTATGATGGATAAATTTCTCATGAATATCTTAGTTTTGACCTGGACAATCTGATTTTGACCGAACTGAGAAAGAGATAAATAGAAGTATGCATAAGTTAATTCGAATACCTCTGATCGTTGAATTAAAGATAAAAAAAAATATAGACAACAAGATAGTTATTGACGAATTCATAGTTCACGATCTAGACACAAATACGGTACCATCTAAGACAGAGGCCTGGTAGCAACTGCACTCCCAAATTCACTTATTGAGAGTAAACACTCACTAGTGGGTCAATTAGTAAACCAAAATTTAATTTGAATATGTGATTGATTAGTCGAAAATAAGTTACTAAATTTAGCTGATTATTCGAATTTGTGAAATAAGTAAAATTAGATCTCAATAACATTATTCATCCGAAAAAAGATATTGCACGATCACCCATCTCTAGGGTTGATAATCAAATGAGTCTGAACGGACTTGATTTTTTAAATAAATCTAAATAATTATTTAAATTCAATTCGTTTTAAAAAAAAATCAAGCTTGAACATCAAATCTGAGTCAGACTTGAACATTTACACAAAAATAAATTGAACCTATCGAATTCAAGCAGAGTTCGTCGAGCTCATTTTTTAAACGACTTTAAAAAATTATTCAACTCCAATTTATTTAAAAAAAAATTCAAGCTTGAATGAGCCCAAAACAATTTAAAATCGAGCTGAAGTCTAATAACTCAGTTCGATTGTCAATCTTACAAACTTACGACATAGTCAATTAAGAACTCAACCTTAGGTGAGCCAACTCGTGGCTGAGTCATGACTCAGAACTCAGCAAGATTTGACCCAACTCAGGGCTGTCTCCTTCAAGAATAATGTACTCTCCACGTGGGGGCCTGACAGCAACTATACCCACCAACACTATTCACTACAGAACAAAAGACTACTATCCAATCAGTTGCCGACAACGCACACTCTCACCCCCACCTGCCATCTGAGTTCTGATCCACCCACCGTAATCAATACGTACAATATGTCAGTATAAATATATATATATATATATAGAATATAAAATATATATATATTGTATTCAGAAATGGTTTATTAAATGGATGAGAAATGGCAGGCGCCGCTGAGCAGCGCCGTACACGGTGGTGTAGGGCATACGTAAGCCTGCGTCGTGTTGGAGTAGTCACGTGACTGAAAGAAAGCTCCACCCACTTTGACACGTCTTATCAGGCGGCGGCTCCTGCCTTCTAGTTTCCACCAATCCTTCCACCAGTTTTTCACAAAATTACTTATTACCCCCCCCCCCCTTTTTTTATAAAAATACTTTGAATTTCAAAGGTGTAAGACTCTCTGATAAGCGCCTCCTATTGAAAAAAAAATATAACAAAATATAATTTTTTTATTTTTTTTTTGCTGACATTATTACAAGGAAAATGATGCTATTTTCTCGGAATTTTTGAGAATAAAGAAAAAAAAATCTTTGTTAATCCAACTTTGCTTACTAATCTAAGAAGGGTCAGGATTGATCCTGATGGAGTACGGTATGTTACCAGCTTGGTTGTAAATGTTTTTATTTGAATACCTAACAAATAGAAAATGGAATTTGAAGTTTTCAGCAGCCAATGGGTCCCACTAGTGGTTCCAATTGCGAAAGAGAGGAGGCTGATCAAAATCGGACGGTAGAGATATCATAGAAGACGAAGTAATGAGGGACACAGAATAGCTTGTTGCCTGTTTATTTAAGAGAGGGGTCTTGCCGCCCAGCCGACGATTACGGGAGACTCAGTGGGTCCCTCCCACTTTTACACACAAACACATACTCTCTGTTTGCTGTGCTCTTTTAGCCTCCACCTTGTCTCTCTACAACCTCACTTTCTCTCTCTGAAAAACCTTCCTCATCATCCATGGCCTCTGCTCGTGAAGGACACTACAGAGGAGTGAGAAAGAGACCATGGGGTCGCTACGCAGCTGAGATACGTGACCCATGGAAGAAAACTAGGGTTTGGTTGGGAACTTTCGACACTCCAGAAGAGGCAGCTTTGGCTTATGATGGTGCAGCTAGGTCTCTCAGAGGTGCTAAGGCCAAGACCAACTTTCCGGCGCCGGTGACTGCCACTGGGTTGTCTCTTGATCTTAACTTGCCGTCTGATCGCCGGTGGACTTCGCCCTCCGGCCGTCTTGTTATTGGAGAGCTTCTTCAGACCGGTGTGCTTAAAGACGTGGGATTTGACGGTGCTGACTCTTCTGTGAACAATGACCGTCGTGTTGCAGTGTCCGGTGAGGTTCCGGTGACGGAAAGTGAAGGTCCGGCGAAGTATTTTGGGATTGTGAGACGTGGGTTACCCATAGACTTGAACGAGCCGCCACCTTTGTGGCTCTGACTGAACATAAAGGTGTATGCATAATCACGTAACGGCGTCGTTTTGGGCTCCCTATTCTCTGCTTTTAACCCTTTTTTTTTTCTTCCCATTTCTGATGCTATTTTATGCTTTGAGAGGGGAGAGAGAGAGAGACAGAGAGAGATGTATGTGAAGATCATTATGAAGAATATCATCTCAGTATATATATTTCTGGAACTTCGTTTTTTTATGGAACTAAAACCCATTAGATCAGTCGTCTCCATTCCTGTTCTTTGTATCAGTTAAATACATACAGAACTAAACTTATCCAAACTGGCACATGTGTGTGTGTGTGTTTGTGTTTGGGGGGGGGGGAGGGTCTGTGTGGAAGTAGAAAATATGGTGAGCTGTGACAGAGAAAATGGCGATGGATCATACAGTTTTGCTACCATTACTATTTACCTTGCCCCACTTATCCATCCGTGATGCTGCTATTATTTTTTATATTCATCAACTGGGAATGAAAAATCTCTCTCTATATAAAAAAGATTTAGTTTTTTTTTTTTTTCGTATTTTAACTAATAAAAGTGATCTATTTTTTCCCACGAATCAAAAAAATCAAATATACATATCAGTACGTCTATTTAATTATTTCTCGTAATCTATTCTCAAATAATTTTTTTTTTAATGATTAATGATGTTTAGATTAACGTACGTGTATTTTAATTAATTTATGTTTAAAGCTACTTTGAAAAAGAGAGAGGTGGGAGTGTAAAAGATAAGTTACTGTGAGACATATGAGAATGAGAGGACAGAACAGAGAAGCAAGCGTGTGCAAGCAGTGAAGTAGTTTTCTGTATTTCCCTTTTGGGTTTGGAAGCATAAAGCTTTAGCTGGTTTTGATAGCTTTTTATCAGGTTAAGTTTTTCATTGAAATGGAAGATTCACTTGGCATCAATGGCGTGCTATGCTATCTGTTCACTTCTGAACAACAAACAGGGTATAGGGTGGTCCAGTATTTTGGTCAAAATGTTAAATTTATAAATTTTTAATGTTAAATTATAAATTTTAAGGTATAAAATAGGAAAAATTATATCTAGTTCCTTAAATTTGATGGAATAACAGCTAGACCCTCTCTTATATTGGAAATAACACTGATCTCCTTAGGTCAGTCACGTCGTTTGTTTTGTCTAACAGAAATAAGAAAAAGGTAAATTACACAAGACCCCATTGAACTTAGGGTCATTGGCATATCATCACCATATATTTTAGACTGCAAATGTTACAGAAATCGTTTATTTTAATGGAGCGGTAATTACATGTGCTAATTAAGCATGTGTTATAAAAATTAAATTATTAATTTTAATCTTCATCTCTCTCTCTCCCCCAACCTGCAAATTTATTTTTAACACATCAAACAAATTTCTTTCTCAAATTTGAGATTATTTTTGAACTCCTTAACCCAAAATTAGCTAGACCTAATCTCCCTTTTGAAATTTTAACAAATTTTCTAAAATTTTGATTTTTAAATTTTCAAATCCTAATAGGTTTTCGTCACCACACACAGACACACATCCCCCACTCGAGTACGACTTCTAAACACTCCAATACACTGAACTACGACCTTAAAGCACAACCCAAACCTCAATTGAGGGAGAAATGATTGTTTATTATGTAACCCATAACACAACCCAAACCCAAATTTCTCTCTCTTCAACTTATTTTTTTCACCTCCACCCTTCCCTTCTAGAGTAGGCAAGTAGCAGAGTTTGAAGAAAGCAGAAGAGATTAAAGAAAAAAAAATAATCCATGGAGTGTCTGAAATTTGGAATGAATGACATTACAGAGAAAATTAAAAGACAAATGAAGAGTATTTTAGTCTTTTTACAAAAATCGCTAGGTTGTCATGATTTATACTTTATTTATAAGTAAGAAGAGATTAAGTGTCTGCAGCTGACCCTAAGTTCAAGAAAACTCTGTATTATTCACCTATAAGAAAACGAATATTCATTAGTCAGTTTTGTTATATCCAACCATACAATGCCATGTCATGCAATTCTAAGACACAAAAAATAAATGAAAAAAATTTACTAAATTAGTGAAATTGATTTTCAAAAAAAAAAAAAAAATCTAATTTACTCTATTAATAAATTTTTTTTTATACCAAATGTCAAACTAAATCTAATTAATTTTTAATTAAGTTAAATCTAAGAACAGGTCAAATTCTAATTAATTTTATTCTTAAATCAATACAATATCTATAATTTAATTGACAAGATTTGATCTGAATTTGAGATAAGTATAATTTAAATGACTGTCCTAATTAAAATAATATAATCATTATACAAATATATTTTATTATTATTGATCGATATCACTACATACCAAGGATCATGTGGTACCAGAACATTGAATATTTTCTCCAGAAATAGGTGTAAACAGATATAGTGTAGACGTCATCATGTAGATGTTCTGGGCGCGTGACTTGAAACATGTTAAGGGCGCGTGGAATATATGCCGGCTTTTGAATCGCTTCCCCTCTCTCTCTCCTCGGAAACTGATGGGTGCTTCTACTTCCCCACGTATTTTATTTTAAATTAACATAAACTATCAATATTATAACTCAAATAAAAAAAAATTAACATAAATTATCAATATTTAGTTTACAGCCTTTCAATTGTGTTCATTTGGTCTCTAAGATTCTTAATTTGTATCTATGTAATTCAATTGTAAACGTCTGTTAAAAAATTATTAATTTCTTTGATCACACGCTAATTATGTGGGAATTTTAGATATCAAATTGATACAAAATTAGGAACCATGTGATTATAGGTCATCAAAACTGTTGTCACGATTTTCTGACGAACGTTTGAGATTGAACCACGTACATACAAATTAAGAACCTTAAGGACTAAATAAAAATAATTGAAAGATTAGAAACCAAATATACACTAATTGCATACTTTGAAGACTAAAAAAATAATTTACCCTTTAAAAAATTTATAAATCGTTAGTCGTGAAAACAATTGAATAAAATGACATAATAAAATAAAAATACTTTATTCATGTCACCTTGTCATTTTTTTTAATCAAACAACCAGCATAACCATTTTATTAAATAGAAAAATTGAGATTACAATCAATTAAAAGTAAAGCCTTACGTTCGGGAGGAGAATTTGGGCATCAAAAGAGTGAGCCCCGATACTATATAAAGACTGTGTCTAGTGTTTTTTTTTAATGATCGTACAAGATGTTGATAACAAAATTTTGATATTATACGTTTTAAAAACTCTTTTGAATATGTATGTTATTCCGATCTTTATATTATAAATTTTTTGTTTACATATTTATTCGAGAACCTTCCGAATTGCATGAATCGGATAACTATCAAATTTTTATAAGTCAATGTCTTTAATCATTCCTAAAGTTAACCTACCGTCTTCCCAAATATTCAAGTGTAACATTGACGATGACTAATAAGAATAATAATTAAGAGGATTTGCCTTGTGGAGGGTGTCTTTTCGAGGTCAAATGTTTAATTTTTTTAAGGGACAAAAAATATGATTAGTTGATAAGACGAATTTTATTTGTTTAGACAAATTGATTTATGTATTCAGAGTTTATCTTTGATTCTATTTGAATTTACGAATCGGACTAATATAAGCGCGTCTCTATTTGTCAGGGTAGAGAAGAGAATTCCCCAAAAGAGGAAAAAGAATGAGATGGTCACCAAATGGTAGTCGTTATTAAATTGGTCAAAAACACTCTAAATTCTCCCATTAAGACTTCATATCACCCGACCAAGTCATATACTCGAAGCAAGCAACAGCACAAGGCACTTTGACTACACTTTGGTACTCAATATTTATACATAATTTGGCTTGTATACTTGTAAATTTCGATTGTTTTTGGTAGAAAATTTGAGGGTTAATTCCAATACGTATTCTTTTTTGATAAGCAATAATATTTTTTCACTACAAGGGAAAGGGGACGGCGGACTTGATCCTCCTACTTGTCACTCTATTATAGAGTGTTCCAAGCATCCGGTAGGACATCGTTTCTGATTCAAATACACATTCTTGTAGTTAATTAAGTTTAAATAAAAAAGTATCTCTAAGACGGACAAGATAAGTGAGAATTCATACCAGTGAATTTAGAGATTTTTCTCTTGACTTTTTGACGGTGATGAAAACGTTTTCTGATAGGCCTTTTTTTTAAAATAATTTTTACTGTGATTCAAACATCCACGATAAAGGAAAAAGGCCAAACCAATTCAAGAATCTTATTTTCTGTTTAGTTTGTATATCTGAAATTGTTTTTTGTTTTCAGAAATTGTTTGTAGAAAAAAAAATTGTTTGGTCAGTTTTTTTTTTTTTAAATTGAGAACAAAAATTCGATAAATTTAGAGAACAAATTTAAATTATTTTATGTGCTTTTGAAAACAATCTTTTTAGAATTTAGAAAATACCACAATCAAGTCCACCACAACCCACCACCACCCTTCCACCAACACCATGACACCACGACCACCATATTTTTATTTTTATTATTTTTTGAATTATTGTTCAAATAAATTTTAATGTGTTCTTATTATATAGAATTGTTTTGGTATCATATAACTAAATAAGTTCAGTGATAAAAAAAAGTATTAAAAATAATTTTCTAAAACTCTTTTAAAAAATAATTTTTAAATATTATTTTTTCAACCGTAAATCAAATAGGACCTTAATCTTAGTTTCGATTTTTCCCAGATGTGCCAAAACCTCCTTTAGATGCATTACATAAAATATAAGAAATCTTGGACGATGAAGAAAATATAATTTTTTTTTGAGCAAGTAAAACTTTTGCAATGCATTACAAAAAAACATTTCAATTAAAGTTTCACTAGTCTAAGTAGGATTTCCACCCATACTCGATTTTAGATACAATTAAAGCCACCATGACCCCACATAAAAGTGATGACATCACAAATAATTTTTCTTCTAATGTCAATTTTTATTCTTAGCTAGGTAAACAAATTTGAATTGTTAATTGACCCATTTTCTAAGACTTATATATAATAAAAAAATAATATTTATCTCATCATCTAATTTGAAAAGGGCAGCTAAAATAAAAGTACAAATAAAAAACTAAAAGGATCATGTTCATAATACAAAGAACATTATGATATGCGGGGTATTTTTTGAAAATATTAAATGCGTATTATTGTCGGTTAACAAGTTTCTCTCGTTGAGACTTGGTAGAGGGTTTAACGAACCTAACCAATGGATACTTGTTGTTGACCTAATTAATTGAAAGAAGTTATTGTGCCTTCACCAACACCTGTCAGTTTTGATGCAACAGGAAACGTTTAGATATAACAATTATTATTTTTAATAAAAATTTTAGAACGATTCGGTGGCTGACTCTAACTTTTAGTTATTCAAAGATCTCAAAGCTCAATTCTTTTGTACATATCCTAAGAGTCAGTCACTTTTGTCCTCGTGCTCTAACTTAGTAGTTGTTGGCTTAAGTTTGGACACTTTGTAGTAAAAAAAATTAATATTTTTAATAATTGGATATTATAAAGGATGTTAATGTAATTTTATTATTTAATTTCTGACCAAAAAATATGGACTGAAATCAATTCAAAATAAATCCGAAGTTGAATGGAAAATCAAGGCTGGAGAATCAAAGTGGCTGGATATGGATAAAAAATGTCAGAAACCTCTTCACTGACTTGTGGGCTATTGATAGGAAGAGAGAGAGAGAGAGAGAAATAGACTAGTAAAACACGCAAGTCCCCACTTCTCTCTCTCTCTCTCTGTGTCTCTCCTCACCTAATAAAGCGTCAGCAGTACCCTCAAACAGCTGCAGTTGCCGCAGCAGCCAGAAAAGTCCACAGATTCTTCAGATCTTGCAGCTGTTCCTTGATCCCCACCCCCCCACCAGCCAGCCGTCATTTCCCTTTTTTATATTTTCTAATTTATGTATAATATAATGCCTTGTTTGGTAGAGCGGAAATAAGAGTAGAAAGATAATACCATTCTTTTTTGAGAGAATTATGTTCATAACTCTTGAGATTTATTAATTAATTATTTTGTATCAACGTAACACTTAAATTCTTTCTGGTAATTTTAATTAGTAAATTATATTTAGACTTCTTAAAATTTTTATATATGTAATATTTAGACCCTTTAAATTTAAAATATTATACTTAAATAAAAAATATATCAATCACATAAAAGATACCAAATATTTTGAATTTTATAAATAAAATTTATGTTTTATTATATCATTTATTAAAATAAAAATTCAATTTTATCTTTAAAAAATAATAATTAGTATACAATTATACTATTTATTAAAATAAAACTAAAGAATCAAATTGTAATAGACACAATATCTTCTATTTTTAATTGAGGTCATATACTCGTTTAATAAATTTTGTTAGTTCTGTAACAAATAAAGGGATTAAGTTTAATATTTAACATTTAGGGAGTTTAAGTGTTATATGCTTACAAATTTTAGTAAATCTGAGTATAATTTATTAGTTGATATACTGGTGGATATTAACGGTAGAGGTCTAATTGTTACGCACGAATAAATCTAAAGGAATAAGTATATAATATTTTAAAAATCAAGAAGTTTAAAAAATTAAGTAATAAATTTCAAATAGTCTAGATGTACTACTTCCCTCTTTTTTTTGTTGTTATTGAACAATTTTTAAAAGATTGAGCCAATTTGGATCAATTATTATAAGGATAAACTCCAAATAACTCTAATATTTCACAAATCACTCGTATCAGTTAAGCTTCGAAGGCACTAATGAGAGTCAAACACTTGACATTTACAATTACAATTCATTTATGTCAAACCCCATTTCGGTAAGCTACCTATTAGTAGAGCTGATAATCGACTTGAATTTTGTGAATTTGAGTCAAATTCACAAAGTTTTTTTTTTAAACGAGCATAAAAATTGTTTAAATAGAAAAATAGTTGAATTCGAGCTCAGCCCAACCCAAAATGAGCTCAGTCGAACCTGAGTAACTTAACTATTGTATATACAAACGAACAGAATTTTGTGAGCTCGAGTCAAAATTTTTTAACCGATTTATTCGGCTTAATTATCAGCCCTACTCGTGGGAGTAACCATACCTCTTATTTTACTTTCAACTTACCACAATTTAACTTGGGTAAAGTTTATATATTTTATTTTTTATTTTTAAGATAAATTGTCACAATTAAATTAACACATGATCAATGATCCATAATAAATTTGGATATAATAACAATCTGGTACTAATGATACCATGAATATGCCAAAGGTTAAACTCGGTAATTCGAGTCGGGCTCTCCTAGATCGGGAGCCTAGTTCGCTTTGGATGCCCATGGATCTTTAGTTGAGACCCCGAACTCCCTGCATCTGCATTTCAAGGATGACAGCGTAGAAAATATCTGGCTCCCACCAAACACCACTTCAATAGCAGCGATCGCTTATCCCTGCAAGAGAATCGCAACTACCCCAACACTCTCCACAAACCGTTGTGGGATTGTAGCAACCATTACAATGAGAAGCAAAGGTCACGCCAAGGATCAAGTGAAGTTCAGGACCAACTATAAATAAGAGATATAATTCCTCGTAATAAGGACAAGTCATTGTAGCCTAATTTAATAATTTTGTATAAATTTTCCTTTATTAATATATTTTTCAGGTGTAAGAGATTCTCTTTAGAGTGGATTGACCAAACTCTCAGACTGATAAAATCACTATAAAATCTTTTATATGTTAAGCCCATTCTCCTAATCCAACTCTTAAGGGCTTAGAAGCTCAAATTTAATTACTTAGTGCTCACTAATTCCCCACCTCCGCTTTATCGTGCCAGACTCGTCATTTTCATCAGGTACCAAAGTGCTCTCAATAATAAAATATACATACAAGATACATAATGTGCTGATATAAAATAATTAAAAATGACGGAAAGAGCAGGGGAAAAAAAAAGGTAGAGGGACCACATGAGTTGGCACTCCTTCATGTTTGTTTTATTTTTAGAAAAAAGTTTGTCTTGTTTTCGGATTTTAATCTTTTTTTTTAATAAATTAGGAGTTTTCTTACATTTTCAAAAGATTGGCCTAATCTTCTTACTCACATAAATGCCCCATATAAATATCAATGATATGATCCAATGATTTTTGCTTTTATATCAGATGTCGTATTTGTAAATGTCATATATTTTTTTTTATTTGACATAAATATGTATTGAATAAGAGTATTTTAGTCTTGTGTAATTTTTTTTTACTTATATTAGAGCTATTTAATAACTTTCTTAATCCTTGTGCAAAAACCTTAAACGACAGATATTTAAGAAGGGAGGGAGTATAATTGTAAATGTATGATATATTTATATACATATAAAAAACAATTGTTAAATCGTAATAATTACAATGTATGCAAAAAGGTTTAATGCAATTAAAATGAATGTAAAAAAATAAGTTTTTTTTTTGTTTTTTACTATGACATAAAAAAATTAAAAATAATCTTGCGGCTAAATACGCTATATGATACTAAAATTTAAGTATTTATTATGTAATATTTTTATTTTAATTAGCAATTTTTTTGTGTAAATATGCAATTTAAAGTTAAAATGAACAGAAATAAAATAAAATAAAATATAAAAAAGAGATACATGTGGATTAATAAGATTTTATGGAACTAAAAAGTTCGTTGGTTGAGTTTTGTCAAACATGAAAGGTTGTGTAGAAAACATAATATTTTGGGTTTTTTTTTTTTGTGTAGTGAGTTGTTCTAATTTATGAAAATAAAAATCCTGTCTTTTTATAAATTTATAATTTAAAATAAAATAATACACTTATATATATATGCTTGAATAAAAAAAAACAGATATAAATTAGTTTTTATTTTTATTTTCCAAATTTACGGTTTGTTTCAAACGAAGAGGGGTCAGATTTTCATACCACCGCGTCTAACGTGGCAGACTGGTGTCTGAACGGTCCCCGCAAACACGTCTCGAGTCACGAGCCGTATGAAATGTCGGCAACAGAAGCGTCACGGAAGTTATACATTATACGTGTTTCGGTTTTTCTGTTGTGTTTGTGTCGTAGAAACTCCGTCGTAGATGTCGGTTGACGGCGGCGTCAAACCCCGTTAGCGTTGACGGTCTCCTAATGAGGGTGCAGAGGTAGCTTCCCCCACAAGTTCAATCATTGCAGTTCTTTAACGGCGCCGTTACTTTTGGACCTCAACGTTTTGTCATTATGAGTCCTACGCGTGTCAAAGGTGTTGGGCCCCCACCGCTTCGTGTTGAAACAATCATTCACTCGTAATTAATTATTATTTGATGAATCGTGTAAAGTATATATTTATTATTATTATGTTTTCTTGTTCAAACTAACATTTATTATTTTTTCAAATTTTAAACGGGCTAGAGTAAATCGAACTAATTTAAAAACATGTACCTTTAGAAATAAGAGTAGTTAGTTTTTAGAGAGCATAAGAAATATTGAACCTAAGATATTTTGCTTGTAAGAAGGTGGATTTGACCACTTAACCCTTCTTAAGGGTTTATCAATTTTTATTTTATTTATATCTAATTTATTTATTAATTATATACAATTGGTGATATAAGAAAAATTTATGCTCCGTTTGATAAGAATGATAGAAATTAGAAAGGATACACTGTATATCCTTCAAAAATTAAAAGTAGAAATGATATACACTTTTTTTACTTTGTATTTGGTTGAATGGATAGAAAATAAAAATGACCAATTTTTTTTGTCTAATATTAAGGTTGACAATCGAGTCATATCATGTCAGATTCGTGTTGAGTCATATGATTATGAGTTTTTTATATTTCTTGTTCGCATGTCAGATCATTTTCAAGTTCATATGGAGTTTTAATCAAGTTTGTGTCATAAAATTTGTGTCGAGTTCGAGTCGTGTCATCGTGTTAAATTGAAAATTTTCACCCCTAATTAAGATGAAAAAATTATTATTTTTAATTTAAAATTTTATTTTATTTTATTTTTTAAAATATATATATAAACACAAATAATTAATTTTTCATCCACTTTCCTTAATTTTGAAGGAAAATTAACCCATCTACTTTTTTAATCTTCCTATTTTTCTTCTTTACCAAACATGATATTTTATTTATTTTTTCAACTTTTCGTTCTTCTATTTTTCTATCATACCAAATATACCATTAAATTCCTCAAATTTCGTATCGTATTAACGAATTAGGGTATGGTACCAAAAAAAAAAATTAAGCATCCTAATACTTACTATTTTTTGGGTGTACATACATTACTTTTTTGGTAAATTTTATTATCTTTTGAGTTACCCTCGAGTTTTTGGTAAAATATAAAAAAATTTACTCAAATTTATCGCTTTAAACCTGTAATTATCTCGAATAAACCATCAAATCGATTCACCTAAAAACTTTTGAATCAAAGTGAGGCTACTACACCACAAAAGTATTGACAAGTGTGGGCTGGGCCCCCGCTGTTTTTTTGGGCTATGGCTAGTAGAAATTCGAAATGAATGATTGAAAGAGAAACATGATGAGTTAATGTCTTCTCTCTTGCCATAATTTAAGGGAAACTTTCCAAATATATTTGTTTATTTACAAAGTTTTTATTTAATTAATCCAAAATCCAATCATAATCCATTTATTCTCCTAATTGATAGATTGGGTTTGTATGCACTAATAACATATTAGTATTGCTCCGGCCAGATTATATTTTAGTAAGGTTCTGATATAGGGAAGCACAATAGAAATCATATTGTTTAGATATAACGACTTATGTTGTAATATTTTATGCATAGTAATTTTTTATTTATATTTTTATTCTTTTAATCACAGTAAATATATTAATCAATCTATAAATTTTCTGTTATCACCTTTAGTAAAAATGGAAGACATAAATCCTTAAATTATTGCTAAAAAAATTTATTGCATACTTTTAAATTGGGTTGATAATCGAATCGAGTTTTTTTAATTTGAGCCGATTCTATTCAATTTATTTTTTTAAATAATATTAAAAAATTATTTAAATTCACCTTAATTTTTTACCGAATTCGAATTAAGTTCTATTGAGACAGAGATTGAATCGAACTTCAATAATGTAATTTAATTATTTACGGCTAGATGGGAGAGAATATTAAAATAATTAAAAAAAATAATTGTTAAGGAGCTGTCACCTCATGAGGCAACAACTTTCCACTCAAAACCGGGTGGGAAAGAGAAGCAGCCGCCCCACCTAACCCTCTCTCTCTCTCGCTGTTAAACGTCACTTCCTCTCTGTATGTATACGTGTATCTGTATACGTCTCTCTCTCTCTCTCTCATGCCCCGTCGGCTGTTGTTCTATTCATTTGGTCTTCGCTTTTGTCTTGGTGGGTCCGAACGTGGCGCCGAAAGGAGGGACCCAAGGGCTTTCTCTCTTTCTTGTGAGATGGGGTAGGTCCCACCCCACAACCGTTTGCCCATACTCAGCCGACTCGCCGTCGTAACTGTCTGTCCTAATCCGACACGTCACCACGAGTCATGGCTACTTTGCGCCGACGCATTATAAAAATCAGACTTAAAACCTAAAACTAGGTTGATTTGGGCAGGTGTTTACTGGCAATGCAACAATACTTTATACAATAGCATGAGAACCCCTTCCCCTAAAAAAAAAAATTAAATTATAGTGAAAATTCTAAATTGCCCTTTACATTCATCATCCATAATTTCCAAATATTTTTTTTTATGGAGAAAAAAGAAAAAGAAAAGCACCTTTGCCACAAATAGTGGGGCATGAATAAAATAAAGCTGCTGTTATATTCAAAAACAGAAGGCAAAATCTTCACCCTGATTTGGACTACCAAGAAGTGGGACCCAAAAAAAGCGGCAGCCGCGCTTTCACTCCCAACTCCCAAGGTCCTCGTCCACGTGGGCCCGCCAAGCTGTCCCCCCGACCTAACTATTCGAATCAATTTTCCAAAAACTCAAATTAAAATATTAGGAGATCGGACGGCATTCCCAGTCAGCTCGAATCTCGAGAGACGACTCAGTCAACACAGGTTTTTATCCTCTACTTATCCCACTCTCGCGCGTGGTACGTTAAGGAGCGTGGGTTATTCCGTCCTATTGTCCCCCAAACAATTTATGAATTTCTTTGTTACCTCCGGCACTTGGAAAATGTTATTTATATACTTAATTTATTGATTTTATTTAATGATTTGATTTATCATAGTCATAACTCCCTCAGTGTTGTATTCAATACTGTCTCTCTTAAGTCCAAAATAAAAGAGGAAGATTACGTTAGATAGTCGAGATTCAGTGTAAAACTTTGTTCGATCCATCGTGATAAGTCCAAATAAGTCAAGTTTAAATAATTGGAAAATAAAACTTAGTTTGGTATGTATCATTATCATCAAATTAATAGTGAACTCTAAAGGTGGTAATCTTTATTAATTATTTATTAATTCATTCATAAATTGATGATTTAAGTATTTATATTAATTAATGCGAGTTTAAAATAAATTAGATAATAACATTTAATTTAATTAAACGAATTAAAGTGAATTATACATGAGTACCCATTGGGATGATACTTATCTTATTATTAAATAACAAACTAATAAATTTGAATACACACATAAACTATTACACTTAAAATACTACATAACACAAATACAACAATGAACCCTAACTAAATAGTGGAGCTCACTGTCAAGTCAATTGTAAAAAAAGATTAGGTTAGTAAATAAAATCGAGAAATTATGTCCAAGTAGTATTACTCTCTGCTCCTATGTCTGTGATTTGTGATTCAAAAAAATCATTTTTATCAAATTTTTACATTTTTTAGTCTTATGTTACCAATTTAATGTTAGATTTATAGTCTTATTGGTCAATATTAGATATTTAATAAATAAGTTGCATTATGCAAGATGGTAAAATAGAGAAAAGAATAAGGATATTAGCATTCTAGTTTTATAAGCTTCATGAAAGCCTTTCATGCAAGAAAAAGAGTGGCTCCACTTCCCTAATAAAAAGAAATAAAGAAAACTTGCCATTACCTTTAAAGATAAATATATAATTTCCAAACAGATGATTACAAACACATGTCTTAATCAAGGATAACAATCTTGCAATTGTGTCCTTAATCCCCTATAAATCTATGTAGTTTTAAAAGAATGAGAAAAAGTCACTCCAATGATGTGATTTGATGATACTCCTAGATTTTTAATATAAATGTACAACAATGAGGTTTTAGCCCTGAGGTTTTCAACGAAATCATATTCCTCTATGTGTGATAGCTTTAAAATTAACTCTAAAAATAGATGAGAGATTTACGAATGAAAGAATATAATTCACAAAATGAGATATATAAAAAGAGGACAAAAACTTATAACAAGGTTAAAAGAATCGGCGATAACCAACTAAGCTAGTTTCAATTGGTTCTTAAATTTATTTGGTCACTATTTAGAACTGTTACAGGAGAGAGGATGGTAAGATTTAAATTTGTGAATCCAACGACGAGTTGCAATGACTATTATGCCAACCGCTGATCCGCCATAATTTTATATCTTTTACTCTTGAAATTATGATAAGTTTTTCTTGGCCAATATAAACTACATTCCACGTACTTTTTGGGTTCGGCCTAATATTAAGACTCCAATCACCACATTAAAAAAAAAAATGCCTTTAAGACTTTTTGGAATGGTTAGTGATTAATTATTTTAAAAAGGGGTTAATGATATATTTTATTCCCTTAATCTGTAATAAACTACTCACAACTTTGGCACCAATGTAAAAGTAAAAGATCTAAATTGAGAAATAATGGGCATACCAAAAAGAAAAAAAAAATTCATAAAATATCATGAGAAAAAAGCAGCTCAAAATATAAACAAACAATTTAAGTGACGCCTAAATTGTAAATAAACAATTAAGTGATCCCAAAATGTAAATAAAGAAAATGGAGCCATCCAGCACAATACGTGACAGCGAATTTCCATATCAAGTACGGTCAAACTTAATGCACTATCCGTACTCAAACGTGGCATTACCTACAGCGATCTCACCTCCGAAACAGAGCTTCACAACTTTCAGACCAACTCCGGTGAAACACCGGCGAAACTCACAGAGAGGGAGAGGGAGAGGGAGGGAGAGAGAGAGAGGGAGAGATAGAGATTATAAGTAAATTGAATGAT
Organism: Ilex paraguariensis; assembly: GCA_963454935.2. Classification (NCBI taxonomy): domain Eukaryota; kingdom Viridiplantae; phylum Streptophyta; class Magnoliopsida; order Aquifoliales; family Aquifoliaceae; genus Ilex; species Ilex paraguariensis. The sequence goes on from CAUOFW020008168.1 coordinate 886,400, forward strand.
AAAAATTGTTGATTTCACCTAAAAGGTTACATTGATCCATGTCCACATTCAGGCAATACATCGTCATCAACAACAGGAATAAAAATCTCTCGATTTCTCTCTGCTGCAAAAAAAGAGGGATCAGCTCTGTATTCACATACAGCGGTGATCGTCGATCCGATCGCACAGTAAAAAAGATCACCGTAAGCTCTTACCGTTCGTATTATCCATTTTTCTTCGAGTTTGAAAGAAAATCACAACTAAAAAACAATAAAAAAGGCGCTAAAATTTAGTTCCGATCACCGGCGGTAATCAGAGTCAGGCATCCTCCGGCTGTGGAGGTTTGTTGAGATCTATATCGAGGAAACTGTTGTGAGGCTTGAGATCGTTGCGGTTCAAATCAACAATCGAGGACGCTTCCGAATCGCTCCGGACAGCACTGCTGTGGAAGTGATCGAAATTTGGCATCCGACGGTGAGGATCATAGGCTTGGTTAATCATTCCAGGCCGTATAATTGCATCGAAATAGAACATCTGAGTTACCGCGGGTGGCGTAGTACCAGGAAAACCTCCGGTTATCGGAGAAACATGTAACTGCTGGTACGGCTGAAACGGAAACTTCACAGCACCGCCAAATCCACCGCCGAGGTTGAGATCCAGCGCCGGCGAGTCTACCATGAGAGCCGGCGAAAAACCCTCACGACTGGAGGATTCCACGGTACTGCTCTGACTCGGACTCCGATTATTGTTATTATTTTTCATCTTCAAATCATCTTCATCAGGTAAAAAGAAATTAGTTTTTGCCTTAGTGCCGCGAAACTCCCTGGCGGCGGTGTCGTAGGCTTTGGCAGCATCCTCCGCCGTGTCGAAAGTACCAAGCCACACGCGGCTCTTTTTCCGGGGATCTCTGATCTCCGCCGCGTATCTGCCCCATGGCCTCTTCCGTACACCCCTAAAATGCAACTCTTTCTCACCTCCTTTCCCTTTCAAATCTCCACCCACCTTATCTTTCGGTGCCACAACCACCATTATGGATAAATATTAAGGTCTGATTGAAAAATAAGGGTAAAGATTTGAGGAAAAAGAAGGCAGTGATGGTGGTTATATAGGGGCGGAGGAGAGAGAGACGTGGGTGTGAAGGATACAGTCAATGGAGTGTTTGACCGATAAGGGGGCAGCCGCCCTACGAGGGCGATTGGGTGGCAATTTATTAGTATTGTGGTCCATGAGGGGTGTCGTGGCAGGTAGGCGTTGGCGGCGGCTTTCAATATTTACTTAGAGACGGATTGACACACCTTCCTTGCAAATATGGCGTAACAAACTTTTGGTGGACTTTAATAAATTAATATTTCTTCTATTTCTAAATATTCATCATTTAAAATTTTTATATAAAAATTAAAAAAATTATTAAATAACTCTAATATAAATAAAAAATAATTGTATAAAATTAAAATACCCTTACTCAATAAATATTGAGAAGGAAAGAAATATGAAAAACACTTAACCTCCACTAAATCTAATGCATTCAAAAGTTAAGGATAAATTTAGAAAAAAAAATATTAATTATATTTTGTTTTCATTAAACAACAGATATTATAGAATAAAAAAATTATGTAAAACGAAAAATATTTAGAAATTGAGAAAATAAAACATTAGTGTTACATCGTTTCTTTATTTTTTTACAGTTTGGGAGAAATTTAGTGAGAAAAAAAGTGTAACTTATGAAAGCCACCCGCCAATCCTATACACACTACTTGTTAAATCAATATAAATTTAACACTTATTTAGTGATTTGAGTGTAGTTTTATCTAGTTCAAATGATTAATGAGTTAACTTAGCAGATATGTGAAATAAACGAATCAATCTCATGTTTAATATATAACTTCGTTTTCAACCAGTTTAATCTATTAACAGTGATACTATAAATTTAAAAAAAATAAAATAAGTCTCTCAACCTCTACTTCATCTCACGCATTCCATCTCTTAGATTTATTCGAATTTAGTGTTTATTTTTTATCTTTATTTTTGTATTTAGTTATTATTTATTGTTATAATAAACAAGTCAAACATACATAATGTGTGGAGAGTTAATAATTTTTCGTGTGAACTTGAAATACTCTAATCGATTTTCTTATTTAACGGGGTGATACAAGTATTATGTTGGGTAAACCGTGTAATAAATGAGTCGTATTCGAGTATGATATTTGAACTCATTTATATAAAGAATGAAGTGTTTTTTTTTTATATAAAATCGTTATACTCGACACAATTGCCGGACCTACTCAAATATGAATTTTATGACAATATATTTTCTAGTAGCACATCATATAATTCACAATATTTTCAATCTCTCTCATAATAATTATACCAACCCTATCCTTACTCCCACTTTCACCCCCACCCCACCCTTGACTTTAGAATTACTGAAAATTTATTTATTATTATGTTAAATTAAGTAAGATAAAAAATTTAAAGTTAAAATAATTTTGTGAGAATAGTTATACAACCCACATGAAATAATTGAATTTAATGAAATTCATGCATTATTATTAAATAATTTAATATTATAAAACTTTAATACTTGATAAGAAAATGTATTAGTGGAGAATTTAGTCGGAATAGGTTTTTAGGGAAGTTGAGAACGGCTAATAAAAGTGAGAGATTGTCGTGTGTAAATATAATTTTATTAAAAAAATTAAAAATTTTAAATAAATTTTTTTAAAAATTTAAAGTTCAGCCAACTAAAAATTATGTCGATGAGAGGTGGGGGGGGGGGGGGGGGAATTCGTGATTTGCCACGTGGGTTGCGGCACTCTTTCTTTAACCCTTTTGAACCGGTCGTTCGGTGGACAAGAAGCAATGAGAGAAAGACACGTATTGGTGTTTAACTATGCGTGTTGGAATCTTAACCCAAAGCCGGAAAGCCCGCCCACGGTCTTGGCTAAAAACAACAAGGCTGTATTAAAACCTCGTCCCACAAATTATTGCCCCACGCTCACACTTGTCTGCTGCTTTGCACGGGCTCAAATATAATTAATTTTACTTTTATATTTGGATTTTAGAAAGTAACTGTACAATAATAAGCTTACATCATTATTGGCACGACCTTAAGCGGCTCAATACCCCCGCCCAAGTTGACATGTGAATAGATATAGACGTTATGAAACTCAAAAGACGACAAGAGAATAATAGCTCAGAGGAGCCGAGGGTAACTTCTTGAACTCTATTAAAAAGGATGTGACTGTTCATTAATGAGAACTTAAGTGATTATGATAAGATTATTAATGAGCTTCTGTATCTTCGGTACCCAAACTGACAGTCATCATTGTAAAACATTAATGGTTATTGTACTGATCATATATCCTCGAGAAAACCTTAGGTACTATTTTTCGAGCATTAAACACTCAGGAATAAGTGTCAAACACCGATCAAATGGACTTAAATAACCAAGGATAGAGTCATAAGTGTTTTTCGTGCCTGACCAATCATCTTATCGCCTGAGTAAATCAGACAAAAGAATCTGAGTGAAAAATACTTACTTTGCATAGATAAGAATGCAACTCATTAAATATTGAGATGAAACTCAAAACTCCTGCGCTCATTGGTAGTTCAAGTATAAATATTCTTCAAAAATGATGAACAAAGGCACGCAAACGAAACTGAAAAAAATACTGTGCTAAAAGCCTTCAACACCTACGGAACTTAAGCTTCGAAATAGAACAATCAGGTGTTTACCCGACTCCTTTTCTAATCTTTTAGTTGTTTCAAGTTCATCATTTAGAGAATCACTATCTATAATCATTACAGGAAATCTTCCGTGCAATTATCGTCACATGATATTTTATTAAATAATAATAAATAATCAAGACAAATGAATCTCATATTGAATAGTGAAGGTAATTGGTAGCTATAGAATAGTGTGATATACTTCTTTGTAGGGTTATCAAAATTCGATAACACACGATGAGCTGACACGAAATTAAGTGGGTTTAGGTAAAAATTTTATTGGGTTCGAGTAGTAAATGGATGGACCCGTCATGTTCGTTTAATAAACTGAGTATGTTCAAATGAGGCAAATCAATTCGTTTAAATTAAATTAATATGATAATAAATTAATAAGTATTCAAAAAAATTAGCCAAAATAATTTATATAATTATTAATTATTTCAATTTAATAATAAATTTTTAGGAAATGTTCAACTAAAGGAGTCAAATGAGTTGCGAATTAAAAGAGTTATCATATTAACTCGACCCTATCCAATCCGATTTGTTTATTAAACAAGTTAATCTAGTTAAGTCGTATAACCCGCTTAATAAATAAATCGTGTATGGCTTGAAGATTCCCATTCGTTTACTTAAACGAGTTGTATAAGAGTTTACTAATTTTCCACTTGAACTCGATTAAACCCAACTCGTAAAACATTTAACTCGACATGGTTCAGATCTCTACTTATATGCACGTTTATTTATAAATACAATGTTTTTGGAACGTAATTTATTAATCTAATTTATTATAACTATTAAATAGATTGTGGATTTCATCAAACATTAAAATTTGATGTGAATGTAATAGTAACAATAAAATCACATTATTAAATCATTAAATAAGATTAATTTTTTTAGTTTAAAAAACATTACTCTATTTATAATTAATTAGTGACACCACATTACGGTAATTACTGTCACATTAATACTGCGTTTATTAGAAATGATGAAAAGTAAAAATGATAGAAAGCAGGAGGTATATGCTTTTTATTCTTCAATGATGGAAAGTAAGAATGATACACTTTTCTTCTTTTGTGTTTATTTGGACGGATAGAAAATAAAAAATTACTAATTTTTTAAATTTTTTTTTGTTTTGGTTAAGATTAGGGGTGACAATCGAATCGTGTTGTATCAGATTCGTATTGAGTCATAAAATTATGAGCCTTTTATATTTATTGTTCACGTGTCAGGTTATTTTCAAAATCGTGTCAAGTTATTATCAAATTCGTATCATAAAATTTGTGTCGTCTTCGAGTCGAAAATTTTTACTCCTACTTATGATGAAAAAAATATTTTTTTAATTTAAAATTTTTATTTTTATTTTTAAAATTCTATAATATATATACATATTTGATCATTATATTTTTATAAGAAATTAATGTATACATAATATATAGACAAAGAAGATACATTTCAACACAAATAATTAATTTTTCATCTACTTTCTTTCCGATTTTAGAAGATTTAATTTTGATAAGTTATAAAGAAAATTAATTTATTTATTTTTTCATTATTCTATTTTTCTATTGTACCAAATCGAGCACAAATATTTTAGGTGGTAAATAAATGGTTTTGCCGACTAACTTATTTCTTTTCGAGTGTCGGCAATTGAGCGACCAAAAGCATACATGTACGAAAAATAAGGTTAATTATTAGTTTAACCCCTAAAATTTACTGAAAATACGCCCCTACGGTCTGAGTTATCAAAATTACAAAAAGAATTCTGAGTTTTTTTTTCTTTCCCTTATATTGGATATTTTTGTTTTTACTAATCACATATAATTTCTCAGAATAATAATCACTACACAAATCATATCCAAATATACATTAAAGAAATGGTTAATAACACTTTTAGTCTCTAAAATATGTCTATTTTATCAGTTTCATTCTTATTGTATAATTTTATTAATTTGATTTCTAAAGTTTCAATTCGTATCACTTTAGTTCTTAATCAAATAATTTATTAAATTTTTTGATAAAAATGACCATGTGCCCAACATATGAATATTCTATTAAAAATTTAACGATCTGTCTATGTAAGAATCATTTAAACACGAATTATATTTTTTAAGGATTAAATTTATAAAATTAATATTTTACCAATAAAAATAATAAAGTATACATATTTTAAGAACCAAATACACTATTAACCTTTAATAAAATAAAACCTTTACGATTTGTCCTTGGATCCGTCCAGGTGTTTATTATCCGATTGTCCCCCTAGTTTCTAGCCGACTTGGTTACCATGATCCTAGGTGGATTGGTCAACTAATCCTATCCAAAGAAGAGAGAAAATTAAGTAGCTCAATGATTAATCAATTGGGTAGCTTTGTTGGCCAGAGCCTTTTGCTTTTCAGTAGAAGATCAGGTGTTCAAAGTCTTTTGGACGTAAAAATATGGTTGTTTGGTAATACAAAATTTAAGTTGTTTGGATGAATCGTATTCAAGTTTTTGATATGAATTTTAAATTTTTGATGAAATGCAAGTTCTGATTGAACTGATGTATGAGTTGAAGGACCGATTTATACAGTTGGATTTACCCTTGGTTCTACTCAGAGTTACGAGCCTGAGTGACATAAGTGCGTCTCTCCTCACTAAGAACAAATCATGAGATTTTTCAATTTCCCAAAAGAATAAAGTAGCTCAATGATTATTTCCTTTGCTTTTAAAACACAATTTTAACCAAAATTTTGCAAACTAATGCCACCACACTATGATGATATTGATGTCCTTGTCATTTTATGACAACCAACTCATGCCTTCCTGTTTTGATTTATCCGTTTGAGAGCTTAGGTTTGTGGGACATTTGTTAGGTTATTGTCCTGCATAATGTTTTTTTTTTTTTGTTGGTCAGTCAATATTACAGAGAAGAAGAGCAGAAGAACATTCGAACTCATGATCTTAAAGTTTAACAATCCAGACAGTAGTCAGTGGGCGATTAGTGGGCGATTAGTTATGTGCTTCAGTATTATCTTCTGTCAGTCATTTGAATGGAAGACTCCTTGTTGAAATTATTAGTATCCTTTCCTAAATAGAGTAGATGGATACCATCATTCTTTCAAAACATTTGAAAAATCTTTCTTTTGTTTGCAGCAGTAAATTAATAAAATATCAAAAAAAAAAAAAAACATGTCTTAACATGTGAACTGAATACTATTTATTGGCATACATAGTGGCAAACATGTGAGTAAATGCGTAAGAACTTGTCCGTTGGAGAAAAATATCCAGAAACAACTATTACTATCCCATAGGCGGAGGAGCAAAAGGAGAAATTTGTCCGAACAGGAGCTCGTGTTTGATTAGCTTGTTGGTAATGCAATAGCTTACCAACTCTAGAAGCAATTCCAAAGGGTCCTGTGAGAAATTAGAAATTCAACGCTACGATAGAGTAAAAGATTCTGAATTAAATTATTTTGATTATCAATTCATTAGTAAGAAACATTTCTCGATTTTTGAATTGTTACAGTAATAACTTTATATAAGAGTTAAAACCCTAAAAGAAAATTGAGAATTTTTTGATAGGAGATCAGAGTGGTTTTCTCTATAAATGAAAAATAGACTCGCCCGATTTTATCAATTTACAAAGTCTTCCTCAATTAGTTAAAAAAAATGAAATTAAGTATTATTTTGACGATATTAAATAGCATAGATATTATTATAGGAGAAGTTGAAGATTGAAACTATATTCACCGCATGTCGCAAAAGGCAAGAGCAATATTTGTATGACTAAACATAGTTTTTAATAATAGATCTTTGGAAGGTTGGGCTAAACACTCTTTAGATTTGAGAGCACTCAATGTGGCCTCTTCTTCTCTCTAATAAGGATAATCATATTTTGATTTGATTTATTAATTTAATTTATTAATCTAATTCACTATAAATATTTGATTGATAGGAGACCGAAATTAATATTAAAATTTATTTTTAATCCAACGATTATATTAAATAAAGTTAACAAATTAAATCCAAATAACATTAATTATCTTAAAAAGGCAACAGTTGATGATGGCCCTACTTCTATATGATTTCATTAGTATGGACCCTACCTTAGGGTGAGGTTATCACCTTTTTTTTTTTTTTTTTTTCCTATTATCTTTGGTAAGACTAATAATTAAATCGAGTTATTCAGGTTCGACTCGTTTTCAGCTTAGTTCGAACTTGACTCATTTTTTAAATGAGCTGAAGTTGAACAATTTACTGGACTCGTTTACACTAAAGTCTCAGTTTGTTTATATGTAAAATAGTCAAGTTATTCGGGCTTGACTCAGTTTGGAGTTAGACTCATTTTTTAAAAGAACTGAATTTGAACAAATTTTTAAATTCATTTAAAAAAACAAACTCGACAGACTCGACTTAAGTTTGCAAAGTTCAGCTTGATTATTAGCCCTAATTTTAGGTTCCTTTCCACATTCTTCCTTTACTTTCGAATTTTGGTTCTATTTCATTTCATACATTTATCTTGTATTAAATCATAATTGGATCACCCATTATCACAATCGAAGACGTGAAATATGATATATAACAGATATAGATCTGTATTATGATTGATGATGCATAAAAATGGTTTTGCACACCACCTGTCAAGTATAGATAATAAATGCAATGAAATCAATGAGAAAATTAAAGAAGACACAATTTATAGTGGTTCGGTCAATTCGACCTACGTCCACTCTTCAATGGCTTCAGTTGCCGGGTATTTTATTGATTCAAAGGTATGGAGAATGGAGATACAAGCTTTGAGAGAGAGAATGGAGAATCAAAGAATAATAATCTCCGGTAGTCGGTTCGTCTTCTGTATGCCTCTGGTGGGGTGTGTCTTTCTCTCTCAGATTAGAGCCATTTTATAGTAGATAAGAGATCATTCTTGTGGAGATCATAACATATCCTCAAGGCTTCTTTATCGCAGTTTAGAGATTATCTTCGGTGGAGATCACGACTTATCCTCAACGGAAGGAAGAGTTTGGGGAACTCTTGAAGGAAACGTGGTCAAAGATTGGACCGTTGATAAGCTTCTCGTGCTCTCTTCTTGGTGACGTGCTAAGCAAGAAGTCCAACCGTGCTGTCCTCTTGGTGACGTGCTAAGCAAGAAGTCCAACCGTGCTCTCCTCTTGGTGACGTGCTAAGCAAGAAGTCCAACCGTGCTCTCCTCTTGGTGACGTGCTAAGCAAGAAGTCCAACCGGCCTTGGGCTCCCTAAGGCGGTGTAGATAAACTTCCAGTGCTCTCCTCTTGGTGACGTGCTAAGCAAGAAGTCTAACCGGCCTTGGTCTGTCTTGGACTTGGTGGATTCACAATGAGGTTGGGCTCCTCAACCAGGGCTGGGCTTTAATACATAAATTGGACTATTTGGGCTTAACCCATCATTTGCCCCTCGATGCCCCATGTCCAAGGAGACTTGGAGAAGGAGGCATTGATTACATTTTTTTTTTTTTTTTTAAACTTCAAATCTTTCCCATTTAATTTTGAAAAGGGAGTGGTGGAGGTTGAAGAAAGTTGTGGATCTGAAATTGAAAGGCTGGGTAGCGAAGAGGAGGCGAGGAGGGGTGAAGGCGCGCTGGGCGCGCGGCTGCGCAGCGCTGGCACGCGGCTGCGCAGCGCGGGCGCGCGCGCAGGCGCGGCCAGCGCGCGCGTGCGCGGGGGGCCTGGGCGGCTGTTCTGCGCGCGCTGGGGGCCTGGGCAGCTGCCTAGGGGCTGCTCCTCCTGTCTTGGACAGCCCAGGGGCGCTGGGCAGTTGCCTGGGCGCTGGGCTTGCTGTCCTGGACAGCCCAGGTGTGCTGGGCAGCAGCCTAGCTGCTGCTTCTGCTGTCCCGGACAGCTTCAAATCTGCTGCGCTGGGCAGCTTTGGAACGCTGGGCAGCAGCATTTTTCCATCGGGGGGCGCTGAAAATCAGTCCAAGGTTTGTCAGGGAGAGCTAGGCAGTGGCCTGGGAGCACGGGCTGATCCGATTCTCATTCGAGGTGCTGATTTGGGCGCCTTAGGTGCTGATTTTTGCGCCGAAAATTCTTCTTTGTGTAATATTGAAAGGCCAAGCACCCTTCAAGCTACTGGGCAACTTTGTTTGGATGAGCAACAGCAGTCAGACACAGTTTCAGGCGTTGGGCTAGAAATTGCAAGCAGTAGGGAAGCTTTGGGTGCTGCTCTTGATGATCAATCCTTTCTCCAGGTGCTGGGCGCCTTGGGTGACCCTGGGGCTACCTCGGGAGAGCCTGCTTGTGATGACAAAAATAATGTTATTCCAAACATTAAAATATCTCACATAATTACCTGGAGAGAGAGAGAAGTAGGCTGCTTGCGCGAGAGCAAAGACAGAGTTGGAGAACTGCTCGTGAGAGAGCTACACTTTTTGAGACCTAGCTTTTGGCGACCCATGAGGGAGTCTTTAAGCTTGAGGTATAAGCTTCCTGTTTGAGAACAGTGCAGAGGCCAAGCTTTTTTGGTGACCCGTGAGAGAGCCGCTAAGCTGGAGATAGGCTGCCTGTTTGAGAACAGTGCAGAGGCCAAGTTTTATTTTGTTTTGTTTTTTTTTTTTTTTGCCGATCCATGAGAGAACCGCTAAACTGGAGATAGGCTGCCTGTTTGAAAACAGTGCAGAGGCCAAGTTTTTTGGCGATCCGTGAGAGAACCGCTAAACTGGAGATAGGCTGCCTGTTTGAGAACAGTGCAGAGGCCAAGTTTTTTGGCGACCCGTGAGAGAGCCGCTAAACTGGAGATAGGCTGCCTGTTTGAGAACAGTGCAGATGCCAAGTTTTTTGGCGACCCGTGAGAGAGCCGCTAAACTGGAGATAGGCTGCCTGTTTGAGAACAGTGCAGAGGCCAAGTTTTTTGGCGACCCGTGAGAGAGCCGCTAAACCGGAGATAGACTGCCTGTTTGAGAACAGTACAGAGGCTAAGTTTTTTAGCGACCCGTGAGAGAGCCGCTAAGCCGGAGATAGACTGCCTGTTTGAGAACAGTGCAGAGGCAGGTCAAGTTTCTGGTGATCTGTGAGATGATTCACCTTGCCTAAACTTGTTGATTTCCTCAGCATTCATATATCTTTGAGCTTTTGTGAATAGTTCTGGCATGCTCTTCGGTGGGTGCTTCAGAACCGAGAAAAGGAAACTTGATGAACGGAGGCCACCCAAGAAGGCGGTCATCGTCACCTTGTCGTCGGGTTCATCAACTTGGAGTACCTCCTCGTTAAAACGAGTGAGATAACTCCTCAGGCTCTCCTTGCGGTCCTGCTTTATACTAAGCAGGTGCGTAACTGGCTTCTGGTGGCGACGCCCTCCTATGAAGTGTGAGACGAATGATCTGCTAAGCTCGGCAAAAGAGGTAATAGAGGCGGGGGAGAGCTTAGCAAACCACTGTCGGGCAGACCCTGTTAATGTGGTTGGGAATGCCCTGCACATGATTTCGTCTGGTACGTTGTGCAATTGCATCAAGGTCTTGTAAGTGTCAAGGTGGTCCAGTGGATCCTTTGTTCCATCAAAGGTCTCCACAGATGGCATTTTGAACTTCTGAGGGAGGGGGTAGTTTGCTACATCGGGTTTGAAAGGGGTATCAGTACGCCTTACCAGGTGGTCAACAGTCTCGGGTCCTTGTGCCTTCATGGCGTTGAAGACATCACCGAGTTGATTCTGTACCTCCTTTATCTTCTCGTCCCAATGATTGGGGGCTCTTCTGGAATGATCATGGAAGTGGCTTCCATGCCCCATGCTTTGATTTTCACCCTCATCCTCCTGGAGATAAGGGTCCTCTCCCTGGAAAGCAAGGGGAGGGGGAGGTGCAGCTCCCTCATGTTGGGCTTTCCGAAGTGGGGTGCCCAATGGGGCACCCGGGCGTGGAGTAACAGGGCGTGGTGCTTCTTGATGTCCAGGATGTGGAGCTCCTTGGGGTGCTCTATGTTGTGCACCTCCGTGGGGCCCTCCATGTTGTGCACCTCCATGTGGTGCTCCACCTTGGGGTCCTCCATGTTGTGCACCTCCGTGTGGTGCTCCACCTTGGGGTCCTCCATGTTGTGCACCTCCGTGTGGTGCTCCTCCTTGTCCAGCAAGTATGAGTTGCAGTAACTGTTGGTTTTGAGCAACCAGTTGCTGCATGGTCTCCAATATTTGTTGGAGATTCGGGGCTAAAGTATCCGGAACAGGGTTGATAGGCGGGGGGGCAACCTCCTCCTCTCGTGGAGGATTGTCTTCGTGTTGGTTCATGGATCGAGTAGTAATCGCCATTAGTTAATGGACGTAATGTTCAGGAGTGAGAATTTTGTCGGTTCCCTCAGACGGCGCCAAACTGATGATGCACAAAAATGGTTTTGCACACCACCTGTCAAGTATAGATAATAAATGCAATGAAATCAATGAGAAAATTAAAGAAGACACAATTTATAGTGGTTCGGTCAATTCGACCTACGTCCACTCTTCAATGGCTTCAGTTGCCGGGTATTTTATTGATTCAAAGGTATGGAGAATGGAGATACAAGCTTTGAGAGAGAGAATGGAGAATCAAAGAATAATAATCTCCGGTAGTCGGTTCGTCTTCTGTATGCCTCTGGTGGGGTGTGTCTTTCTCTCTCAGATTAGAGCCATTTTATAGTAGATAAGAGATCATTCTTGTGGAGATCATAACATATCCTCAAGGCTTCTTTATCGCAGTTTAGAGATTATCTTCGGTGGAGATCACGACTTATCCTCAACGGAAGGAAGAGTTTGGGGAACTCTTGAAGGAAACGTGGTCAAAGATTGGACCGTTGATAAGCTTCTCGTGCTCTCTTCTTGGTGACGTGCTAAGCAAGAAGTCCAACCGTGCTGTCCTCTTGGTGACGTGCTAAGCAAGAAGTCCAACCGTGCTCTCCTCTTGGTGACGTGCTAAGCAAGAAGTCCAACCGTGCTCTCCTCTTGGTGACGTGCTAAGCAAGAAGTCCAACCGGCCTTGGGCTCCCTAAGGCGGTGTAGATAAACTTCCAGTGCTCTCCTCTTGGTGACGTGCTAAGCAAGAAGTCTAACCGGCCTTGGTCTGTCTTGGACTTGGTGGATTCACAATGAGGTTGGGCTCCTCAACCAGGGCTGGGCTTTAATACATAAATTGGACTATTTGGGCTTAACCCATCAATGATTATTAGTCAAAATTATCGATCTACATTCCGAGTAATTAAATTCGGATTCATTTAATATTTGGATCAAATCCATTGACATACCTGGTTTTTGAGGAATGGAGCTGTGGAAACTTGAAGAACTGCTTCTTCTTCTCTTTCTTTTTTTTTTTTTTTGCTTGCCGAAATGGGTTGTGAGAGGGCGATTGATGTGGAAACCCTGCTTCTTTATTTTTAATAATTTCTACATGTTACCTAGGGTAGGAAAAAATGAAGTCTAGAACATAGTTGTGGCCCATTGTTTCCAATCTTAGGGGAAAATCTTTGGGGTATTTAGAAATCGGTACAATTTTTTAGACTTTTATGGACAAAAGTACAAGTCAAAAACTTATTTAGAATAAATTGCATATTTTTTAAAAATGCCACTATTACCATCGATAAACAGCATATGGATGGAAACTCTTTTGTATTTTTTCCCTTTTTTTTGGCTACAATCAAATAATAGGAATAAAATAAGGACATATTTTTTCTAACAATTTTTCTCCCTCCCTATATCCCTATTTTCTCTTACTCTATTTATATTAATATTACAACAACACAATTACATTAATTAATTATATCAATCAGTTACAATTGTCATTTAATACATCAAACAATTATTTATGCGTTCTAATAAATTAAACAATTACACAAAAATATGACATCAACTCAATTTGTCATTTAGTTATTTATATAAACTAAATAGTTGCACCATTTAATATTGCCGCATCGTTACACTATCATGTCTTAACAATTGCATGAGATTGTGATTGTTACACCTATTAAAAAACAGTTACAACCATTAAAAAAATAATTACACTCATTAAAAAAATAGTTATACACATTAAAAAAGTTAAATCCATAATAAAGAAGTTCTTTTTTTCCTACATCTCAACAAATATCTAACAAATCATATTGACTGATTCTCTTTTTTTTTTGGGAAACTTCATGGTTTGATCAATCATTATAGTAAAAGATTTTATTCTTTTTGGTCAGATGAAGTAGAAGTAAGGTTGGTGGCATGAGACGACATATATATATCTGTGTGTGTGTATAAAGTATAAAGTGAAACAAACTGATATATAATCATCTTCATCTTCTAGCACGAAATACCTTTACTTTTGCTTTATCTCGTTCTATGTAAACTTCTATTTTACCTTCCATTATTGTTGTTAATCTTTATATATTTGTTTTCTCAAATAACTGTCAATGATGACTGCATAAATTAAGGAAATGTGTTTACATAAAAAAGATTTTAATTTATTTTGAATTTTGTATCAAAACACAAAATTTTTTATAAAAATTGTATTTAATAAAATAAATAACTTATCCATACACTTTTGCTTATATAAATTTAAAAAATTGTACCCACATCTAAAAAATTCAAATTCCTTTGGGAAAGAGTTAACTTGTGGGCTAAGCCCAAAAAGTGGAGTATTACTAACAGGCTTTTCCCCATAGCCAGTCCCACTAAAGCCGAAAAAGGTAATCTATCACAAAGCCCACACTCTCCTCTTCAAGTAACCCAAATTCCATGTTTACCCCTGACATATAACTGGGTGTGTCAGTAGTTGAGATCGGGTTTTTTTTTTTTTTTTAGTAACGTTACACTGACCAAATTTTAGGACTAAATTTAGAGCCCAAAAGACACGACAGTTGATTATTTGAAGTTTTTATTGGGACTCAAATGACATAACACCAATCAAATAAACTCAAATCAACTGTCATGTCATTTAAACTCTAAATTTGGTCAGTCTAACAGTATATTTTTTTTTTTTATCAAGTCCCTTAATGAATTTCATTTTATTTTTATAGGTTCGTCCTAAATGTTGGTGGTTCAAGTCCATAACCGAGAAACCCTTCTCATTTAAACTCAAATATTACTTTGATTTAGGTAAATGTTTCATGTGTTCAGCTTGTGCTCCTCTCAAATATCATTTTTCCTTCTACTGGAGTGAGTTCTAATGTTCTTTATTTCAATTATAATGCAGAAAGAAAAAAGAGAGAATAGGCACAACCAACCCCACAACCAATACGCTTTCAAGGTGATGCATACTTAAGCACTAGTAATTACATTCTTAATATAATTCATCATTTTGATGCAAAATTAGTATTAAACTTTAGACGCAGTTTAGTGGTTAAGTCTAACATTTGATAATTCAAAGATTTTAGGTTCAATCTTTTTCACTCCTCGTAAGGGTTAGTCAGCGGTGTTTCTCGGAAACATGCTATAACTGAGGTCAAGCCACGATGACAACTCTTGTGTTTGAAAGAGTAATCGGCGCAAATCTAGACACTCCGTAGTAAAATAAAAAAATTCGAGTTATTTACTAGTGGAAAAATAGAATTCATTTTAACAAATAAATGGAGAGAAGTTAACAATACCTGTCTGAGAAAATTTAATACATATGTACTATTAAAAGCAAGAGTAATGCCATTGAAATATAAAAAATTGATCTAATTTGTTGACATAATGATGTATTAAGTGATAGAGTCTTAATGAAAAAGTCTGAGAGTTACAGTCATAATAATATTATTGAATTGTATCAACGTTACATCATTAAATTAAATTTTTAGGTCTCAATAAGATTACTCTAGAATCAATTTACGAGAGAGTCCTCAAAGAGTTTTTCCTTATGAAAATTTGAATCCGTTTGATTAAGAAGAAAATAATGATAGAAAGTGAAAGTGGTAGAAAGTAAAGTAAAAGAAAAGAAAGTATATTTTTCTTGCTTGTATTGATTTAACATGAAATACGTATAAGAAAATTTTTAAAAAATTTCTTTTTATAGTTTTGAAAAGCAAGAAAGTTACAAGAAAATCTCTATAAATATCAATGTTACCCTTTATCTATAGTAGAGAGATTTATATCTAATAGATAATGACCAACGTAGAAAGAAATATGGGCAAATAGGGAAACCAGATATGCCTCTTCAACTTTCAGGGAAAAAAAAAAATTATTTCCATGCACAATCAATAGGAAACAAAAAGTGCAATTTACTAGAACATTTTGTGGGCCCGTGAATTTAATTTTAGTATTTTCCAGTATTATCATGTTAAATAAACATCAAAAAATAAAAAATAAAAACATACAAATTTTCTTTCCTGCTCTTTCCTTAAATCTCGCACTAACCAAACAAAACTTTAATTTCTCATCGTTCGTGAATTCCAAGTTAGAATTGCTGGTGGCGTGGTAGACCTGACACACTACTGTAATAGTCGGACATGTAGTGAATAGAATTTATCAACGTTGATGACCCGTAAAAAATGATAATATCTGGAATTTTTCATTTACATTTTTTTTTTTGAAAAAAAAAAGTCACATTTCTTCTAGTTTATTATATTTTCAAAAACACCCTCTCTAGTTTTTGAAATTAAAGTTTTAACATGATAATACTGGAAAATTTCATCCATACCGTTTCTAGATAGACATATTTTCAATGAAATCTCCTCTATTTTATTAATTTTTTTACGTATTAAAATTCAAGTCGACTAAAATTTGATGCTATCTAAATAAAATTCATTTTTAATTAGCTCGAATTAAATTATAATCAACTTACATTGAATTTTAATCGATTCAAATTTTAATAAGTAAAAAATATAAATTTTAATTAACTTAAATTTTAATACTTAAAAACTAAATTCTAATCAACTTGAATTGAATTTTAATTGACACGGATTTTAATAAGTAAAAATATAAATTTTTATCGAACTCGAATCAATTTTTAATCGACTCTAATCGCTCAGATTGAGCTCAAATCAACTCGAGTTTGAATACTTAAAAAAAGGAATTTTAATAAACTCAAATTTTAATACTTAAAAGAAAAAAATTTAATCAGCTTGAATTGAATTTTCATCTGATTAAATTTTAATATGTAAAAAGAATTAATTAGCTTAAATTTTAATATGTAATTTTTTTTAATGTGCTTGAATTTTAATCGAATTTATGTAAAAATTAGTGATGTATTGAATAATAAAGGGTATTTTTGAAGACATGATAAATTAGAGGGGATATGATTGAAATTTCTCCTAAAATATATATATGTATACAATAAAATTGTTTATACTTTAAATTTTATTTCAATCATATTTTTCTCTTCAAAATCATCACCAATCATTTACCTCACCTTTCATCGCTCTTTTAGACTCAAACATCAAGCCGTATCACTCATTTTTATCACATGTTTAATTATTTATATATTTTCTCCTTAAAAATATCATATAACTTATTTCTATTATATATTTAATTATTTAATATTTAATTAATTTATAGTTAATATAATTTTTATTTTAAAAATTATTTATATACAATAATATAAACATGTTAAAAAAATTAATATAATAAAATTAATTTTTTATAACGTCAAATTTTATAAATTTTATATTTTATTATACATTCAGACACACGTCATGACCAGGATATACAAGTACACACTCGTTGGCAACGTTACTTTTTTGAACTTTTATTAAGTTCAACCTTGGACTTTCAACCAAACTCCCTTCAAAGAAGTTGCCACGTGGCATTCAGAAATCAACCAGCCGCCAGCCACCGTTAGTCCTCCACCTCCATTCACACTGCCAAACTTCACAAACTCCAAATCACAAGTCAATCACACTATGTAGTATAACCCCACCCCCCTCTCTCTCTCTCTCTCTCTCTCTCTCTCTCTCTCTCTCACACACACAATGTATATTATAATTGTGAATTTAATGCGTCAAACCACAACATTTAGAGATGTTGAATGGCCTCACTCTCACGTCTTCTTTCTTTGTATCGAACCTTCAAACCAAACCCTTAAACACTCAAATCCCACCTTTCCAAAACTCCATAAGAACCCACAATTCAAGACCCTTGAGAGAAACAATCAGAAATTCAAATGGCCTTCAATGCCAACAGGTTAGACCCACAATCGGCTGCCGAGAAGGCGGTGTCGGTGATCGGATTTGGGTACGATTTATCTTTGGATATTCGTTTGTCGGCATGTAAACCTGGTCCTTCTGGTTCGAGATTGATCGAGCTCGATGAAAGAATAACTAAAGACTTGGTTGTGCCTGGTGGGGTTGTTGTGCCCAATGTTTCGGCTTCGATTAAGTGCGATAAAGGTGAACGGACTAGGTTTCGGTCCGATGTTCTTTCTTTTAGTCAGGTGATTATGACTTCGATTGTTTTTTTTAGCAGTTATTTCGGTATATGATCTGTTTGGTTGCTGAGAAAGTGAAGGAAAATGATGACAACGAAAGAAAAGTAGTTTACTTGATTGTTTTTGAACTTTGAGCAATGCTTCATTGGTATGATTTTTTTCCCCTGTTCAATTCATGTGGAAAACGGAAATATCTTTTTGAATTGCACGCAAGATGTTACTGTTACATAGAACTGTAACAAACGCTAATTACTTTTTGAATTTCTTAATTATGGAGTAGTGTATTAATTGTATTTTTTTGAATTTGAATTTGAATTTCTTGTTCTATGTACTGAAGGAATTGAATGCATAAACTAAATTTCAAACTGCAAATTTGAATTTTTTGGATAATATAGTGTAAGGTTTTATGTAGTAGAAATACAATTACAAGAACTATAATAAATGGTATGTGGGTGTATAGGACAACGTAACGGGACATCAGATGTTGGAGTAATGCTTAGATTGTACGGTAGTTGCATCTGGGACTACATGTGTGCAAGGGCATGTACAATCATATAGGTCGATTGGACTTTGGTGTATGTCAAGTCTGAAAAATATAGCATAGACAAGTTCGACTGAAAAACTAGGGTTTGTAATAGTACTTGTAGTTATTGATAGTTTCCTCCAGCCTAGATTTAGGTCTTGGCGTGAAATATTTTAATTTGTGAATTATATGTTGTTTATTCCATTTCTTGCTACCATTGAAGTTCATCATCTTGTCAAATGTTTTTCGGAATGTCTCTTCTTGAGCCCTAACTAAAATTCTCCATTTTCATTTGATAAAGATGGGCATTGATGCATAACCTGAGAAATTGATAGTAAGAGTACTTAAACTAAAAATGGCTAACATTTTCACTTCGTTGCAATTGAAACTCATCCAATTCCAAGTGATATTCTTCCTATATAGAACAAATGTGCTGAGAATATTATGTGTAATAATTTTTGGCAAATACTCAACAAATAAACAATAGAGACACTTGCAACTTTACTTCCTCTTCCAGTTTTGTTTGTTCTCTAATTTTGTCTACAATGACTCGTTACTCGAGGTTTTTCCCTTCCTTGGCTTTCTTGCCATAAGGCTATATTACTTGATCTGTTAGACTGTTACCATCTTCACTGTTCTCTGTTCGTTTAAGTAGGTAAACATATTTTGATTGAGTAGTATGGCAGGGAAATGGGAGAGGAAAACCCTCTCATCAGCACTTGGTAGTGGGTATATTGCTTGGTGTGGTAAAGAGATTTGAATCAACAATGTTATGACTAATTAGGGAATTCATTTTGTCTGCCTATGCTTGGTTGTTACACTGCCTTCGCTAACGTTTTATGTATATTTTAGATGTCGGAGCAATTCAATCAGGAATTGTCTTTATCGGGTAAAATACCTTCTGGTCTATTTAATTCAATGTTCGCGTTCAAGGGCTACTGGCAAAAGGATGCAGCTGCGACTAAAAATCTTGCTTTCGATGGTTTGTTTATTACTTTGTACAATATTGAGTTAGCAAGATCTCATATTGTTCTATCCGAGCATATCAAACAAGAGCTGCCTTCTACATGGGACCCTGCTGCTCTTGCTGAGTAAGATCCTTTTGCTAAAGCGTAATATTTGAATCTCTTTCACTACTGTTCCATCATGAGTTTGTTTGTGGGAAATATCTTTATGATAAGTAAATTAGCAGTAAGTAAATTTGTTTCCACTTTTCTGCTGGAAATTTGGTTATTAGACGTGAAAATGGTGCATATTTGTCACAAAATCAATTATCTTGGTTCTACCATCCTGTGCTGCTTCTAAACCAGCACTAATTAGACCCCTAACCACAGTCTGTTGACCTAAGCTGACTTATGGATCATACAGACAAGAATATTCTGGAAAGCAGATGTGGAAATGTGTCTTTCTGCGCCTGTTATGATGTGTCATTCATAGCTTGAGACTTTGTTTTCCAAAAGAATAAATAAATAAATTGATGGAACATATTGGGCGTCTTTATAAGCAAAATCTGGTTATGATGTTTGAAGATCATGCTGACTTGTGGTTTCTAGTCCAGCTATTCCCAAATGACAATTTGTACTTGCTGCTAATTGGTAAATGATAGTGATATGAATTGATTTTCCAGGTTTATTGACAAATATGGTACTCATATTGTTGTTGGGGTAAGTATGGGAGGAAAAGATGTAATTCACATTAAGCAGTTTCAAAAATCAAATCTTCAGCCAACAGAAGTGCAGAAATTGCTAAAGCAATTAGCTGATGTACAATATTCTGAAGACAGCCTCACATCCAAGCCTGATAAGTCTTCAGAGAAGCTGAAGGTACACAGAATCCTAGAATCATAATCATTTCAATAGTTTAACCCTAGTATAGTTTTTGTTTGCATTCTACACTCAATGATCATTTAGCATGCGCTTATCAAAGATGAATGCCACTATATGCCAAGCCCGTACCATGATATGCTCCCAGAGCAGAATCTTTTGTGCACCAATTTCTTAAGTCTTTTTTTCTTTGCTTTTTTACCAAACCTACCACTGAATGCATTAGAGGAGTAAATAGTATCAAATTTGGAAATGCTTAATGTTCTCTACAGACTATGTATTCACTAGCAAACTAAAAAGATAAGTGATGGACTGAAATCATTGGACATGGGTATCCATCTCTAGTACTTGATTTTTTTAATAAGTCTATAGGTGGCCAAAGTACTTAACTTCCTTAATCATTCCTGTATTTAAGAGTTTTTCATGGGCATTTGAATGGAAAAATTTGGCATCCTATTACATACATTCTCAAAACAAATCCTTGTTTTCTTATAATCTGTTTCATGACAAACACTGGTAGAGGGTTTAGTGGTAAAGAGAAGAATTATATGAATAGTACTGTACCAGAGAAAAAAAATCTGAAAACACATGAACATATGTCATTCGCTTAAGCCTTATGTTCAGGCCTAAAGACCACCAAAAATGACTCCAAAAAATTGCTGATTACAAAGCCAACCATACAAATTTCAAGTCCCAACCTGCTTGCCCTGGGGTTCTTTCATGGCGGATATGGGGATATGGTTATGTGTTTCCATTAACTAATGAGGCCAACTCATTTCAAGTCATTTCAAGCTATGTAAACCAAATGGGTAAGAGTTAAGTGATCAACACACATTTACAGCGCAACATGACGATCTTATTGTAATGGCTTGCAGACAAATGACTAGATAGAATGCAAGTAACAAGTGTTATTGACTATCACCTAAATTTTCTTGACACAGATCTAACTATCCTCTTTGCAGGATGAACAATCTCTGGTCTGGAATCTCCATCCATCATTTGCAAACTCATTAAGAACATCCACCGCATTTCACTCCAAGAATGAGGTAAGCTTTGTATCTGCCTTAGCAGTTGTTTATTGGACTTTTGTAGTTTTGGGCTTCCACTAATGAAATATGAGTTACTTGATGTAATTATTTGATGCAGGATATACAAAGCAATCACATCCGACGAGGAGGACTTGATAATGGTCAAAGTCATGATCAATGGCTTTCAACTGTGTCACGGTTCCCCAATGTCATATCAATGGCCTTTGTGCCTATTGCTTCCCTTTTGAGTGGTGTCCGAGGTGGTGGTTTTTTAAGCCATGCAATTAACCTATATCTACGATGTGAGTATTTATACCCCTATATTGTCATTTTGGCTTTTTATGGATGAAGGTAGTGTTGCCTGCTCTTGTTTGTATTGTAGCATCCATAACCCAAAACCAATTGACAATGAGTGGAGTGTCCCCTCAAATATATAAACTAACCACCTTGGGTAGTTCTAATTTTTCGATGTGAGATACAAGCTCTATTCATATCCTTGCTCATATGACACTCGACCTCGCATAATAAACAAACAAACAACCATGTATGCTGGGAAAATCAAATAGGTAAGAGACTTGACCTACTAACCACCGAAGCATAATTATAAAAATCGGCTCAGGCATGAATGCAGATAAGAAAATAGGTCAATGGATTATTGGTTCAACTGTTGGGTCAATTGATCGGACCGATCATACAATTAATTTAAAACAAAAAATAATTATTAATAATAACAAATATGCTTAACAATTATTATAGTTATGGAAATAACATGTTTTATGTATAGTGGATCAAATAGAAATACTGAAAATATCCTTAATTTATCAATTTTCTTAGACAATTTATAAAACCTAATAGAGCATCCAAAACCCCCATTAATTGGACCTGACAAAACAATCACAAATAATGTTGATGACCATCAAAATTTAAAAATTAGAATCACAACAACAAAAAGTACTTGTTAGTAGAAAAACTATTTGATTCCTCGAACACGTATTGAAGATTTGCATTTATTTTTGATGAGAAATTGTTATTGTATTAATAATAAAACAAAAAGGTATAGCAAAAGAAGAGATGTTAAACACTCATTTCCTTCAATGAACCTCTTTGCTGAAAGTCCCGTCAAAATCCAACCCTCGAATGACAAAAAACAAAACTATAACCAAAACAAAATTCAATGGACAACTAATGTATGTTGTCCACAAAACTATAAATCACAGGCTGCCCTCCATCCTGCCAAAATATAAATGTGTGGAATTCCTTGAAAGTCCTTGGTAAGCCCAAAACGAAGCCAAAAAAAAATATGGCTCCATAGACCATCGACCCTCTTCCGTGTATCTTTAAGGATTTAAGCATTCCTCTCCAACCAAATAACCTAAATAGATCACAAATTTGCATAAGTAATAACATTGTGATGACAAAACAAAAGGCCAAAAAAGATTTGGAAGAAAAAGGGAATCATAAAAAATTAGAAGCAAAAACAAAGCATCACTTCAATGGGAACACAAGATCCCACATCGAAAACTCACGAGGAACAAAGAAGCACTATGCAGCCAGCCTTGCTAGATTAGACGTGGCCCACGCATTGAAGCGGTTGAGTTTTAATACATTTGAAGTCATAAAAAAGATTATTTTTGTGTAAGGACCTAGACTTGTTTGGTTCTATGCAATCGTTCCGTTGACAGGTCCCATTACAATTTGTCCGGTTTAGCCTTTTTTTTGGCGGATTGATTGCATGAGTGATCCGATTAATGAACTGGCCCGGCTCAGGCATTGAGTTTCCGTGTTGCCCTGTTGGGGTGGCCTAAGTTTAATAATTGTGTACTCAGGACCCAACTCTGATACCATGCAGAGCATCCAACCTCAAAAAGATGGCAATGAGTGAAATGACCATCCCTTAAGTATATAAACCAACCTCGGATGGTCCTAATTATTCGATATGAGATACTAGCTCTCCTTACAGTGTGCATGCATCCAAGGCTATTGTTGAGTATCAAAGTGTAAGACCCTGCTAATGCATGGAGGAGAAAGTGAAGATGACAACATGTATTATGTTCTCATAATCTGTCTTTTCAGAGAAAGATCACAAGAATTTATAGAGTATTGAATCTCAATCAAGCCCTAGTGATATTGGCCTTTTCCTCTAACTAACTAATTACCCTTGGGACACATTTTGTTGAGTTGAGCATGTCTTAGTCCTTAACTTTTGCGTCGGTAATCTTATCATCTATTTGAAATCCATGCACCTTCGATTTACCTTGGAAGAAGATAAACCTGAATTTTTTAAGTATGTTTTTGGAATGTTGTTAGAATTATATTACAGAAATGAGGATAATAAGATGAATATGTGGTAAAACAAGAAGGAATAGAATTAGAAATGAGTATATTTGTGAAATCGTAGAATTTCGCATCAATAGGAAACCAATTAAGAGAGAATTGATTTAGGTGGTTTAGACATGTTTATACACGACATAGTAATGTACCAGTGAGGAAGGGTAAGTTGATACATATCAATGGTATGCGAGAGTGTTAAAATTAAATTTGAATGAAATAGTAAAAAGTATGTGATATCTCACGGGTTAACAGAATATATGATCTTTAGATAGAACACAATGGAAAAACAAGGTTCATGTAGCTGACTCCAGATAGTTAGGAAAAAGTTTTGTTGTTGAGATGAGTATTTTGATTTTGTCGTTTGGGATATTTAGGGTAACTTCCACATTTCATTTCGAAATAGTAAATACCATTAATATTGGTCCTTTCACCAAACTTTCAGTATGTCAGATATCCAGGGCATATTATTGTATGTTATTGTAAATAAGTTGTAGCTCGACAAGATTGTTTTGTGACTCGTCTATTGTATTCAGCCTGATCTCCTTTCTGTACATTGTCTGAGATTTTGTTTCTTGTATGGGAAAGTTGTCATTTTATTCTTCCTGGGGCAATGCCACTCAAATTTAGAACTGCTGGATTGTTCTCTGATGGCTAATCAGTTATGCAGATAAACCGCCTATAGAGGAGCTCCATCAATTTTTAGAATTTCAATTACCTAGGCAATGGGCGCCAGCATATGGGGATCTTCCACTAGGTCATCGTCGCAAGAAACAGGCTTCTCCATCGCTTCAATTCACTTTTATGGGTCCTAGGCTTTATGTTAACACTGTGAAGGTAAAAAAATTTTTGTTCTTGCACCTTGCAAAAATTGCCCTATCAATAATTTGAAGTTCAGCATCAAGGAAAAAAGTTTCATTTTGCAAATACTTTGTGTCCCATGCTTGGCATTATGACTGTAGAAGCTTAGTCAAGAAAAGTAAATATTCATTTGAAAGAGAGAGTCCTTATTGGAGACGTTTCTGAGATCTAAATTATCCGAACTAATCCTCCCTTCTGCTTGAATGCATACCTGTAATTGAATGCTTCTCTCTTTCATTTTGTTATCTTTTTGTTTGCGATGGATAGGTCTTGTCAAATTGAGGTTGCCTTGAGGCTCCAACTAGAATAGCTTACCTATTGTTTTTTTATGTTGCGTTTTTGATGGGTTGGATTCTTTTTATAATTTTTATGCACTTGTCTAGAGAACTGTCAACATCACATTGTCTCCTAGTACCTAATGATACCTGCACAATAGTTCTCCTGCCTGTAAGTTGTGGCTGGAAGTCACCAGTCCAAGATGATAGTACCTTTTCATTTGTCTGAATTATTAGGTCCTTCCAATTTTTTAAATAAAACGGGTGCAGGTAGACTCTGGAAACAGGCCTATCACAGGGATCCGCTTGTACTTGGAAGGTAAGAAGAGTGATCACCTGGCTATCCATCTGCAGCATCTATCAACTCTTCCCCAGATCCTTCAGCTCTCAGACGATCATAGTTATAAGCCAATTGACGAGCCAATGGATCGAGGCTACTTTGAACCTGTGAAGTGGAGCATATTCTCACACGTGTACACAGCTCCAGTAGAGCACAATGGAGCACGAATTGATGACACTTCTGCTTCCATAGTGACAAAGGCCTGGTTTGAGGTCAAGGGTATGGGAATTAAAAAAGTCCTGTTCCTCAGGCTTGGATTTTCAATGGTTGCAAATTCAAGCATTCGTAGATCAGAGTGGGACGAGCCATCGACCTCATCTCGAAGATCAGGATTAATGTCAATGTTAATCAGCGCACCATTCAGTACAGTACTGGCTCAACCTGAGAAGCCTGCAAAGGTGGATTTGAATTCAGCAGTCTATCCTGGTGGCCCGCCTATGCCCAAAAGAGCTCCTAAGATGTCAAATTTTGTGGACACGAAGGAAATGGTTAGGGGACCGGAGGATCCACCTGGTTATTGGGTGGTTACGGGCACAAAGCTGTGTGTGGAGGATGGTAGGATTAGAATCAAGGTGAAGTACTCCTTGCTGACCATAATGTCCGAGGACTCTTTGTTGATGTGAAAATACCATAGGAAGCAAATGGCTTTATTGTACCATTTTAAAAAAAAAATTATGCCTGGTGTCCTTAACCCTTTTACTCCCACTGGAGTTTCTGGGGTCGGAACTAGTCCCATGGACCACAAGAAATCACTTCGCTTTGCGCCTTGATTGTAACTTCTGTAAATGTTGACTTGTGCAATATGCATCAACATTGGCCCTTCTACTAACATTGGCTTGAAACAGGGCCATATTTGGCTCGAGTAGGACCACAGTTACAATTCCTCTTTGATAGATTTTCTGTTTTGTTCTTTTTCGTCTAGTTTTTGTTCACAGAAAAAGCCTTGTATTGTTTAATTTATACAGTGATTTGAAATAGAGGGTATCTTGTATTAATCAAACTTTTCTGGCTCTGTATTTAGCCTTCTTTCTAGTCTGAATAATGTGGTTACTTCCCTTGGCTCCTTTTCAAACAGCAATGTCTGTCCAGCTTGATTAAGGGTACAAAGGTTAATGGTACCAAATTGCTAGCAGGCCATTAAGCTAGTTAAGTTGTCAATATGCTGGATCATCCGTGTTCTTGTGTGGTTTGGCTTGTTGCCATTTGTACTTGCGTCACAATTGAATCAATTTATAGGTAATCAATCTGTTTTCTGATGCTAGTTCTCAAATAAGTGTATGCTTTTGTGAAGGAGAGATGAACATAGTTATGCAAGCTTCATACTCGGGAACTTCAGATGCTTCTTTTTTCTTCATTTTTTTGTTAAGAGACTGGATCCCTTTCCAACTGCTTCTGGTGGTACTTCTTCGATTGTCAACTATTAGTTTCTGAAAAACAGTGTAAGGCATCAGAAACAGGGGCTTCATATTCTGATATGTTTGGAAACCAAGCCAGAAAGAAATTATGACAGATCAACCCAACAACATCAACTAACGTATTTCCAAACATAACTTGCCCTAGAATTAAGAAATCTCATTGCTGCAACAGCAAAAAGATATAAAACAAATATATACACTCATGTCTGAAAGATAATTGCTTACTAAAATTGAGTTTTCACTTCCCAGTAGTGGAATGTCTTCATTTCTATTCTGCACTAAAGCAACTTAGAATGGGAAAAATAGTGTGGATTTTGAGAAATAGAACCAAGCACATGTATGAAGGAAATAGGGTAGAGGGCCTGCTGAAATAAAATCAGCAGGCGATGTTTCTTTCTCTTTCTCAATTCCTTGCTGTTGTTACGTCATAAAGATTGGGAAGGGCTGGGGGTGCCTTGCAAGTTGAAAAAGAAAGGTGCTCAGTGACCAGCCTGCAGATATTTCTTAGACATGCTCTTACAAAAAAAACGTCATTTTCAATTGATAGAACAAAATTGGATACAGAATCCAGGCTGTTAAAATTAGCATGGAAAAAGAAAGAGGGGTGGGGGAGTTATTTATCAAGGGCTCCATCCAGTGTTCAATGTCACAGAAAGAATGGGACAAACGTGGAGGTAACTGCAGATTCTTCTAGCTTTCAGAGGAAAAACACTTCTCAATGGACACTACCAATAATCACCACAAGAACATGATCCGTCTCTGAAATGGTGGAATCGGTTGATGTCTCTAACAATAATCTCCCTCGAAACAATTTTACAAATGAACTTAAATGCTGTATGGCAGTCTACACAGACTCGAAGGTTCTTTTTGACCCGAATGGGCACTCCTGATGGAGTAGCTATTAGCCCAAAAGCCACAGCAAGTTTCTCGCTGTGGTAAGAGAGAAGAACCTCCTTTTCACTTCGTTCCACATCATGGAGGTCAAACTCTACCATGGGAATATATCCAGCTTTATTCATCAGGTCTCCCAGCTCCACGAGTTTTGCATATATCTCCTCGCTTCTAGAATGGCTTCTGTCTCCTACTATAAATGTGTACACTTTGTCTTTCACCTCAATCCAACTCATACCTGGTTCCTTCTTTACCTTGCTGTCTTTCATTAGTCTTCTCACCTTTGCAACATTTTCCCACAACCCAGCAGATGCAAAAGTGTTTGCAAGAAGAACATGAGTCCCAGATTTCTCTGGTTCAAGAGTGAAAAGCCTCTCAGCAGCACGTTGGCCTAGCTCAATATTCTTATGGATTCTTGCAGCACCAAGAAGTGCCCCCCATACTGAGGCATTAGCTTCAAATGGCATTTTATTTACAAGATCCATTGCCTCATCCAATTTCCCTGCTCGGCCAAGGATATCAATCATGCAAGCATAGTGCTCTTGCATTGGTTCAATGCCATATAATTTTTTCATTGTTTCAAAATAACGTTTTGCTTCTGTCACTAAACCAGCATGATTACATGCACAAAGGACACTAACCAATGTCACATTATTGGGGAACACACTGTCGTCAATCATCTCATTGAATAAATGCAGGGCCTCCTTCCCATGCCCATGTTGAGCTAGTCCTCCAATCATTGCAGACCACGAGACTACATTTCTATCAGGTACCTCAGAGAAAGCCCGCCCCGCATCATCTATACTTCCACATTTGGCATACATGTTGATTAGAGAATTCCCAGCAAAAATATCTGACATAAACCCAAACTTCAAGATGTGAACATGAATTAGTTTCCCCTGTTCATATGCAGATAGGTTTGCGCAAGCATTCAGGATAGAACTACAAACAAATGGATCTGGCTTGAGCACCATATATTGCATTTTCAAATAGAGCTTTAGAGCTTCTTCACCTTGTCCATACTGAGCATAAGCAGTTATCATAGATGTAAAAGATGGCAAGTCTGCAATTGGACATTCTTCGAAAATTCTTGCTGCGTCTTCCAAATTGCTGCTTTTTCCATACGAGTCAACAAGGCTGTTTAGGATGTAGGTATCAAATTGCAACCCTGACTTCACTGAAAGTGCATGAACTTGTTTACAAACATTGACAGCTTGCATGCTAGCTGTGGAGTTGAGGACTGCTAATAAAGTTGTCTGGTTAAATCCCATTCCTCTCTCGTATATCTCAGTAAAAAGTGATAGAGCTTCTAGGTCTTCCCCATTCTGTGAGAGTCCAGAGATCATAGCATTCAGTGCGATCAAGTCCTTTTCTGGCATCGAATCATAAACCATTTTTGCATCCTCTATCAAGGCACACTTGCAATACATATCAATAAGGCCAACACTAACAAAAGGATCCAATAATAAATCAAATTTTATCAAACGAGAATGCAACTGTCTACCCAATTCCTGGATTCCCAATCCAGCACAAGCTTTAAGAGCACTTGATATGGTAATCATGTTTGGTTCTATTCCTGACCATTTCATCTGCACCAACAACTCCAACGCCCTGTCATGATATTCATGAAGAGCACAACCAGAGATAACAGCATTCCAAGAAACAATATCTGGTTTTGCAATACCCTCAAAAACAGCAATTGCATCTCCAAGATCTCTCATTTTTGCATACATGTCCACAAGTGCATTTGATGAGAATGGATCTGAATCATACCCAAGCTTCATCAAATACCCGTGAATTTTCTTCCCTTGGCCAACATCGCCTAATCCTGTGCAAGCATTTAATATAGTCGATAAACTAAACTCATCTGGTTTTATTCCACTAGTCACCATGTCTTGAAACAAAGTTATTGCTTCCCCACAAAAATCACTCTGTGTGTAACAAGAAAACAATGCATTCCAAGAAACAACATTCCTTTCCGGGATCTCATCAAACAACCTCCTTGAATCCACAAACTCACCACATTTTGCATACATAACAACCAACGTATTTGCAACAAAAACATCCAACTCAAACCCAGTGATGACCACAATCCCATGAACCTGTTTCCCAAGCACCAAATCCTTTTTAATCGAACACGCTTTAAGCACACTCGGGAATGTAAACTCATTACACATAATACCCAACAAGTGCATTTCACGAAAAGCCAAAAGGGCCTCTTCGCCAAACCCATTCTGGGCATACCCAGATATCAAAGAAGACCAAGAAACCAAATCTGGTTCAGGACTTTCTTCAATCAGTTTACGAGCATACTCAAAAACTCCACACTTGGAGTAAAGATTAATCAAATGGTTCTTAAGTTGGGATTCTCCAACCACTCCAAGTTTTGTTATGTGGGCATGGATTTGGAAACCAGAACTAAGGGACTTGGTTTGGCACAAGTTTGATAAGAGCTTTGAATAGGAAATGAAGGTGGGTGTGAAGTTGGTGTTCTCGGTTAAGATTAAATTGGATGTGATTTCTGGGTCTGGGTAAAATTTAGCTAAGGATTGGATAAGTTTGAAGGTGCAACGAAATTGTTGAAAGGGTGTGAAGTGTTTAAAAGGTAGGTAAAGGCATTTTTGAAGGGAATTGAATCGCCAAAGCTTCATGATCCATTTGATTAAAGGGCCAACAAGGTATTGGGTTTAAACACTTGCGGACCTCGTACCATTGTTTATCATTTTAGCCCCATTCCCTCTCTTCTTTTCAGGTTCAACGGTCCTGGGGTTTGATTTTTGTGCACTTTGATTAATCTCTTTTTTGATTAGACAGTCTCAGACACTAGAGTATTTATGAGGAATAAGATTTCTTTGACCCAATGGATTGTCAACAATGTTGTTAGTCGAATAAGCTTGAGCCGAACTTAAAAAATTTATTTCTTAATCGAGTTTAAAAAATTATTCAAGTTCAGTTCGTTTAAAAATTTAGTTGAGCCTGAACGAGCCCAAAATGAGTCGAGCCCGAGTTGAACTCAAATATTTGCACATAAATAAGCCGAGCCTACCGAGTTTTGAGTCAAGTTTGTTGGGCTTGTTTTTCAAACGAGCCTAAAAATTTGTTCAATTTCGGACTCGTTTAACAAACGAACCGAGCCTGAACGAGCCAAACTCGAGTAGCTTAGTTTAATTAACAACTCTAATTGTCAAGATTTAAATTTAAGACATTTGAATTTACAGTTCATCCCTGTCCCTATTACCACTTGCTTGTCTCCCTTGTGTTCATAAAAAAATAATTTTTTTTTAATTTTTGATATTAATTGAGGTCTATTTATGTAAATTAAATTCTATGAAAATTCATGATAATTGATTCATTATCATAGGAATTTTTTTTTAGTAGAGAATTTTCTTATTTAAGAGGCTCTACTTAAAATTATGGTGAATGATTTAGTATAAGAAATTAAAAAAAATATATATTTTGGCAAATTTTTAGACATACTTCAAATGTCAACTTTGATATAATTTATGCACCGTATTTACTAATCTAATCACTCTCAACCACGGAATTGGTAATGGATTTTGCTATTAGTTAGGACTCGTTACAAATTCAATAATTGCGATGAATTAAATTGATAAATAAAATCAATAAATATGTCCAAATAGAATTTTCGATAGGCTCAATTCATTGAATTGTGTAGGGGTAACTGGTGGCTTAGTTTAATCATTCATTAAAATTGGGGCCACCAGACATTGGACAACAAAATTCACTTATCTTAAAAAGTGACAAGATTTAGGTTGTGGTTTTAGATAACTTATGTAACTCAAAATGTACTTTTTAAATTATTATTTTTGTAATTATCACTTGCAAATTTTTTGTTACAAGAAAGTGTATTTATTTAGTCAACCAAAATTAATTATTACATCATAATTATTAATATAACGCCGAGTGTATAAATTTTTGGCATTGCTTTGCTAATAATAAGACCTACTCAGTACAGGAGATTCTCGTTATTACGGAATCTAAGAAAAATTAAATGTACTTAGTCTTACTCTTATAAATAGAGAAATTATTTCTATAATTTGAACCTGTCATCTTCAAATTTTAATAAAATAATATTTTATTATTACACCAAGACCCACAACCGACTTGAATGTCACAGTCTCTGTCACTTGATGGAGTTTTCACAAAGCATTGTGATTGGGTATGTTTGCGATTAGAGTAGACATATAATCCATTAACAAAGATGCAAAACATTTCATCCAATGAATTCTTTCTCTTTCTTACAAGGAGGTACACTGAAAGAGATTTCCTACCCAACTAGCTGTACCCAATATTTGCAGAGTACTTGACCATTCATTTCTGTCATAAACTGCCAAACCAACCCCCTCCCCAAAAAAAAAAAAAAAAAAAAGAATAACCGATGATAAAAAGTTAGTATCACTTACAATTTTTTAATGTTAAATTATAATTTTTTTAGGTATATATTAAAACTACAAAAGAAATTATCAATTTTAAAATACGGGATCTAAGTTATAACTACAAAAAATATGATCGATCTTAAAATATTAAGACTGATCATGAAAATTATAACTGTTAAGAGTCAAGTTACACGTTTTAAATATAAAGTTATAAATGGTTGAGTATTCATGATTAATTACAACATTTTAATCATGAATTACCTCACGCAATTGTAATTTCACCTTTAAAAAAATATAACTTGACCTCTTGCTTTTCTTCTTTTCAATTGAAGCCTCATAAACACCGATCATTTATCCTTAGACAATGGTGCATTCTTGTGTTCACTTGATCTCATCAAAATTTGTATTGAATCTCTTACAAACTAATGGATGTAAACAAATAGCACACTCTTCCACTAAAACGGATTGGAATACATGTATGTCTAATCTATGCAGGTGTTTTATTCAATAATACAAGATGCCCCTATATAATATCTTGAAGTATTTCTCATGCAAGCGGTTCTTTTTCTCGAATTTAACTCTTAACAACTCTTATATTCGAAGCAAGATATTGTCTAATTAGACCACGAATGATAAATGTCTGAAAAAACTCTATTGCTATTTCCCGAGGTAATCCACATCGATGTAATGAAAGTAAAGGAACCACGACAATGACAGAATACCCTGAATAATCGAACCGATTGCCAAATGGAGTATTGTGAAATCAAAAAATAATAATTTTCGATACGATATTGTAGCATCTCCATTAGGAAGGAAAGAGTGACACTTAATAGTTTGCCAAAACAAGGTAGACAACTAAGTTTTAGTACATAAATCTGAAAGTTGGATCACTTTTAATAATTCAAGGGTAGGATACATATCACATAAAATTGTCTGTTCTTCATAATTTATGAATGGTGGATCTCTGAGAACTTTGCATACAGAAGCTACAATTATGTCTTACAAATAAACAGAAGATAATAATCTCGATCAATTTTGATCTAAGAACGGAATAATAATTCAGAATACATCGATATTTCTCTCTGAAATGTCAATATTATCCCTCTATTCCGTTCTATATTCAACTATAATTTACTTTAAAAAGAACTATTTACAAAAGGGTGCCTGGTAGGTGCAAGCTACCTCCAATCTTCATACAGATTTCCCCAAGAACACATCATCATCTATACCCTTCTCTACCATGCTATAAATCCCAAGAAACTGTATATAACAAAACCAATCAAGTAAGAAGTAAAACATACAACACAGTAACCAAATAACAACACAACTTTCCCTTTCACCAATATAGCCACATTTTATTATTAGCAGATCAAACGTAGAGGCAAAAATGACATTTTCAAAAGTAATTGGATGTTACCAACAAAAAATAAAGCAATATATTCAAGTGGGTCCATTATATATAAGTAAGTCTCTTACTCATTGACGATATTGAAGAAAAAATACATGGGAGGGAACCACAATCCAACAACCGTGGTGGGTCGGTGGAGTGTGATTTTAGGATAGTGGACCAAACACCATGTATATGGTAGGCAGTAGATTCTCCATACAAAGGTCCAAGAAACAATAATTCACCAATAATTAAGCTAAAAAATTACCAAACAAAAGTCAGCCAAATTAAGAGTTAGATTCTGGATTTATTAAAGCATTGTCGCAATGAATTATTGGTTCAAAGGTTTCAGCAAACTAACACACACCTTGATCGATTTGATCGAAGGTACATTATCGACACCAGTCTAATCAAAGGCTGTGGCCCCAAACTCAGAACGTTTGGATTTTCTGCTCGTCGTTTTATACACTTTAAAAAGACCTAAAATTTTTAATAAATTAAACATCTCCAAGTAACTTTCTAATCAAATTTTCTTTTCTTTTCTTCTTTCTCGATGGAAAAAACTTCATTTTAAAGATAACAATGTATTAAGCTACATAATTTACAATGAAACTCCAGTAAACTTTATCAATTGGATGAGTTTAATCCCACAAATTCTTAAAGTTATGGGTCATTAATAATGCTTATATATGCCCTTAATTTGGTTCGTCAGTTGAAAAATCTCCATAAGTTGAAGTTACTTTTTTTTTTTAACATGAAAGTCCAATACCTCATCAGGAAGAATAGAGCTTCAAACTTTACTTTTTGTTTTTCTTTTTTTTTTAATTTCCAAAAGGGGAGGAGCGATCAGTAAGTATAAACCTAGAGTATGACCATGAGGGTCTCCACCGTAAACTGTCTGTCATCAATCATCATCGTACCACCAAAACTAACCAACAAACGTCATTACTCCGAACCCTTAACAAGTTAAGAATGACCCAAAATAAATACCACTTACAATTAGACCACCAGCCCGTAGCTCCAAACTCAATCGTCAAATGTGTGTGTGTAAGAGAGAGAGAGAGAGAGATTGGGGGTACCTGAGAGATCGAATGGCGATGCCATGAGAGAGAGCGTGGAAGAAGAAATTGGCTCCATGGAGGAACACCACAACACCGGTGCAACCCAGAAGAAAGAACTCTACCATCATCTCCTCTCCTTTTTCCAATCTAAATGATATAAACAAATCAATGAAACCCAGAATATTTCTGACCCAAATTAATGTGATGATCTGGAAAGGTTTGGGCGGTGAGGTTCTTGGGCTACTGCAGTGGTCTGGGTGGCTGGTTATATAGAGAGAGAAATTGGGATGAGAGAGAAAAGGTTAGGGCGAATTACATTTTATGCTCCCAAAAGATTTAAAAATTTTCACTCCTTACCCCCAAAGATTAGATTGTTCACATTATACCCTTAGGGCCTGTTTGTTTGGAGTATTAAATTTGGGTAGTATTAGAAATTATTTTCATTCCACTCTTATTCAATGGTATATTATATCCAGTCTTAAATTTTTATCCTATCATTCCCCTTGTTTGTTTGTTCAATAAATATTATAGTGGGTTCCACAAACAACTATCTATTCTATCACATCTTATATAACAAATATATCATTTTACCCTTAACATCATCCATTCTATTCAAAATAATTTTAAAAAAAAAATTAAAAAAAAACCGGTTACACTGTACATTTAAACATAATACAAGGAAAAAATTCAAAAAAATATTTTTTAAAAAAATCGGTAACACCGTACGCTTAAACATATTACAAAAATAAAATTCAAAACAATTTTAAAAAAAATCATTAACACTGTACGCTTAAACATAATAAAAGGAAAATTTTTAAAATAATTTTAATTTTTTTTTTAAAACCGTATAAAATGAAAAAAAATTAAAAAAAAAGGTGACATCGCACGCTTAAATATAATATAAAAAAAATTCAAAATAAATTTTTTATATATGAACTCTTCACATAGGAGGACATTTGTGTCATTTTATTCTTTTATACCTACATTTCATTTGTACCAAGAATATAATACCACCGGGTAGATGGTATTGCTTAGCATCATATACAAGGCATAAGAGTTATTGTTCACACAGGATCAGTACTATAACCTGAAAAATAATACCGAGTAAAAATTATCAAACAAACAAGATATAAGATACGTCACACGTACTATTTTCTTTATACCACTCATATCCCTCAAACAAACAGCCCTTTAATACATTAAAAATATTATAATATAATATTTTCGCTAGTTTTCACAACTGATTCCGTCAATGTCAATGAAGTATTTTTTAACAAAATAAACAACAAAAGCTTATAAATAGACTACATTATAATATTTTTAATAGACTACATTGGGATGCGTAACTTTACTTTTTGTAACAAATTAAGAGTAAAATATGAAAAATTTAATATTTAGGGGTAAAAATGGAAAATATAAAAATTTTTAGAGTTCAAAATATAATTTTCCCAAAAGATAAAACGATAAAAATGAAAGTTGTGTGTGGTATCTATATCCTACGAATATGATCCTATCACGAATGACTCGGATGGCTGGAGCAGTGGGTCTCAAACACACCACTATTCATCACTTTTGACTAAGTTTTTGTTTTTTTTAGGTCGTAACAAAGTGTTTTGTTTCGTGTAGGAGTAGACTAGTAGTATTATTTTGAATTCGTACTCTGAATTAAATAATTATTATTTAATATATTTAATTAATTTTATCATATAATTTTGCCTTGTTTTAATCCGATTAATTTATTAAT
Source organism: Ilex paraguariensis (assembly GCA_963454935.2). Taxonomy (NCBI): domain Eukaryota; kingdom Viridiplantae; phylum Streptophyta; class Magnoliopsida; order Aquifoliales; family Aquifoliaceae; genus Ilex; species Ilex paraguariensis. Next base: position 922,465 of record CAUOFW020008168.1, read on the forward strand.
CGTGGTATGAATAAGGCTATGATACCCACAAATTTTTTTAACAACATACCGAAAGTGATTAGTAGCGTAGACATTAGTTTGATGCATTTGTTGTCGTGATCGTGATAATAGTAAAATAATAGAACATAATATTAATGAGTCTGCGCTATGCATGTGTATTCGCATTTTGAGTGTGGATTTTTTTGTGAATTTGCACTATCATATTATAAAATTCATCGACTTATTTATTTGTGTACTCATTATTAATTCATTTTTTATTTAGAAAGTATTGATTCATACGTAAAGATATACTTCAAATTAGAATGATATTTATAACCTATATTGCTATTTTAGGGCTTTATAATCAATATATATTTAAAATTAAATAGTTTGTTATGTATAAAATTTAATATTTTATATTAATTTTTATGGGTGAATGTTTATCTAAATGTATATAATATAACGTTCTCAATGCGCTCTACTCGAATATTTTTGAATTTTTTGGCTTTTGCTCTTCTATCCTGACTCTTGCTCCCGTTCTTGCCCATGCTTCCGCTCCGGCTGATCCAAGTCTAAATGCTTAAAAACCTAATTTAAAATTTCAAAATTCTATAAGAATTCATACAATATCTAATCAAGAAAATGGTAAAAAAAATGTAAAAATAAGAACTTTTTCATACTATATCAACTAAATAAGTTTGTTGTGTTGAATTAGAGTAGTGTTTTATATTAATTTATATTATTTAGTATTCATATTAACGGATTGTATTACATACCAAACACACCGCACTTTTCAAAAAAGAATCTGGTTTTGCTTTTGTAATTGGAGAAAGAAGAAAATACTGAAAATTAGAGTTGAAGGTTGGCCCACAAAAACCCAATTGATGCAACCTCCACCCGGTTGTTTGCCACTATTTTTTCTCGAGCAATGTTAGGTAAAATTAAAAAGTAAAGTTAAAAACTAAATTTGATAATTATAGCTATTGACTTTCCTATAGGTCTCATTATTTATTGAAATTCATTACCTGGTTAGGATTTTCAAGTTTAATTTTTAAGTTCATCTAGCATTATGTTCTGTTTAATAGGAATGATGAAAAATAGGGAGGATAGAAAATATGAGGGATACACTTTCTATCATTCAAAGAAGGAAAATATGAATAATATATTTTTCTTCTTTTGTGTTTGGTTGGATGGATGAAAAATAAAAATGACTATTTTTTTTTTGTGTTGTCTAAGATTAGGGGTGACAATCGAATTGTGCCGTGTCAGATTCGTATTGAGTCATTACGGATTTGTGTCGAACATTAGTCATACCTAACTCAACTCATTTAACTAATTGTGTTTTGTTCAGTTACGAGTTGACATATTTATTTTCGTCTTCGAATTAATCAAGTGCGTGTGTCATAAAATTAGTGTTGAGTTCGAGTCGTGTCATCGTATTGAGTTAAAAATTTTCAACCCTAGTTAAGATGGAAAAAATATTTTTTTAATTTAAAATGTTTATATTTTTTTTTTATTTTTAAATTTACTTTTAAAATTTTAAATATATATATATATATACATATTTTATTATTGAATTTTTATATGAAATTAATCTATATAATAAAGTAGAATGATTTTGAATTCAAGAGACAAAGAGCGGCTCAGATCGTTTCATACCCAAAAAAGTCATAATCCAACGGACGGCGTTATCTCAAACTGTCTCATGCTATTGACGTCTCAGATCATTTTGATCCGATGTACCATATTAGTCATTGAAAATTTTTTGCCGCTCAAAACTTTTAGTTTCCAAAAACTAACATTCATAAATTTAATTCTCCGATCCAATCAAATCCGGCAATTAAGTGATCTCTCATTCCTCAACTCTGCCTCTTTCTCCCTAAAATACAGATTACAATTCTTATCATTATTTCTCTGATTTTATTTCCTATATTAAGGAATCACTTTCTATACTGGGACCTTGACTTCCCCTCACACTCTCATCTTTTATGATTCTCCTTCCAAACTGAGACACATGTCTTCCCAAAATTCTATCTTAATACAATTGCTCTCAATCTTTACTGTTCATATCATATACACATCTTTACTGTACATATATATAGTACACAGATCGAAGACTTACTATATCTACATGTTATATCTTAGGGAAAGTTTCATCTAAACACCATGTAGTTGAGTCTAAATTCAATGACAACCCCTATAACAATAAATTTTGTCTCTATCAGTAGCTAAAATAATGATTTAACTAAATATTTGATGAAAATAATAAAATTACTCTTTATTATGTAAATAGACTAAAATGTCATCAATTTTTTTTTCCATTATATATACGCTAGCCAGCCAACAAACGTAATTTCAATCGTTATATTATTCCAATGAATTTTTTATTTTAAAACGTTGTATTATAACTTTGTTATAATATTAGTCATCATATTATCACTCATTTGGTTACATAATCAAGCTTTTATAATTTTTATATTTTTTTATCATAATAATT